>CM033690.1:38385362-38891398 GCA_019514585.1 Dendrobium officinale | reverse complement strand
TCTGAAAGGGACCACTTCTAACCCTTTAGCTTCTGCTCAATGGGAGGAGAGGATTGCTAGGATGAGCACCATTCCCCACCATGCCCGGTCGATCTACTCGACAAAGAAGACTCCAAAAGAAAAGCATCTGCAGAAAAACAAAGGGCTCTGAGAATATAATCCATGACTGTGCTGCACAATCTGGGCCAGACAAACGGAGCAGTACATAAACAGTTCTGAAGGGAGTGATCTCATCGATTCCAAAAAGAAAAGTGTTAAAAGAAGGAGGCTCTAGGCAAAGAATTGACTCCACAACCCGTTTAGGAGAAATAAGAAGTATGTCAGACAGCCTGTCACCTCAGTACTAGTTGATGGATACCACTGGGCGCCACGCCCTCCTTCTTCCAAGACGGAGGGTATTGTGTTAACTGGATCCGAGAGAGGCCACCATTCTGTTGGTAGACCCCGGGTACCCCCTTCCAAAGCTGTAAGGTTGGCTTCAGTAGTTGTCAAACCTTAGGGGAATGAAGCTCTGAAACATCCGGATATCAAGGGCAAGAGGCCCAAATCCCCTGAGAAGAAGTTTGTCCAAAAAAGGACTAAGTTAGAGAATTTACCACCACCTCCAAGAACCCCAAAGTTCATTCTCCAACTCCAACGAGTCCCAGTTGAATCTCCTCCAGTTTTGATTGAGTCGATGGATGTTCAACCTAGTGCTCCAGTTGCTGCAGTAGACAGTTCTCTTGCAGCTGGTCCAGTTCCTGATTCAGTGATGATTCCAGTGGTTGATAGCACAGATTTATGTGTCATTCCTAGGCTTCCTGTACAGGAGTCTGAGGACCTTACCCTACCTGATGTAGGAGCTATTTCTCTACAAGCTCCTACTTCACCTCCTGAGGTATATGTCCCTCTCCCTGTAGAGAATGCCACTTCTTCGACTACCGATCTTGGGACAGTCGAGAAGGAAGGAATTGACCTAGATCTTGAGATAGAAGAAGAGCCAGTTATAAAGTCTCAGTCAGATCCTAACCCGAAACTTACAGAAATCATTGCTCTCCTGGATTCTGAAGAGTTGTTTGATATGGCTGAATATAAGGGATACTTACCCCTTGATCCTAAGTCAATTGGGGATAGACCGGTCGAGGAGATAGTTCAAGAAATAAGAAATATTCTGTTAAACAAAGAGGGAATGGCTTCTTTTGATCCATACCTGGATGACCTCTTTGGAGAGGAAGATGATTATGTTGGTAGCGTCTCCATGGTCGAAACTAGAGGTTCCAACAAGGAGGCTTAACTTGGTAGGCGTCGGCTTGCTAGAGACGATTACCCACAGGTTGCTGGGTCCGATTCAGATAAATCTGTAAGGGCTAGGGGTGAGGAGCATATTAAAGATTTAGAGAACCAGTTGACAACTATGATGTCACAAATCAAAGAAATGTAAGAAAGATTTGATAAGTCAGAGCAGGATTCACTTAAGATTCAACAAACGGCTCGAGAGATTGTCTAAAGGGTTAAGAAAATAGAGTCTGGTCCCAAGCCTCCAGAGTCAACACCAGTGATTCCTCCTTGCCTATCAGAGGCATCTCCAGCAGCACCTACAGTTCCCCCTGTTCTTCCAACTGTGCCTCAGAAAGACATTAAGCAACTGATTGAGGACTAGGTAAGGGAGGCCTTAGCCTTTTCCCAAGGAACCGCATCTATTCCAAAGGGTAGACCCTACCCCAAAGAATATGATTCAGTTTCTTTCCCAAAAGGCTTTGTGCCACCAATTTTTAAAATTTTCACTGGAATAGAGAACCAGAGACAGCATCTAGCCCACTTCAGAGCAAGTTATTGCAATACGGGAGGGTCAGATGCTCTACTATTTCGCCAATTTGTAAGTAGTCTGTCCGGCATTGCTTTTGAATGGTACGCTGATCTGCCCAACGGTTCAGTAAAAACATTTAGCGATCTAGAAAACCTTTTCCTTAAAAGATTTTATGGAGCGCAACAACGAACTACTGTGGGCGATCTTTTTGTTGAGAAACAAAAGCCGGGAGAGTCTCTGGTCGAGTACATCTTGAGGTGGCAAAACCTCTCGATGAAGTGTGAACCCTAGTTGCAAGAGCAACATGTGGTGAAAATCCTCCTTAAGAATTTCCACGGCCCTGTTGCTTTTCTCCTGAAGGGTTTCACCATTAAAACTTTTGAAAAACTTCTTAATAAGGCTAGTAATTTACAGGAAGAGGCTCATAAGATGCCATTCATACGAGAGCAGTCTGAAGACAAGAAGGGTCCCAGATTTGTTAAGACTTTTGAGAAAAAGGCAGTAGTGTCGGCAGTCGACAAAGGAAAAAGGCCAATGACTAGTCAGTCCAGTGTTCCTCCACCACCGCCACCACAGCCAGCTTAGAGACAGCCCTTTCAGGTCACTCCTCAGTACACTAGAGATCCTAACTTTATCTCTTTTAGAGAGAGATTGGCAAAACCATATCCATTTAAGAGGGAATCAGTTAAGAAGATTTTCAGGAGTCTGTTAAAGAAACCAGATTTTCAGCTGCCAGAGGCCAGGAGGCCTGAAGATGAAAGTAAGAAAGACGATCCTAAGTATTGCCCATACCACCGGATGCTTAGTCACCCCCTTGAGGATTGTGTTGTGTTCAAAGATTGGCTTGAGAGGAACTACACCCAAGGTAACATTATAATACCTATGGAATACTTGGTCGATCTGGAGAAGGCTTCAATTAAAACCATTTCAGGTAACCCTCTTAACTCTCCTTGTTTTATTGGAGATGGTTGGGACATTGCTTTGTCCCAGAAACTTAAAAAGTTGATTAACAAATCTTTTCGTCTTTCTCAACAGCTGACTACGATAGCCCAGGCCCCGGTGTGGAAGGTTGACCTGGACGCATCGTAGGAGGATGTTGAGCCACTTTCCTCTCCAGTAGTCATAGGAACTACTGTTAAATGCTTAAAAGAAAAGGAAGTTGTATTTGTAGAGATGAAGTGTGTAGATGAGAGATGTATTAGGATGGCGGATGGGGTTGTTAAAACCCTCTCCTCTCTTTTGTTATCTGACTTTTACTTTGCCCCATCAAAGGCGAAGGGTCAGAAGATGAATAAAAAACATTCTTCTGCTTCTGTCTTGATGATTAACCATGGAAATGAAATGCAGGTTGATGACTCTCTTGTTTTAAATGAAAATTCTAGTGAAGAAAGCCTTAATATCAAAGAGATTGACCTTCCCGAATCAGCTAACCAAGAAGAGGTCGAATGTGAAGCTTTATCATAAAGTGATTTCCCTCAAATCAATTTTCAAGGAAATCCTATCTTGATAGAACTTTCAGATTCTGACTCGCTTTCGGAAAATGATGATCCAACGCCTATGGTGTGCGTAGACACTGCCCTATTTTGCCCTCTCGAAGATATCGAGCAGGTGCAACTCCATGGCGGTAAAGTCTTACCCCCTAGGCTTCCCCCTCAGGAGAAAGGCAAGCAAATTCCCTTCGAAGATCTAAATCCAAATTCCCCTCAGCAACCAAACTTTCCTTTAATTCCTCCGGGTTTTGAGTCCGTCGTTCCTAAGGTTGATTACAATGTTTTAGCCCACCTTAGGAAGTTGCTAGTAAAATTAAGTATTTATGACGCCCTCCTTCTCTCCAAAGAAATGAGGGAGTCTTTAATTAAAGCACTTTTCGACCCCGAGATTTGTTTAACCCAGTTGGCTGCAACTTCAAAAGGTGAGGCATTCTACTTCAAAGAGGTTCCTGGAGTTACCTTTTCAGATGAAGATTTGCTCTTGAGAACTGCCTACCATAATCGTCCCCTTTATATTACTGTAGATGTGGGAAATTTTAAGTTATCAAAAGTCCTCGTTGATCCGGGTGCATCGGTCAACATAATGAACATAAAAAACCCTCGCATACCTCAGAATTGATACTAGCAAGCTCTCAACCGATAGGTTGGTGGGTCAATGAAAAGGGCGAGAGGGCTTTAGGTTCAATCACCTTGCTCTTACAAATAGGAGACTTGAAAACTGAAGCTAAGCTTCATATAATTGATTCGGCGACGTCCTTTAATGCCCTTTTAGGTAACCTTGGATTCATGAATATAGAATGGTACCATCTACCCTTCACCAATGCATCAAGTACCAACGAGATGGCATTGAACACGTGATTAAGGGTGATCTGCAACCATTTTCTATTCAAGAAATCGGGATCTACGAAGATGCTACATATTTTGCTCCAAAAGGGTCCTTGTCCCGCTCTAAATTAGAGATCAAAATTGAGGAGAAGTTGGTTGGACCAAAGTCCAATCAAGAGAAAGAAAAAGAAAAATTTGTTGATCAAGAAATGATACAATTAAGTAGTGAAGACAACTCCGACATCGTTGTCCTTAGGCCTCCAAACCCATTACCTCAAAGAGGTGGGAGGATGGCCTTAAGGGCATGAGGTCGAGGCCGTGCTTCATCAGAGAGGATAACAACACCTGTTTATATTGATTTGGAATCAGATTCTGATATTGAGTCCAAGGACCAAGGTGCTGCCTTCTCCCTCAATTATAAAAATACAAATACTTCTCCCAAATTTGATCTCACCTTAGAGGAGGACAGTGACATTGAGGAAGAAATTGTAAAGGTGAAAAGTGACGAGCCTGAATTAACAATGTACGAAAAGCTAAGTAGAAGGATTGAGGCCCTTTCTCTGACCCCACTGCCAGCTGGCAGGATTGCAGGGTTAGAAGTTAAAGTGGCCCCCAACTTGAACGGCGAAGTAAAGAAAGTCCAGAAATTCTTTCTTGGCTCCTCCTCCGCAAGGGATGAAAGTGATGTAACCCTTGAGGAGGCAGATTTTAATGAATTAATGGAATTACCTTTCGACTACTTCCCAGTTTATGTGAAAAATACTTTCTCTAAAGGTTCTGTATCATACCGATGGACTAAGGGTCAGACCAGATACCACGAAAATATTTGGAAAACAAAAATTAAGGATGATCCTACAAGTGGTATCGGCTTTGGAACCGTTTGTTCATTCGATGACGATGAGTATTGTCTAATGATAACTTACCATCTTGAATCGCCAAATGTCCCTACAGATCCTTTCTGTGCTCTTAATGGGCTCTGTTTGGAGACTTTAGATGATCCCGATGACCTTCAAGTTCAGGATGCACCCCCTGAATTAGAAGAAGAAATTAAATCGACAGTCGATGAATTAAAAGAAATTAACCAGGGAACCGATGATGACCCCCGTCCAATCTTCATAAGTACTCTATTGAGCGAGGGTGAAACTAAAGATTTGATTCAGTTTTTGTCTGAGTTTAGGGATTACTTTGCCTGGACATACGACGAAATGCCAGGTTTACCAGCCGAGGTAGCGGTTCATAAACTTGGAGTTTGGCACGATGTCATTCTTGTCAAAAAGCTCCTCGACGCATGCGCTTAGAAATTGAACAACAAGTCATTTCTGAAGTTAAGAAATTGGCCGAAGCTGGGTTTATTTGAGAGGAACAATACCCCTCTTGGGTGGCCAGCGTCGTGCCAGTCCGAAAGAAAAACGATCAAATTTGGATTTGCGTCGATTATAGGGATCTGAATAAGGCATGTCCTAAAGACGAGTTCCCTCTACTAATACCAGAACTCATGGTGGACATTGTCTCCTAACATGCCATTTTCTCATTCATGGATGGCTCGTCGGGTTATAACCAAATCAAGATGGCCCCAGAAAATGAGAAAATACGGCGTTCAGAACCCCTATCAGAATCTTTTGTTATAAGGTGATGCCATTTGGCTTAAAGAATGCCGGAGCAACCTACCAATGGGCCATGCCCGTATCTTTGACGACTTAATTCATAATCAAGTTGAATGCTATATTGATGATTTAGTTGTCAAGAGCAAGGTCAGAGAGGCTCACCTGTATGACTTAAGAGTTGTATTTGAGCGGTTGCGCTGCTACAATTTGAAAATGAACCCCTTGAAGTGTGCCTTCGGCGTCACCTCAGAAAAATTCTTAGAATTCGTAGTGAGACACCGCGGAATCGAGATCGACCCTGCTAAAATTGAATCCATCTTAAATATGCCATCTCCTAAGAGCCTTACTCAGTTAAGGTCTCTACAAGGTAGATTGGCGTATATAAGGAGGTTTATTTCTAATCTTTCTGGGAGATGTCAACCCTTTCTGTCCTTGCAAAAAAAGACGTTAAATTTGTATGGGATGAGAAGTGCCAAAATGCTTTTGATGACATTAAACAATACCTTTCTAATCCTTCAGTCTTGGCAGCCCCAATTCCGGGAAAGCCGTTAATTCTCTACACCGCTGCCTTAGATGATTCTTTAGGCACCCTGTTAGCTCAAGTAAACGACGAAGGGAAAGAGAATGCTCTATATTACCTTAGTCGAAGACTTCTTCCTACTGAAATTCGATACCTGTCAATTGAGAAGCATTGTCTTGCTTTGGTTTTTGCAGCTTAGAAACTGAGGCACTACATGCTCTCCCACTCAATCAGCTTGATTTCAAGAGTTAATCCTTTGCAATATCTTATGACCCGACCTACATTGTCAGGACGTTTAGCCCGTTGGTCTATGATATTACTGCAATTTGAGATTACGTTAACTCCCCTCCGTGCTGTGAAAGGACAAGCTGTTGCCAATTTTCTAGCAGCACACCCGCTGCCGGAAGATTCTCCTCTAGACGATGATCTACCCGACGAACAAATCATGAGTTTGAGGAAATCTGGCGAGGCCATCTGGGAATTGTATTTTGACGGGGCAGCATCCTCCCGTAGGAATGCGACCCAACAATCTGTAATTCCTTGAAAGGCTGGAGTCGGTCTAATTTTCATAACGCCAGAAAAAGGAATGATGCACTTTTCCTACCATTTATCGGAGCCCTACACAAATAACGAAGCTGAATATAAGGCTCTGATAATTGGTTTGGAACTTGCAATTCTAATGGAAATTAAAGAGATATAGATCTTTGGAGATTCCCAGTTGGTGATTAACCAAGTGGCCGGAACTTATAAAGTTTTGAATCCTAATCTCCTAAGATACCACCAGTACACACTTCACTTGTTGGAACAAATTCCTACGGCCACTTTGTATAGGGTTCCCCGTGCAAGCAATTCCGCAGCGGATGCCTTAGAAAAACTTGCAAAGGAATTTGCATGTCCTGAGGAGGATTCCATCCCTATAGAGATTCAGGGTCGTAAAACTCTCTCTCTTATAGATTTGGAACACATTAGTAAGACTCCCCTTCAGATCCTTTCTGCCTCTTCGACAACCGACGAAGAAGGCGATTGGAGACGACCCTTGATTGACTACCTTAAAGAAGGGAAGCTTCCCCAAGATAAGTCACTCTCCAACCAGATTAAGAAACGTGCCCTATCATACGCACTAGTCAATAATTGTTTGTACCGTCGGTCCTTCGATCACATGTGGCTGCGCTGTTTGGACCAGCGAGAAGCCCTGAAGATTGTTAATGAGGTTCATTCAGGACTATGCGGTGCACATCAATCGGGTCCAAAAATGAAATTTAAGATTAAAAGACTTGGATACTACTGGCCTACAATGATTGATGATTGCATGAATACTGCAAAGCACTGTCATCAATGTCAGGTCCATGGTGTGGTTTTACATCAGCCGCCTAATGTGTTACACCCTACGATAGCCTCGTGGCCCTTCGAGAGTTGGGGCACAGATATCATTGGGCCGATTGACCCTCCCTCCATGAGAGGTCATCGTTTCATATTAGCAGCGACTGATTACTTTTCAAAGTGGGCGGAAGCAATTCCCCTACGCAATGTAACATCACACCATGTCTTAAAATTTTTTCGTGACCATATCGTATATAGATTTGGCGTACCCCGCAGAATCATATCCGATAATGGGTCCGCATTCAAGTCTACAAAAATCAACAATTTTGTGACACGCCATAATATTGATTGGAGATACTCGACGATCTATTACCCTCGGGCAAATGGATTGGCCGAGGCCTTCAACAAAACCTTGGTGCAAATTATTAAAAAGACCCTTGATGATAACAAACGACAGTGGGATGAGCGGTTGGTGGAAGCTTTGTGGGCTTATTGTACCACTTATAGAACCCCGACCCAATCCACCCCGTTTGCACTAGTGTATGGATCTGAGGCCATTCTACCCTTGGAAATACAAATCCCTTCACTCAGGATTGCAATTCAAAATCAAATCACAAATGAACAAAATGCAAAACTACGGTTGGAAGAACTCGAAGGCCTTGAAGAGCGACGTCTCCAAGCTCAACAAAGTTTAGAGTTATATAAGTCTCGTATGGTTCAAGCCCATGATAAGCTAGTGCGACCTAGGACCTTCCAAGCGGGAGACTTGGTGTTGGTCCTTCGGAGGCCTATCTTAGCCCATCGAAAGTTGGGAGGTAAATTTGAACCCACTTGGGAATAACCCTTCGTTATAGAGACTTTCTACGAAAGAGGCTCATATCAGTTAGTAGATTGTAAAGGAAATCACCCAATGTTACCTGTCAATGGGCGTTTCCTTAAGAAATACAATGCTTGATGTAGCTCATTTTATCAATTAATAAAATTTCCTTTCTCGACTCGTAACCAAATTCTTTCCTTTCTAAGTTCTTTCACTTTTTAACGCTCTTCGCCTTTTCTTTAGGGTCGGATCGTTCCCTCCCTTAGTATAACACCTACTAGTGGTGGAGTACGCCCTCCGTGGCACCACCCTAGCATTTGACTTGCGGATTAGTGGTGGAGTACGCCCTTCATGGCACCATCCTGATTCACTTTCGCTAGTGTTGGAGTATGCCCTTCGTGGCACCATCCTAGTTTGCCAGTTTCGGTCCTCTGTGTGGAGCAAGTTTCCTCCCCACATGACCATTCGCTAGTGGTGGAGTACGCCCTTCGTGGCACCATCCTAGTTTGCCAGTTGATCTGTCCATTAGGAGTAAGTCTTCTATCAGCATCCTATGGACCTAAGGTTGGGTGATGCCCTTCCTTAGACCCAAGGCTAGGTATTCCCTACCTTGGTTTCCAGTTAATCTGTCTACCAGGAGTAAGTCTTCTATCAGCATCCTGTAGACCTAAGGTTGGGTGATGCCCTTCCTTAGACCCAAAGTTAGGTATTCCCTACTTTGGTTTTCAGTTAATTTGCCTATTTGGAGTAAGTCTTCTATCAGCATCCTGTAGGCCTAAGGTTGGGTGATGCCCTTCCTTAGACCCAAGGCTAGGTATTCCCTACCTTGGTTTCCAATTAATCTGTCTACTAGAAGTAAGTCTTCTATCAGCATCCTGTAGACTTAAGGTTGGGTGATGCCCTTCTTTAGACCCAAAGTTATGTATTCCCTACTTTAGTTTCCAATTAATTTGCCTATTTGGAGTAAGTCTTTTATCAGCATCCTGTAGGCCTAAGGTTGGGTGATGTCCTTCCTTAGACCCAAGGCTAGGTATTCCCTACCTTGGTTTCCAGTTAATCTGTCTACTAGGAGTAAGTCTTCTATCAGCATCCTGTAGACCTAAGGTTGGGTGATGCCCTGCCTTAGACCCAAAGTTAGGTATTCCCTACTTTGGTTTCCAGTTAATCTGTCTATTTGGAGTAAGTCTTCTATCAGCATCCTGTAGGCCTAAGGTTGGGTGATGCCCTTCCTTAGACCCAAGGCTAGGTATTCCCTACCTTGGTTTCCAGTTAATCTGTCTACTAGAAGTAAGTCTTCTATCAGCATCCTGTAGACCTAAGGTTGGGTGATGCCCTTCCTTAGACCCAAAGTTAGGTAATCCCTACTTTGGTTTCCAGTTAATCTGCCTATTTGGAGTAAGTCTTCTATCAGCATCCTATAGGCCTAAGGTTGGGTGATGCTCTTCCTTAGACCCAAGGTTAGGTATTTCCTACCTTGGTTTCTCCAGTTTCCTTGTCTAGTATGTGTAAGCCTTCCATTAGCATCCTATAGGCTTGAGGTTGGGAGATTACCTCCCTTCCACCCTTAAGATTCTACTTCTATTCGGTCAACGCCAATGTGTGCAGCCGAAGTTCCTTCTACCACACACATTGGGGGTCCATTTGTTGACCTCATTTTTATATGAGGTCACTAAGGCCCTTCCAAACTTCAGATCAATTCTAGACTTTAGGGCCTACTCTGGACCTTAAGATCCTTTTCTAGAGCCAGACCTTAGGATCTATTCTAGACCTTAGGATCCATTCTATACCTTAGGATCATTTCCTAGAACCAGACTTTAGGGCTACTCTAGAGCCTAGGATTCCCTTAGATCCTAGATCTTAGAACCCCTCTAGATCTTAGGACCAATCTAGACTCAAATCAATCCCCACCCTTGATCAACTTCAACTTCAAATCAATCCCTACCTTTGATCAATTTCAACCTCAAATCAATTCCTACCTTTGACCAACTCCAACTTCAATTTAATTCCTACCCTTGATCAATTTAAATCTCAATCTTCATTCAACTCAAATCCCAATTAATTCAAATTTTAAACATATCCAAACTTTGATTCAATCCACTTGAGAACCCAAAATTCAATCTAGACTTTGATTCCACCTTGATCTATCTTTGACCCTATCCATTCATTAAAAATCACCACATGATTGTAAATGATTTGGATACTCCAACATTAATCATTCAAACTTAAAATCTAATCCAAACCCAGAAATCCTGACTCAAATCCAAAGTCTTAAAGCCTTGTCCTAAAGACCCTTTTCAAAGATTTTTTCAAACATTTCAAAACCCAGTCAAATGGCCTCTGATTCAGGGTCTATCACTTACAAAGTGATAAGACATGTCTCTAGAGGCTACCCTCCAATTTTGAGCCCATTCTGAGATCTCTAACCCCAGAATCTGAATTAAAATCCAAAGGTTATAAAACCTTCAAATATTTACAACCTATGCCATTGGACTTAACACCTTGGAGATTTTGATCTTGGAGTCCTTATCAAAGCCTCCAATCACTTCCAAACCCTTGATTGTAACCCATTGAGCAGTAAACTACGTTTTCCAGACCCATTTTTGACCCTAGTTGACTAATGGGTCAGGATTGACCAAAATACCCCTATGGGATTTCAATTGCCCATTTCAACTCAAATCAATTTCAAACTCTTTGAAACCACTTTCAATAAGTTTCAAATATCAAAGCCAATTTGTTGAGCTCAAACCCAGACCTTGGGTCAACTTGGTTGACCAAGTTTGACCCATTAACCCATACACCCCTTCCCTTTCAATTTTTTGAACCAAGCCCATTCCATGTCCTTTGAATGCATGGGATGACCCCTTGGGTACCCAAGAGACCCCTCTTGGAGACCCAAGCCTTGGGCTCACTTGGGTTAGCCATATGGCTTGACCCAAGTGACCAAAGAGAGGCCTCCCTTGAGCCATCTCTTGACCTTAATAAAATTGAATCCAAATTAAGGTGTCATTGGGTTCCCATTGACCCAATGCACCTTCCTTGATCAGCCCAACCCTTGGGCTCACTTGGGTCAAGAGTTAGGCTAACCCAAAGTGCCCAAGAGCACTTGGGATTGAGCCAATTCTCAACCTAAGCCCAATTAAACTTGATCAACACCTCTCATAGGTGGCCCTAGGTCCAACACACTTCCTCCAGCCAGCCCAAGCCTTGGGCTAGCCTGGGTCAAGAGTTAGGCTAACCCAAAGTAGCCAAAAACACTTGGACCCGAGCCATCTCTTAAACCAGACCAAATTGGACCCAATTTCCACTTGCATAGGGTCCACCAGACCCAGACCCACTTCCCACCTCAAGCCCAGGGTCTGGCCTGACCTGGGTTGAGCCCAAATCAACCCGAACCGAGCAGGTTTGGATCAACCTGAGCCATCTTCCAACCCATATCAAATTGGATCCAATTGCCACCTTGATTGGGTGCACCAGACCCAGACCTATCTACAATACCAAACCTAGGGTCTGACCTGACCTGGATTGGGCTCAATTCGACTTGAATCGAGCAGGTTTTGGTCTAATCCAGTCACCAATTCGATCTAGACCTTCCCAGGCCAAATTGACTCCACCCTTGGCTCCAGCACGTCCCCATCGGCCTCCCCCAGTCAACCCGACCCAGACCATGGCCGACGGCGGTCAGAGCCAATGTAAATTGAGTTCCAGTGGTACCCCCGAGACAATTCCTGACAGTGATTCCCAAAGCTCCTTCGAACTCCCAGATGCTTCCTCCGAGCTCCCAGATCGATCCCTCCTTCCGTTTGAGCAAGCGCCCGTGAAATATTTCAGCATTCCGCTCAAAGTCGCACCTCCGGCCGTCCTCCGGTCTCGAACTCTGAAGGAGAACTGTTCGCCATCGTCCCCTGAAGCTTCCTGAAATAGAAGATCATTCGTTGAGGCCTTCTCTACGGTAATCCCTCCATCCCGAGCTCCCTAGCTAGGTAGTCCGATCAAGTGTGAAGGAAACCTTCACCCCAACAGATCTCCACCGTTGGATTGAAGGTTTCCACTGTCCTGATCCTCCCTGTGAAATTTCATCGGAGTTCGCCGGCGGGATCGCTCAGATCAAGCCGAAGAAGCTCTGCGGTCTCGGATACGCGCGGGAGGTTGAAGATGAAATCTCAGCCGTTGATCTCGATCAATGGCTCAGATTAGATCCCGCAGTATCGAAGCACCGTTAATCTCAGCCGTCCGATCTGCCATCCGATGGCTGTGGTTAACCTGGCTATTAACCGTTAACGCATTTTTTGTCTTGGCCAATCAGCGCGCGGCGCGTGTAAAGGCCTGCTGACTGTGTAATTGCTGGGTTAATAAATTCAAAAATTCAAGGGAACTTCAAAAATTCATAACTCCCTGCACACTTGTCCAAATTAGGTGTTCTTAAGCTCATTGGAAAGGTCTCAGGGAGCTCTACAAAAGCCTTATGGTTCCAAACCCTGGTTAGGTCAGTGTTAGGCTTAATTTGAATTCGGACATTTTATGAATTTTCTTAATTACTTTTTAAATACAAGTCCACGAGGTTTGAAATTTTGAGAGATTGAAATTGGGGATGTTTCTGACATGTCCAAATTTTATCTTCCCATTTTAAGTTGTTCAAGGGCATTTTCCCTAATTTTTAAGTTTAAGGGTCATGGTTTGACCCTTAAATTCAAAAGAGGATATAGACCTATCCAATGGGATTTAGGGTGTGATTTTTGGTGTGTTAATGATGTGTAGGATGAGGTGTGTAGAGCCACTGATTTTGCCCCAATCCAAGCCTAGGATAGACCCCTATAGTGATTTGAAGGTGACTTAGAGCTCACCTTGGGTGGTTTGGTTAACCATCTTAGCGTACTCCATTTGAGCTCAAATTTGGTGGGTTTAGTCCTTAGGGTCAGGTGCTCTTATGGTCCAAATTTCATCAAATTTGGAGTTCATTTGGTTCCCCAAGTAGGAGCCTCAAAAATCCTTCTTAGAAATGGCCTGTTAACCCTAATTAATTGATAATGAACTATTCTTAACTTATAAAATCCATTAAAATGTCCTTAATTGTCCCTGATTAATCCCCTAATCAATAAGAATTGAAACCCTCTTAAATTAATTTCTATATGTGTCTTAGCTTGACCCTTAGGTAATTAGGGTTTAATCAATTTTAATTAATCTTAAAAAATCTTAAAAATCCCAAAAAGGTTTTAAACACTTGTTGATCTGTCCTTAGGTCATTTATGACCTTTGGAATTGATCCCAAGGAGCTTAGGGCTCATTTGGGATTAAATCCTTAAGCAGCTTCCTTAGTTGAGATAGTTTGATAATCCCTACGAACTTGTAAAATTTCTAAAATTCACTGTTAATTATAGAAAATTTTGACTAATCAAACTTAATGGCTAATGAATCTAATTAGAATCTACTATTCCCTAAAAATATTAAACCTCCATAATTTGGTTAAAACCAAGGACTCAACACCTTAGGTAACTTTAGGTCAAATCGGGCCAAAACTTCTAAAAATCACAACTTTTCATAGAAATCTCCAAATTGAGTGTACCACCTGTCTAACAACTCATAATTAGGTCTAGTATTTATTAAAAATTTGAAACCCTTAAGGTTAACCCTAGTTTTAAAAGTCAAATGTTGACCCCTCAGTTAATATATTTGGATAATCCTTTAAAATCTGTTAACTTCTCCAACCTCTAAAATTATTTTAATAGGTTATTAAAATTCTCAACCAATCCATTAAAATCAGTAATCAATTCTCCTTAATATTAATTTAATCCTGTGATTCCAACCAATTTAATATAATTTAATTAACCCCGACTGCTACTGGGTAACCCAGGCCTACGAGGCTATTAGCTTAGCCCCAAGGAAGGTGAAATAAACTTCACGGCCTCGGTGTGAAACAAAGGTAGCAATCAATTAACTTTTAAAATACATTTAATTAAAATTCCTAATTTATTAATATTTAAAGTTTAACTCAAATCTCCCTTTTAAGCCTTAACAAACCCAGAACTTTAGACAACTTTGATTAATCACCTAATTTAGTATTTACCCCAGCCACACGACCTTTTACACACACTTTAGATGATGTGCTAGGACAACCAACTCTAGATCTAGGTTAGGCCGGTGTTTACTTTACTGCTGTGTGCCAGATTTTTCGTAGTTTTCACTGCATGTTATGGATGAAATTGCTTTGCTGTGTCTGCTTACTTTTTTGCACTCTATGGATGGATTGATGTGTTTGGCGACTAGATTACCCTTAGGTTAGGTACGATCTGGATGTTCACATAGTTTTCTGCAGGTGGCCACGCTCATGCAGGGCAGTAAAAGGGGGATAAATCAATAAAAATTAATTAATTGTTATAAATGCTTGCACAGGTGCTTCAGCTGCTAAAGCCCCCAAACAATAAAAAGAGCGTGGCCAGTGTGTTTTACTTTCCTTTTTGCACATATATAACTGCTTGGGAATAACTGCTTATCATTTATTAACTGCTTAGGATAACCCTGCAGGTGAGTCTAGATTTTATTTTTGATATAAATGTAATTTGTATAATTATCAAGTGTTGTGAAAGTTAATTTTGAGTTGGGATACATAGGTCCAAAGCTTGGATTCCAAAGAGGAAAGGATGCCCATTTGGGAAGTATTCCTTTTTCCATTTGGAAATCCAAATTTGGATCACACTTCTCTTATACCCAAAGAGGAAAGAGTGGCCTTCCCCTTAAAAGGGAAGTGCCCTCTTATCCATTTGGGTAGTTCACCACGAAGAATCCAAGAAGCTTGAAGAAAAGGAGTCCAGAGGAGAACAAGATTGAAGACTTGAAGATTGAGAGTATCACACTCAAAGTTACTTACATCCTGACTAGGCCTAGAATCCGGGTTATTGTCAGTAGTGCATGGCCACTTTTTTTTCTGCATAATTTTGGTTTATAATAAGCAAGGCAACTTTGCCTATGGAATTTTATTAATTGATTAATATTTGATGTGATGAGTTGATTGCCTTTAGGATTGCTTGCTTTTCCTAGTTTTTTGGCGATTGTGTGCCGCTTTTGTTTTCGCCTGGATACATGAGACTCGTGAAGGTGTGAAAGTTTTCTACTCATAACTTTAAATGTCTAAAATTTTAGTGAGTCTAAATAACATAGAAAGATAAGGAATCTAGGGAATTAGCCGGGGATCGACCCCGGGGTCGCATGCATATTTCCGCACTTCTTCTTTCCTTATTTTAGACCCTTCCCTGCTCGCGGGTAGAGTCCAGATAGTCTGACCTATGAGGACGAGGTGCCGGACCTGGGGAAGCCCAGTCTTCTAAAAAATTATTTTATAAGCCTGTTTTTAAAACTTCAAGCAAACTTGATTTGGAAGTCGTCGACTAGCATGCATTGCATTAGACATAAATTAAAAGAGTCAAAAATTTTAATTGCATCAGTTTAGCATTTTAGTACCCAATATAAGTCAAAGGGGACAATTAGGAAAATTTCTAGATGTCGGCCCCAATTCTCCAGAACTTTAAGTATAACGTTCCTACCACTCTTTCATAAAAGACCGGACTCATCTCTTTTAAATCGACTAGGTGGTTAGCTAGCTCCCCAATCCAGGCCGGAGTAAGTCCAGGTTTTGCACTGCATTAGTTAGTATCGGACGACTGTGGTCCAGCGTCCAAATTAGATTTAGGAACCGGAGCAGATCTTTGATTATAAGACCCCAAATTTCGGGAATATAATCCCAAATTTCTAATAAAATGCTCAACTCTAATTAAATATCATTTCAATCCAAAACATAAAGCCCAACACTTAGATTAAGTTGGGACACTTCCGGATGGTTCTGGAATCTCAAAGTGTCCCCTTCCTCTCTTCCTTCGATTCTGTTAATAAATGTTCAGTCTTGACCCATTCCCTTTTGATTTTCCAAAAGATTCTATTCGGTTTTTTTGGTATCACTCCTAGAAAATCTAATGAAATTTCATTCTTATTTTAATCGAGAGTTTTCGTAGGGGACTCTGTCTCCCTACGATGTAATTAACTACGAGGGCTTGCGCTCGTAGGAGATTTGGAACCTCACACACCTGATTTCAAAATTAACCTTTTTAAAATCCATTTAGATTTCTTTGGGAAAAGTTTTAAAAAAATGATTGTCGTTATCATATTTGAAGAATTATCATTGAAAGGTGTTATCTTCTTTTGGGGAGATACATCCTTCTTTGATAAGGCTTTGGATGTGAATTTGACAATCATACTCCTTGAATACCACAACTAGATTATTTAGTTGAACTCTATCTCGTCCCCTCGGGGCCGTGTAGGGTTCTCTTTAGAATCTAGCCATGATATTCAAGATGAATTATATAATTCTAAGTCTGAACACCGTTATGGAATTTTATTTTTGTCCTTCGGGGTGATATACTTTTCTGGACGAGTTGATTTGACTTCTAGAATTAGGATTCGATCTCAATTTTAAAATTCCCAAAGAAAACTAATATTTTTAAAATATATTTTCAAAATTCCACCAACAGACTTCTTCTTCTTTTTCAGTCTCAGATGAGTCTGAAGCTGAGTCCGCCCAAAAAGCTCTTTGAAACTTCTTCTTGCCCTTCTTTACAGTTAGTTTCTCCTCTACCTTCTCCTTGCTAGGAGTGGCTTTGAGTTTTGGTCAATCAGTCTTGATATGACCTGGTTTCCTGCATTCATAACAAATTACTTCATTAGAAACCTTGCCATTTCTATCATACCTACCTCTATTCCATTGCTGGCGTCTCTTCTGCTTCCTCTTTAAAAACCTTCTGAATTGTCTAGTCATTAATGCAATATCATCTTCATCTTCAAGTTGTGAGTGTTCACTCTCTGACTCTTCCACTTTTAGTGCAATATTCTTCTCCTTTCATGGTTCACCTGCATCAATCTTTCTTTGACTTACTCCTTGCTCATAAGCAATGAGTGAACCAAGAAGATTGTCAATAGAATAAATGTTTAGATCTTTAGACTCTGTAATTGTAGTAATTTTAGCATCATAAGCAGTAGGTAAACAACGAAGAATCTTATTAACCATTTCAGTATTAGTTAATTCCCTACCAAGTGCATGCAAAGAAGTGACAATTTGTGTGAATCTTGTGTACATGTCAGAAATAGACTCATTTGGTTTCATGCAAAATAATTCATAGTCATGTAATAAGATATTGAGTCTTGATTGCTTAACCTCATTAGTCCCTTCATAAGTTATACAAAGTCTATCCCATATGTCCTTTCCACTTTTGCAAGTGGAAACCCGCATGTAGTCTTCAGATTTTAAAGCACAAAAGAAGCTATTTAAACATTTGGCATTTAGTTGAGCCAAGTCACGTTCTTCTATAGTCCAATCTGTAAAAGGTGTTTCTATCCTAACTCCATCAACTAATCTAGTTGGTTTTGTGTAACCTTCCTGGACTAGGATCCACATACGATAATCAAGTGACTGTAAGAAAGTAGACATGCATGTTTTCCAAAAATCAAAAGGTATATTGTTAAACAGTGGAGGTCTAGTTATAGAGTAACCCTCAGATGTGTTTCAGTTTCCGAATGTAGACATCTACGTTAATCAAAAAGTAGTTTAAACTTATGATTTTGAAACAAGGCTCTGATACCACTTGTTGAGTCTAGTAAATAGGTTGTTAAACCTAAGTTAATGTCCCAAGGCTACCAAGAGGGGGGGTGAATTGGTAGTTTAAAATTTTAAGCCCTCTTTTAAAATGAGTTAAACCGAAATGAAAATTTTCTTTTAAGTTTTTGTAGAAAGCGTTTTTCAACCACAGAGTTTTTAAAGATAAAAATAAAATGCGGAAAAATAAAAACAGTAAAGTAAATGACACCAGATTTATAGTGGTTCGGTCTAAACCAGACATACATCCACTCCCCAGAGGCACCCTCTGAGTATTGCACTAATACCAATAGTGACTCTCCTTTTGCACCCACAACAAGGCGGAGAAGCCCTTACAAAACACTCTTTTCACCACCACCCGGTGCGACAGAGAACCGTCGTCCTTTTACACAATCCCCAGTGTTGGCAGAGAACCGTCATCCTTTCACACTCTCCTAATGTGGGCAGAGAACCCTTCGGCTGTTCACACTCTCCAAGTGTAGGCAGCGAACCCTTCGGCTATTCACACTCTCCAAGTGTAGGCAGCGAACCCTTCGTCTGTTCACACTCTCCAAGTGTCGACAGAGAATCAGATCTCCATGACAGATCTTCTCACAAGAATCTAGAAGGAAGAAGGAAAATAGTGAAGTAATCCCAATTCATAAGTAGAGATTCTTACCTTTGAACTTCAAGTGAAGCATTCACGCTCCAGTGGTAGGAATCCTCCTTTGAATGCACTCTCACACTCTCTCCTTGGCTATTCTCTCAAGAGGCACGAAGATCAAATGACTAAAAGATTGGGTGGCAGTCTAATTTAGACTATTTATACAAAAGACAAGAAAAACCGCCCAAAAATTGTAAGTTTTCAATTTTGTATGTAGTGGATTCTCCCGTATAATCGTGGATCGTCCTGGACGATATTACTTAAACGCTTTGAAACGACCCTATTTGTATATGTGTACAAAATGTCTTCGTACAAGCTGATCGTCCCGTACGAACTAAGTTCATCCGGTATGAATGGTTATTACAAGGTCGGTTCTAGAAACTGCAGAAAAACCGTCCTAAGTCAGTTGTATCGTCTGGACGAAAATTTTACAGAGACCAGATCGTCCTGAACGATTTTTAATTTCGTATGGACCAAAATTTTACAGAGACCAGATTGTCCTGGACGATATTTAATTTCGTCTGGACGAAAATTTTACAGAGAGCAAATCGTCATGTACGATAATTTAATTTCGTCCTGGACCAAAATCTTACAGAGAACAAATCGTCCTGGATGATATTTAATTTCGTCCTAGATGAATAGGACTTAGAAAAATTTTTCAAGCCAGTTCCTATTCGTTCCATGTGGTCAATAGGAGATAACTGTCTGATCGTCCCGTACGAACTAATATCGTCTCGTACGATCAGTATAAATTTTATATGATCTCCTTATGTGTGTGTATGTTTTTATTCACTCAATTACAATCACTCCCTTTTAATTTTATTTCAAAGAAAAGTATAAGCTTCAAATTTCACAAAGTATTTCATGCTGGATTTGATTTGAAGTCTTCGTAGTCTGGAGTTCGATTTTCCTGAAATGTTAGTATACACAAGAGCAAATACAAATCTTCTAAAATTGTTAGGAGATAACTACACATTTGAACAATAATGTTTGGAATCATCAAAACTATACAAGTTGCAAAAATGTAAAGCATGCAAATGGCAACTATCTTAACACTTATGTGCATACAAAGGAAGATGTTATGATGGATTTCTTATGGCAATCTAAAGGAAGATATCTATATGGTTCAACTTGAAGGCTTTATTTTACAACAATAAGAAAATCTAGATTGCAAGCTCGATAAAAGCTTATATATTATAAATTAAGCTTCAGAATAATGTTATTACAAGTTAGACGGATTTATAAACAAAATTGACTTCACAAATATAGTGTTGATTATTTTACGTACAAAACACTATAATAGATTTTATCAAATTGTTTTTATATATTGATGACATGTTGATTGGTAAGGTCAACATTGAGAAAATCAAAGTTCTTAAAGAAAATTTATTAAATGAATTTGAAATAAAAGACCAAGGGGATGTCAAGAAGATTTGTAATGAGAAGAGACTAAGATAAATCTTAAGGTATTTTGAAATTATCATAATTTTTACAAATTGAAAATTTGTTGTTATGTTCAATATAATTAAAGGAAAAAATAACTAGCATGCCATTTGCACAAGAACAACAATAACGAGCAATAGTCATCCTTTAAACTCTTCAAATAACAACTATCAAAATAGATGAAGTGAAAGACTATATGGCAAAAGTCTTTTATGCGTCAATACTTCTATCTTTATATTTGTTTTAGCTTGTAAAAGAATAGACATGACATAAGTAGAGGGAGTTATTGATTGATATAATTCAAATTCTGGAATGAAATATTAGGTGGCTATAAAGTGGATCATATGATACCTAAAAGCATAATTAATCATTCATTAAAATTTAAAAGATATGACTTAAATTTATAGGGATGTCTTGGTGTGGATCTAGGGAAAAACCTATAGCTATAATAGATAGTTCATTATTAAAATTAGAAGTGAGACACTTTAATATCAAAGCTAATAAAGAAATGATTTGAATAAAAGGGTTTCTAGAAGAACTAAACATATAAAAAGGTGACATTTCTTCTTTTTTTTTTTGTTATAATCTAAGTGTCTTTCACTTGGCAAAGAATGATTCCTTCAATTCTTAGATAAATCACATTCATCATAAATACCACTTTATATGCAACTAGCTTGAAGATGATTAATTTAGCTTATAAAGCTAAATTAATTAAAAATTATGTTGCGAATCTGATTTTAGGGAATAGAATTTTGATGATAGCAAACACTTCTATTTCTCTATGACTCCCTTGCCTACTAATATTTCAAGTCAACAAGATCAAAACTGTAATTTGAACCAGCTCATGATTGGGTAAACTAGGTCTGAGTCAGTAAGTAAATCATTTACATTTTCTTGAGTCAATTATAAACAATGTGGTTCCTAATGCTAAGTAACCTCGCACACACACACACTGAGGAAAATTTCTAAATGATTTTAGAGTTTAGTATTTTTACTCACATCGTCCGAGATGATCCAAAAATCATCCTGGACGATCAGTTAAAAATAGAAACCCTAATTAGGTCATCTTGGTTAAGGCAGCCAACATTAAGCACATCGTCCTGCATTATATTCATATCATTTGGGATGATATGTTCAAATAAAAAAGAATCAGTAGCCAAGATTAGTTAAGGCATGTTTTATTTTTGGACATTGTCCAGGACAATGTCCTGGATGATACAACATAATTATGCCTAAATTAATCTAGTAATTAAGATAATCAAATAAGGTTTGATTGTACGATCACATCATCCTGGACGATTACAGAATCATCCGGGATGATTAGTTAATAAAATCTTAATTCTTTTTTGATGATCAAACATCAGCCTGCGTCTATTTAGGACGATGCTCTGGATGATCTGTGATGTTTTGAACTAATTATCTCGAACGATCGTGATACCGTACAGGATGATTTCAGGTCAATATTTCATCGTCCAAACATCCATTCAGGGTAATGTTCTGGATGATCTATGATGTTTTGAGCTAATCATCCCGGACGATCGCGAGTTTGTCCTAGACGATCAAGCTACTTTTCAATCATCCGGTCGTCCAACCAGGGCAATGTACTAGATGATATTCGACGCGGCAATGTACTAGATGATATTCGATGGATTGAACTGATTGTATAGGATGATATACTATCATCATAGATGATATGAACAAATTTTACTCTAATTGTCCCAGATCATCCCGGCTGATTGAGCTAAAATTGTACTGATCATATAGGATGATCTTCATATCATCCTGAATGATAAAGTCAGTTTGTTGTAATTAAGAGCTATTCTAAAGTTCTTCTTTATAAGCTCTCTTGTTCTACCCAAGAGGTAATCTTTTTCTATTATCTTGACCTAAGAGAGTCTAGAGGAGAGGGAGAGAGAGGATCCTGTGAGGGGGAGTTTATGAGAGATTTCACAAAGGTTGCTCCAAGCAATGATCCAAGTCATCTTCTCCAATCATTGTCCCTTATCCTTGGGGGTTTAAGAAAGGTACACTTCAGCAATCGATCAAAGTCCTCTGCACGCTTCAGGGGGAAGCAAAAGGAGTCGGGTTCTTTGCCTCACTAGTGTCAGTGGAAAGGAGGTTTGTAAAGGCTTCTCTGCCTTACTGTGAGAGCAAAAAGAGAGTCACTAAGTTTAGTGCAATACTCGGAGGGTGCCTCCGAAGAGTGAACATAGGTCGAATTGACCGAACCACTATAAATCTCTATGTTCTTTACTATTGTTTTTTCCATATTTAATTTCTCACTTTAAATTTCTTTGTGGTGAATTTTGGTTTGGTTTAAATTTGTGTTTTGATTGAAAGATTTTTTAAATACTAATTCACTCGCCCTCTTGGTTAGCCTTATGCTAGTTCATAAGGGCTTAACATCTCTAACAAACTTTCAAGTGGTATCAGAGTGAGATTCATAAAATTGAGTTTTTAAAAACTTTTGAATTTTGATCTATGGCTAACTCTGGTAATCGTAATACTGCGGAAGAGTATTCTATTACCCGACCACCTTCATTTGATAATATTTCTTTTGATTTTTGGAAAACTCACATGTCTACATTTTTATAATTGATTGACTATCACATGTGGATGCTTGTTAAAGAAGGTTATACACCTCCGACAAATAAAATTAATGGCATTAATACTCCACTTCCTTTCAGTGAATGGACTCTTGATGATAGAGATTTGGGATGAAACTAGTTTCTCTCCTATTTCTATGGATTTAATTTCTTCACCCATTTGGGTTCTACTACCTCATTTGCCTCTTCATTAATGGGATAAAACTAATATTACTAAAATAGTTTCTAAAATTGGAACCCCTTTATTATTAGATGGCAACATGTTTAGATGGGGTAGAAGGGAATTTGTTAGAGCTTGTATTCGGGTTAAATTGAATACTAAGCTCCCTTGTGGTATCTGGGTTGAAGGTTTGAGAAGAAATGTTTTTCAAAAAATTGAATATGAAAATCTTTTGACTCTATGTTTCAAGTGTGGAAGGATTGAACATAAAGATTTTGTGTGTCCTAATGTCTCACATATTCTGAGTCTGTCTGATAAGGAAGCCCCAAAGAGTTCAGCTCATGTTGATGAAACTTTATATGGCCCATGGATGCATGTGAATTTCCAAAATAAAAAGAGCCAAAAAGTTTTTTTGGATGGTATGAAGAAATCTGATATTCATAGTAGGAAAAAATCTGATAAGGAGGATTCGGGTATGAATCCTGAGGAAGATAATGAAAATCTTGTTGATGTTTTATCTGATAAAATCATATTAGATCTTGATAAATACTATAAGTATAATGTGCAATCTCTTGAGGAAAAGGGTATTAAAGATGCTAAAATATTTGAAGTTAACAATGTTGAAGTTGTTGACAAGGAATATTTTAATAAAAGCTTAAATGTGGATTCTAAATTTCATTCTATCAGAATTCTTGATAATGTTCATAATGGTTTTTCTTCAGTAGATAATGAGAATTGCTATGGTAATTTTGATGTTTTGATTGTTGCTCAATCTGTCCAAGTTTTGGAATCTATTCAAATAGGATTTTCAAAAGATGAGTTCACTATGGCACCAAATCTGGAAGGAAAAGAGGATGATGTGTTATTTCTTCTGATTCTTTTGATATTTTAGATAAAACATTCAATGATATTGGAAGTTTTAGAGGAGATATTCCTATTGTTGAACCGAAAGTTGTTGCTCTAATAGCTATTGCTGAAAAAAATTAATAAAATTGAAGAATCTTTTAAGGATTTTGGAGGATTATGTGGAGCGATTCCTGCTATTGAACTGGAGGTTGTTAGTCCATCATCTGAGGTAAATTTAAATTTTAAAAAGGCTGTGATTGTGAAGGATAAAATTGTAGTTAATAAGGATGGTAACTCTTCTAATTCTAAACATAAGCTATTTAAATAACTTCAATCGTTGCACCCGTTGGAAGATATACCTAGAAGAAGGATTGTAGTTCAATTTAAAGAATTTTAAGGGGGGCACTTCCCCTTTAGCTCATTGATATGCTTGCTTTTTCTTCCGTTGATAGCAGCAGGATGGAATTTTCTTTGAGATGCTTGATCTTCGAGCTTATGAATAAGAAGTATTTCAGATTTCTTGCTATGAGTAATGTCCTTGGCATTTGGAAGTGGTATATATCTATTTAGTGGATGGGAAATATTTTCCTACAGATTTATTGGATGGCAATAGTTTATTTCAAATATGCCTATTGGAAGCTTTCTTAGGTGTTTCTTGGATGTCTGGTGATCTTTTTATTTACTTTCTAGTTTATTTGTTTATTTTTTTCATATTTTGTTTATGCTTTATATTTGTTTTATAAAATTATTTTAATTGTTTATGGGATCAGTACTAGTTCTTATTTTTTAACCGATTGGGAATTCTGGGATGCTAGCCAACCTTTTAGGTTGTTTAATATTTGGTATCCCCTCCACCCCAAGGGTTTTAAAATAGGAAGTAGGGGGTCTCATTTCAATTATGATAGTTTTATTTTAACAAATATGCTCTTCAATAAGGTTCCTTTCCTTTTTGAATCAAGGAACCCTTAGTTATTTTCTTTATAGTTTATATTAGGGATTTGTTTCTTTCTTTTGATGCAATTGCATTTCTTCAAAAAAAAAAAAAAAAAGTCACCCCCTATAATATTTAAGTAGAGATGTATATGACTATAAAGCACAAGTTCCTCAAACTTATCATACCCATGATAGGTAATCCAAAGAAAAAATAGATATGTTCTTACAACCTTTGATTGATGACCCTAAAATTCTATGGAAAGAAAGTGTGATATGTTTACAAAGAACCATAGAAAGATTTTAAATGGTTTCCCTAGCATAATAACAATGTCTAAATATACTTGAGAAGTGAGGGTTGATTTGCTTGAGAGATATACTTATATATATCAGGAATTAAGGCTAGTTGTTACAAATCTAGACCCAAGTCTTGTGATATTGATGATAAAAAACATTATTGGGTTGTCTACTATGTCATCTCCTATTATTATTATTATTATTGAATATTTATTCTTGAGAACTAATATTTAAGGTTCACTGCACTATGAACAAAATGATAAACTCAAGACTAGGTAGAGTAGGTTTAAGTTTCTCTAATAGTCTAATATTTTTAATTTTATTTAATTCTAAATTTCTTTAGTCAAAGTCTTGTATTTGGTGGATATTAAACTTGATGAGTATGAGAAAATTAGTAGTGTAATTTTTGAAACTAATGATATTGTATGGTCCATATCATACTATACGATCAACTATCCAAAAAATTATTATAACAACTAACTGGCATAATTAAAAATTTTTACTTATCATACCGTACGATCCATATCGTATAAGATGATCAAAAGAAATCATGATCTCATCCACCAATCATATTTTAGTTAATAATTTGAAATTCAAAATTTATACTAATTGTACTATATGATACTCATCATACTATATAATATAATCAAATCTTGCCTAATCTAATCCTATAATCAAGGGATAAAATTTTGGATTAATTATTCTAGTTTGATCATATTATACGATTAGACCAATCATACTACCATAACCAATCTCTATATGGGATAATAGTTAATCACCACTGATCGTATGGGTTGATAATTCTATTTGAATGAACTAATTGTACTAGATTATTACTTATATTATATTGGAATATCAGCTCAAATACTTAAATTGATCGTACAATGCCCTATTCTTCATACAACACTAATAGGGTTATTTAAACTAATCGTATTATGCAATCTTCTATCATACTATATGATTAGTTTTGGCAAAATTAAATTATTTAGGTTTTTTGTGAAGCCTTGTATTTAAGCTCTCTTAATAGACTTGTTTCAGGTCATTGGCTATTGGGTATTCCGGAGAGAGTTCTTTAAGAGAGATCTTGGAGAACTTTGGAAGGAAAAAGAGAGTGCGTGTGAGGAAGGAGTATGAGGGGTTTCAACACAGTTGCTTTGAGCAAGTTTTTACCTTGTTTCCTCTGAGAGGCTTGCATGGTTTCATTCCTTTCCCAATGATGAGAACCTCTTCTTTTCTTCTCCCTTCTCTAGCAAGGTCTTCTCCCTACTATGGTAGAAATATTCATCCATTCTACCTTATTTCTCCACCTACTTCTAATTTTCTTGTGGTAATGGGGTGTTTCAACAAAATAAAATAAACACTTTATATAGTGCAAAAAAGTGGTAGATAATAAGCTTGAATTTATAGTGTAAATAGTTTTGTGTATTATAACAGGGTAAAGGATGATATGTATTAAATATATAACAGTTTGGTAGAGTAAAAGCCTTCAAGAGTTAGGTGATGAAATTTATCTTTATATCTTAACAAATCCCCCCCCCCCCCCCCCCATAACACTTCTAATGAACGTATTTAGTTATCAATGTCTAAACAAAACTTTTTTATGTCACTTTCATATATGCATTTATAGAGGTTTTATATATGGTCAATAGATCTTATTGGTGAACGAAAAAATTTAATTAGTATGACCTTAGAATAGTGATGGAAGGGTTATTTGGTTGGTGCTAGAATGAGAATTTAGATTTTTGGTTTTCCTTAGAGAAAAACAATGAGGAACTTCAAATATAAAGTTTGGGAGGTTAGGGGTCTAATAGTGATTTTCATGGGTTTTGGACAAGTGGTTGAGGAGTTGTAAAAATTTTTATTTGGTTGCTCACAATAGTAAAATATTTAAACATATATATAGGAATTTTGGATATGTTATCTTAGGTTTATTAGGATGTTAAGGCTTTGAAAGTTTATGAGGGATATGAGGGAATATTTGGGAGAGTTTTGAAGAGGTTGTATTGGTTTTGAGGTTAAAAAAATCTAGGCTCGAGGATATGAAGAGGAGTAAAAATTATGTTGTGAAAGAGGAGTAAAAGAAAGAAAATACAACTAAAGACTCATAAAAACCCTTAGTGATCAGCCACCAAGCTTCACTAAAGAGCAAAAAAGATAATAAGCCTCTTCGCATGAAATTTTCATAATAAAAAATATAGTGTAAGATCCTATTTGTAAGCCTTTCCAAGCCTAAATAGCTTTAAAAAGCATCAATAACCATGAAATTACTATTTGATGGATTAATTTATTATCATAATACAAAGAAGAAAAAAAAGATAAATAAAATAAAATTTGAATATTCCAAATACAAAATAATTTGGATTGGCCAAATCAAGTACATAGGTTGGTCTTGAAATCAATTAATTTAATAAGAAGTAATAATTTATGTAAAATAATTATTTACATAGAATTGCTTGTCATTATCCGCATGTAGGCTACTATAGCTTGGCAGGAGGTCGAAAGGACCATAATGAAGGTGCTTAGATGACACTAGAAAGTGCTCTGATACCACTTGAAAGTTTGTTAGGGATGTTAAGCCCTTATGAACTGGGCCAAGGCTAATAATGAGATAGAGAGGTGAATCAGTATTTAAAACAAACACAATCTTAAATCCAAAAACAAGATTCACCACAATCAAAACCAACGATGCAGAAATTACATGCGGAAGCAATAATAAGAAAAGAACACACCAAATTTATAGTGATTCGGTCAAACTTTGACCTACATCCACTCCTTGGAGACACCCTCAAAGTATTGCATTAAAATAAGTGTCTCTCCTTTAGCCCCCACAGCTAGGCGGAGAAGCCCTTACAAAATCACTTCCACCTTCCCCGATGCGGCGGAGTTGCCGGGTCCTTTGACACCAAAGAGATCTTCTTATTTGGTGAACTTCCCTCGAGACAAGCCTTGAATCCAACGATATTAAGGTGCAAGCCTGCCGGAGCAACCGTGTGGAATCCCCCTCCACACTCCCTTGAGTCCCCCCTCACAGGATCTTCTCCCTCTCTCAGACTTCACCCGTTCCTCACTCCCTTTCAAGCTTTCTCTTCAAGTTTCCCCCACAAGAACAAAGCTATAATGGCTGCCAAAGACACTTACAAAGTGCCTTGCCATAGCTTAAATGGAAGGGCTAAAAACAAGCTCATTAATGCAAGTTGTCGACATTATCGTCCAGGACGATAGGCATATCATCCTGTACGATCAGTACAATTTAAGCCCAATAGGCCGGGCTGATTTGAGACGATCATAAGAAATTTATTCATATCATCCAGGATGATAATATATCGTCCTGGATGATCAATACAAATTGTGGAATATCGTCCTCGACATCGCCCTGAAAAATAGCTATCCGATGACCAATCGTCCAACATATTGGCCAGGATGATTTTGCGATCGTCCAGGCCAATTTTGCGATCGTCCAGGCTGATTTGATCGTGAAATCAAGTCATAATTGCTTTCCTTAAATTTCAGAGAAATTTTGGAAAAATTGACCTGGATCATCCTGGACGATATTTTATAGTCCTGGACAATCCACCTGGACGATATCAAAAAATAGGTTATTCCTAAATAGATCTGGCGGCGGATTCTTTCTGAATTGAGCCTTTCATCCTGGCCGATACAAAATCATCCAGGATGATATGTTTTGCATAATGACGGCTGCTTTAATGAGGATGCCCTAATTAGGGTTTCTACTTTTGGACAGATCGTCTAGGACGATGTTACCAAAAACAGAAATCTTTAGAGAGCAACAGAAAATCTTCCAAGTTACAAAACATCAGGAGCCATACACCAAATACAATAGACTCAAGAAGGAAAAAAGTACAAACTGACTCAGACCTAGTCTACCCAATCTTGAGCTGGTTCCAAATTGCAGTCTGATCGTGTGGACCTGAAATGTCAGTACAAAAGGTAATCGTAGAGAAATAAGAATGTTTGTTATCATCAAAATCATAAACCATAGATCCGCAACACATAATAGGCAGAGGAGATCAGAAGGATCATAGTTAGAAGGCGACGGAGGTTGGAAGGACTGTAGTTGGTAGGCGATGAAGGTTAACAAGAATGTAGTTTGGAGAAGGAGATAAAAAAACTATAGTCCGTTGACAATGGAGGTTGGAAGTTTGTCGTTGGGTAGAAGTCCAATAAAAGTCAGCAACAGGCAAAAGTATGGTGACTAAAGAAAGTTCTATGTTATTAAGAAATCTGGCAATGGGTGGAAGTTTGGCATCAGGTAGAAGTTCGACAACTATTAGAAGTGAGATGACGGGTGAAAGTCCGACGTAGGGCAGAAATTTGGCGACAAGTGGAAGTCTGGCGTCTAGTAGAAATCTAGCAATGGGTGGAAGTTTGGCGTTGGGTAAAATTTTGATGAAAGTTTGATGACGAGCAGTAGTCCGATGAAAGTCCGACGATGGGTAGAATGATGAAAGTTTGATGAGAGGCGAAAGTCCAACATCGGGTAGAAATCCAACTATGGTCAGCGGTCGGATGAAATTCTAGCAGCAATCGGTGACTAGGAAGTGGTTCGATGATAGTCGGGCTAAAGTTTGGTATCGATTGGCAGAAGGGTGGAAGTTTGGTAGCAATCGGCATCCTACTAGAATTTTGTGTGCTTGGCCACCAGGTGGTGGTTCGATGATGGTCAGGATAAAGTCCGGCGGTGATCGGCCGCTGGGTGGTAGCTCGACAATGGTCGGACTAAATTTCAGTGGTGATTGGGTGAAAGTATGGCAGAGGTTGGGTATTGGGTGGTGTTCTGATGACAGTCGGGCTAAATTCCGGTGGGCTGGTGGTTGTCCGATGATGGTCGAGCAAAAGTTTGACAGTGATTGATCGGTGAGTGGAAGTTTAGCTGCGGTCAGCATCCTGGTGGAATTATGATAAAAGTTTGGTGATGAATAGAAGTTTGGTGTTAGGTAAAAATCTAGGTACAGTCAACGGACGAGTGGAAATCTAGTTGAGGTCAGTGACTGGGCTGTGATCCGACGACGGGCTAATGTCTGCCATCGATTGGCAGATGGATGGAATTTCAATGGCGGTCAACATCCAGGTGGAATTTTTGTGGCTGTCGGCTATCAGGTGGTGGTCCAATAATGGTCAGGCTATAGTACAGTGGTGATCAGCCTCCAGTTTGTGGTCCGATGATGGTTGGGCTAAAGCTCGGCGGTGATCGGAAGCCGAGTGGAACTCCGATGGTGGTTAGTAGTCGGGCGGAAGTTCAGCAGTGATCGGCAGTCAGGGTGGAAGTTTGGTGTCAATCGGCAGCCTTGGTGGAAGTTTGATGGCAGTCGACTACCGAGCGGTGGTCTAATGAAGCTTGATGGACAGATGAAAGTTCGGTGGCAGTCAGTAGGGGTTCGTTGGTGCTGAAGCTAGAGCTCTTGAAGCCTCAAAGCTCTCTCCAATCTCTAGCCCCCCTCCTTTCCCTCATGTAGAGAGTGGGGCTCTATTTATTGATTTTCATGAGTGGCACACCCTATAAATATTGAAAAATTTTGAGAAAGGTTCGAAGTGCTCCATCGGATGGCTCGTATTGATTCCCCCGATCATAGAGAGTTTTTTAATTGTTGAAGTGCCTTAACGATATCAGAATCCAGTGACTCGTTGGGTTTCTCTCGCTGATCCACTTGATTTGACTATAAGCATGCCATATTTAGTAATCTTTTCATCATCCAAATAATACTTTGATCCTTCCAAATGTGGTTCAGGCCCTTAATTTGGAGCCATTTGGGATCGGGCTGGATCCATTTTAGTGCCTTTAGGTTCATCTCTATAAGAGATTCAGTTTGACAGTAAGTTTGTTGAAAATAGAATTCAGATGATCCCGAATTTAATTTTGAAAGTTTTCTACTTGAATACGTCTCGAGATTGATGCATGATCAAGATGATTTTTGATGACGTATCAGTTGCCCTCCTATTTTTGGATGTTGAATATGTTATAGTCCAAAAATATATTTGTGACTTTAGTATTATGCGAAGTTGGAGCATTAATTTGAGCAAAAAATATCAAAAGCTTTTACAATAAAACTTTTCAAATAGTTCAAAACTTATCATAGAAGCACTTTTGAGCTTTAGAAGTGTCAAAAGTGAGTATGGAATATCAAAAATAATTTTGGAGATCCAAAAAATATTGAAAACAAACTTCGTGGGATAAATACATTGTTGCGGGCTAGAATATTCAAGGCGATAGAGTTAGAAAATTTTAGTCTCAATGTTGCACGGATATCTAGCAAACAAACAGAATGAAAAGGAACACCAATATTTTTACGTGGAAATCCTGTAAAGGAAAAAACCACGAATCCACGCCCAGTTGATAAGATTCCAATAGTGTTTTCATAAGTTACAACTGGTTGACTCGCCCCTAAAATTGAGGACGTTCATATTACAACTTTTGAGTTGAAATTTAGTTGCAAGTAGATTTTAAAATTTTGGCAACATTAGGTGATCGGGAAGAACCCCTACGTTACTTGAAGGTTGGGCAGAACTCCAGTGCCACATAGAGTTCAACAGGAACTCCTGCGCCACTTGGAATTTGGGCAGAACTCTCGAGTCACTTGGAGTTCGAGAGGAACTTTGGTGGTGGTCAAGCATGAGTCTCTTCCTTCTCTTCTTCCTTTTCTTCTTTGTTCATTTCTTTCCTCCTTAATTCCAATGTCGGTCTGCTGCCTGATAAAAGTTCGGCGGTGGTCAAGGAGGAGCTTCTTCCTTCTCTTTCTTCTCTTCTCTTCTCTACTTCTCTTCTTATTTGGGTTCCCACCTAAGAGAAATGAGGGGCTATTTATAGTTTTATGAGAGTGGCATGGCCAGTAAATAGGAGGAAGATTAGGGGCAAATTGGGAGTGGTTTGAATGGACGGTCGATGTTGAATCTCTTCATCGTGGACCATTTATTAGACATTTGAAGGCCCTAATGAAATCGGAATTTGATGATCTTAAGCTCGTTGGATTTGTCTCATCGCGCCGCTCGATTTGAATATAAGCATGCCACATTTAGAAACTATTTGGTAATCCAAATTATGAATTGAATCTTTCAAATGTGCTTCGGGTCTTTGATTTTGACCAATTTGATCTCAGATTGGGTCGAATTTGGTTTCGTTAGGTTTGTATTTTTGAGATGTTCAGTTCAACTATAAGTTTGCTGAAATTGGAGTTCATATGATCTCCAATTTAATTTGTGAGGTTTCCAACCTAATTTTTGCCTCGAGATTCGCACCCGATGAAAATAATTTTTCGATGATATATCTGTTGCCTCATATTTTCAGATGTTGAAGCTCTAGTATTCCAAAAATACTTGTCTAGACATTTTACATTGGCCAAATTGTAAAAAATTACATTCCAAAAAATACAACTTTTTTCAAACTTGATCTTAGAAGCCCCGTTGAGCTCCAAATGGGTCTGGGGACCCCAAAAATATTGATTTGGACCATCTGGGCCTGAAATTGGAGCCCAAACATGATTTAACTTCTGGACTGGTCGCCGTCGCCAAAACGGTGCACCCCTTGGGGCACGTGGTCTTTAGGCAGCCGGTTATAAATTGGCTGCAATTCAAAAAAAAAAAATTTTTGTGGCCCATATTTTTTTTTAAGGGGGGGTGGCGAGCACAGCCTCCCCCTTAAATTTTTTTTTGAAATTTTCTATTTTTTTAATTCTCAAAATAGCCTTTTTTAGCCCAAAAAATTTAGAAAATTTTGAAAAACCTTTTAGAAGCCTCCTCCCTCCATTTTTCAAAAAAATCCTCCCTCTTTTTCAAATAATTTCCCTCTTTTTTCAAAATATTCCCACCTTTTTAATCCTATAAATATTTAGTCTCAACGTTGGGGTAAGGGGTTATTTGAACCTTCTCCTCTTCAAACTATTGCGGGCTAGAATATACATGGCGATAGAGTTAGAAAAATTTAGTCTCAACGTTGCATAGATATCCAACACAAACATAATGAAAAAGGAATACCATAATTTTTACATGGAAAACCCTATTAAGGGAAAAACCATGGGGCCATACTAGTTGATAAGATTCCACTAGTGTTTACATAAGTTACAACTACTGACTCATCCCTTAAATTAAGGACGATCATATTACAACTTTTGAGTTGGAATTCAGTTACAAATAGATATTTAAATTCTGTCTACGTTGGGTGATCAGGCAAAACCCCTATATCACTTGAAGGTCGGGCGGAACTCCGTTGTCACTTGGAGTTCAGGAGGAACTCCAACGCCACTTGGAATTTGGGCAGAACTCTAGCATCACTTGGAGTTTGGGAGGAACTCTGGTGGTGGACGAGGAGGAGTCTCTTCTGTCTCTTCTTCCTTCTCTTCTTTCTTTCCTTTTGGCCTCCTACTTTCTTACAATTGAGGCATTCCCCTATTTTTCATAGGCGGCATCCTATATTATATTTCAGGGCACCTCTCCTTGTGTAAAAGTTGGAATTTTCATATCCATTCCTTTTCTTTCTCCTCCTTCATTATAACTTTCTTACAGTTGAGGCATTACCCTATTTTTTATAGGCGCAATTCCCTATTATAATTCAGGGCCCCTTTCCTTTTGTAGAAGTTAGAATTTTACAGTTGTTCCCTTTCTTTCTCCTTCCTTATTCTAACCTTCTAACATTTGAGGCATTCCCCTATTTTTTTTAGGTGGCATCCCCTACTATAATTCAGGGCCTATCTCTTTTTGTAGAAGTTTAAATGGGTGAAATGACCTTCACCAAAATCCTTATACCTAAAGGAGATCGCCTTACTATATAAACTGAAGGTCTAAAGAGAACTCAAACAGTGGTCAAATCTGATGACGTTATATCCACTATAATGGGTGATTACATGGTCATTTTCAGGAAGAAATTTGACTTCCCTAATGATCTTATAATATAAGTGCCCGAAAGATCTACTCGTGCATGTGCCCCTCCCCCAGGATTTTTGATGGTGTATGAGTTTAGCTTGCGAGCGTGACTATGATTTCCCCCTCCTCCAGAGTTGATTGACATTTTAGTGGCAGAATATATACTAGCATAAAGTTTACGAGCAGAACATAACAAGCCGTATCACCACTTCAAGCCAAAAATATTTAGAAAGTACATATTCTGCCAACATGGTTCTAACAGCTTTGATTAATATTATATTCTTTCTTTCGACTATCCCATTTTTCTTAGAGGTCCTAAGTGCTAAAAAAATGTGATAAATTCTTTTCTCTTTACAAAATTTCTCAAATTTTTTATTTTTAAATTCACATCCATGATCACTTTGAATTGTTAAAATTTCACACCCTAATTTTCTTTGAATCCAAGTTAAAAAGTTTCTAAATTTCTCAAATGATTCACTCTTATGAAATAAGAATTCAATTCATGTAAATCTTAAAAAATCACCAACAATCACAAATCTATATACCTTACCTCCTAGACTTATAGTGCTAACGGGTCCAAAAAGATCTATATAAATAATCTCCAAAGGTTCGCTAATTCTAAGATCCGTAATAGAATCAAAGGAGGACTTCACATATTTTCCTTGTTGACATACTTCATACAGGGGATCCTTAGTAAAATCTAGTTTAGGTATACTTCTAACAAGTTCTTTTTGGATCATTTTTCTAAGGTTTTTTATGCTAGCATGATAAAATCTCCTATGCCATAATCATGATTCATCAGAAATTATTTTCAAATAAAAATTATTAGGATATTTAATATAATTTAAATCTAGTATATACACATTATTTACCCTAGTTCCATGCAGTATATCATTTCCATTTTAGCTTAAGAGATTATGTTTTAACATTATAACTTTTATCATATAGATGACTAATACTCAAAAGATTATACTTTAAACCTTCTACAAGTAAAACATTCTCAATAAAAAAATTGTTCAAGTTTTCGATCATATCTGTGTCTACCATATTCATAGTGGTATTATCTTCCAGTATAACCTTGCCTCCATTCCTGGCTTGCAGCGATATGAATTATGTTGTATCTCTAATCATATGCTTTGAATATCCACTATCCAGGTACCAAATGCTCTCATGAGGTCTTGTATGAGAGTATTTCTATAAAATGATCAAATATTAGTCTTGGGAATCCAAACAAGTTTAGTTTCTCCTCATAACAAAATTAAACTAGATGCATGTATGATATGATTAGTTTTATATATCTTTGGTCTCCACACTAGATATAATTTTTTATTAAAAGTAAAAGTGTGTGAGATATCATTCCACAAGAAAAATATTTAACTCCAGAAAAATGATTATTCAATCTACTTGAGTAAAATTATCTTTTCCTAGGTTTTAAAATTTTAGTTTTTAATTCAGGATTAGAAAAATCTTCAAGTGTTGAGAGAATCTTATTATCCTTAAGAGCTTTCACTTTTTCTATAAGATATGAGTTTGCATTTTTCAAAATTGAATTATTTACTTTCAGCTCATTTTCTCTTTGATCAGATTCATCCATAAAAGTTTTAAAATCTTTTTCAAGTTCAGTGTGAGATGATTTTAATTATTCATGCTGTTTATTCAATTCATCATACTCATCTAACAATTTCATGTGGTTGCTATCAATTAGTGTGTGATTATTCCTAAGGATTACATTCTCTTTTTATAGTTCAAGGAATCTAAATTCAACCTAGCATGTATTTTCTTGAGTTTTTTTCTATATGTTGTATGAATCTTTATAGAAATATCAAATAACTCTTCATAAGTTAAGTCACATACATCTTCTTGATCTGACGAATCAAGATTATTGACCATTAAGCACATATTAGTGACTTCTTCTTCCTTTTCTATTTCTGATGAATCTGAAGCTGAGTCCACCCAAAAAGCTCTCTAAAATCTCTTATTTCCCTTCCTCACATTTGTTTTCTCCTCCACATTCTCCTTGCTAGGAGTAGCTTTAGAATAGGGCAGTTCAATTTGATATGTCCAAGTTCCCTGCATTTATAGTAAATAACATCATTAGAAACTTTAACATTTCTGTGGAACTTATCTTTATTCCACTATTGGCATCTCATTTGCTTACTTTTTTTGAAAACTTTTAAATTTCCTTATCATCAAAGCAATGTCATCCTCATCCTCAGGCTATGACTGATTACTCTCCGAGTCATCCACTTTCAAAGCTTTGCTATTCTCCTTTCTCTTCTCTCAAACATCAATCTATCTTTGAGTCACTTCTTGCTCGTAAGCAATTAGTGATACAAGAAGAATGTCAATAGAATACACAGTTAAATCCTTAGACTCTATAATAGCAGTTATTTTAGTATCATAAGCAGTAGGCAAATAATGAAGTATTTTATTTACATTTTTAGCATTCGTTAGTTTCCTACCTAATACATGCAAGAAAGTGACTATATGAGTGAAACATACGTACATGTCAGATATAAATTCTATTTGGTTTCATGCAAAATAATTCATAATCATATAACAAAATATTTAATCTAGATTATTTCACTTCGTTAGTTCCTTCATATGTGATATAAAGTCTATCCCAAATTTTTTTTTCACTTCTATAAGTAGAAACACGTATATAGTCTTTAGATTTAAGAGCATAAAAGAAACTATTCAAATATTTTTTGTTTAATTGTACTAAGTCTCATTCTTTTATAGTCCAGTAAGTAAAGGGTGTTTCGGTTTTTAATTCCATCTATAAGTTTAGTTGGCCTAATTTACCCATCATGAACTAAAATCTACTTGCGATAATCAAGCGATTAAAGAAAAGTAGACATTCATGTTTTCTAAAATCAAAAGGGATGATATCAAACAATGGGGGTCTAGTGATCAAATACCCTTCAGGTGTGTTACAATTTCTAGAATTAGTCATAATCATTTTTCAAAAAGCAATCTAAAATTTAAATTTTGAAGTAAGCATTGATACCACTTGAAAAGTCCATATTGGTTGTTAAACCTATGCAATTATTCCAAGGCTAACCAAGAGGGGGGTTGAATTGATAATTTAAAAAATCCCTCTTGAATAAAAAATTATTCAAAATAATTTTCATAATGTGATTTTCTTTAAAATAAGCTTTTCAACCACATCGATAAATTGTTGAAAATAAAATAAAAAAATATAAAAAGAACACATTAATTTATAATGGTTCGATCCAACATGACCTATGTTCACTCCCTAAAGACTCCCTCTTTAGATATTACACTATTACCTAAGTGAATCTCATTTTATACCCACAATAAGGCGGAGAAGCCTTTATAATTTTCTTGTCTTCCACCAATCCTCGGTGCGGCAGAGTACTGTTGTTCTTTCACACCCTCCAAGTGTCGGCAGAGTACCATCATCCTTTCATACCCTCTAAGTATCGACAGAGTACCATTATCCTTTCACACCCTCCAAGTGTCGATAGAGTACCATCATCCTTTCACACTCTCTAAGTGTCGGTAGAGTACCGTCATCCTTTCACACCCTCCAAGTGTCTGCAGAGTATCATCATCCTTTCACACTCTCCAAGTGTCGGCAGAGTACTAGATCTTCTCCAAAGATCTTCTCTTGAGTAACTAGAAAGAAAAAGGAAGAGAATTGGCATAAAAAATAAAAGAGATTTTCACCTTTAAGTAACCTTATGAATCCTTCACACTTCACTTGTAAGAACTCTCACTCTCCTAAATCACCCTTTCACTTGCTCTCAAAAAATCATGAAGACCATATTCATCCAAGTCAATTTTTAAAGACTTTTTATATGAAAGACATGAAAAACCATCTAGAAAACTAAAAATTTTATTTTTGAGTGTCCATGATAATACAGTATGATCGATAATTGTCACATACAAAAAGTTTAAAATATGCACGTATGATATTATATGAAATATTTTCATACAAGCATATTGTATAGTACAATATTTATATCGTATAATATGAACAGTTATAAAAAACTTCCTATTCGTCTGGATAAAAATGTTCCTCATAATTTTATACTTTAGATGTCGTCTGTAAGAAATTCACGTCATCTCAGATGGATAATTTAAAAATTTTACCTGTTTGTATGGAAAAAAAATGTTCCCAATATTTTCTTACTCTAAATGTCATATGTATGAACTCCAGATCATCCTGGACAAACAATTCAAAAAATTTACATGTTCATACAGATGAAAATATTTATATTTTTTTTGTACTCTAGATGTCATCTATACAAAGTCAACTTTATATAGTATGAACAGTACTTAGAAAACTTTTCCTGTCCATGCTTTGATTAACTACATGCTAGAGGAAATAACTGAACAAATTGTCCTGTATGAATTGAAATCGTATAACACGATTATTTTAAAAATTTATAAATTTTTAACACTACCCCAATGTGTGTCTAAAAGTTTACTCAATTAAAATCACACTCTCTCAGACTCAATAAAAATATAAAACTATAGACTCCAATTATAATGAACTATATAAAAATCTGACTTGAAGTCTCCAACAATCTAGAATCTAATTTTTTTGAAATATTAGTACACACAAATAACAAAAGCAATATATCTAATATATGTTAGGAGAGAAAATAATCAAAACAATAATATTTAGAATCATAAAAAACATACATGATATAAAAACATAGTTATGAAAACTAAGTTGGAATACTCTAGAGATCAATCAAGAACCTGGGTTAGTGACTTCTTTTAGTGTATAATGATTGAAAACTCCAAGAAAAATAGGGAAAACTAAAGGATTTGCCCATTCCCTTACACGTTGGAGTAGAAGACTTACTGAAGATACTAAATCTCCCTGATATCGACACCCTCCACTACGCATTAAGGTATTTGTGTAGATATATAGATGAAAAATATTTGTTCAATGTGGGATTATCTACTCAAGTAGGGAGATCGCACGCTCGTATTCTAAAGAAGTCTGCCAAAGTCTCTGAGACATTTATCCAACCTTCAAAGGCTCCTCCTAAATGATTAGGAAATGAGGGTGATCCGCAGACATCTAAGAAGAAAAAAGTGGAGGAGATTTTAACTTTTATCAATAAAAGTCATCATGTCTCTCCATCCAAGTCAAATATCCCAAAAGATGTTCTGAAGCATCAATGAGTTGGTCGTCGACAGACTGAAGAGTTGGTGAGTTTCTAGTCACTTTTTTGCTTTTTTTTATGCTCTCATAAGAATATATCCCTTATGAATCTTTTTTTATTATTTTAGTTGGTGAAACATATAGACCTTGAAATTGAAATGACTAAGGATTTAAATGACTGGAATAACAAGTTTGTGAAGATCAAGTACTTCTAGGAAGAGTATAAAAAGAGGTATGATAGCAAAATCAAGGAGATGAAGGCTGTAGAGGAGCAGCTAGCAGAGTGCAGGGCAAAATTGGCTAATATGGAAACCTCAGCCTCTTTGCAGAATCAGTAGATGGACCATCAGTATATTGAGTTGGTGGATGCACATGTAGTAATCAACCAATATGTTAAAGATCAATAGATCATGAAGAGAAGATTATAACATTTGAGAATGAGATCAAGAGAGTCAAGAGCTTATTATATGAGAAGGAAGCCATGTCCAAGTAAGAACAGTCACCTTCCAAAGTCATAGAAAACTTTAAGAAGTCTATTGCCTTGAAGATGATCGTCCAAGATCAGATTCAGGAAGCTCATGATCACATATATGATGTGGAGGTGAAGGCCTTGGAGTTGGAGTGTATGGAGGAAGGCATCATTAAAGGTTTTTTGAAGTGCGTGTGTCTAGTGTAGCGTAAGACTAGAGCGAAGATTGAGGGGTTTACACCTAGCCATGCTTATGGTGACCCTTCTTCATATTTTGGTAGTGAAGAGATAGAGAGTGAGTTGCAAAAGGCCTTTTCCCTTGAGGAGGAGGATGATGATATTGAGATTATGTAGGGTTGTTCTGTTGTTGGTTGTACCACTTTATATATTTTAGTGATGATCATATGTAGTTGTTGTTGATTTTTTCATATGATGTATATGATGTTCAGTGATATATTAAGAAGTTGTGTATATTTTTCTGTTATTTTTCTTATATGTGTATGAAATTTACTTAGTTTTATTTCAGTTTGGATGATGAGAAATATTTTAGTGGACTCTCTTGATTTGAGTAAATATAAGAGACATCCTCCTTGGATGTTTTGAACTATCCTAGGTTATTAATCAAAATATTTGCTTGATGATATTTAACATGTATCAAAGAGGTCAGATCAAATCCTCCTTGGATTGATCATCCAATAATTTGAAATTCAAGACATCCTCCTAAGATATTTGACATATCTGAGGTTGTTAATCGAAGCATTTTCTTAGTGACATTAGCTTGTATGGAAGAGGTCAGATCAAATCCCCCTGGGATTAATCATTCAGTGACTGAGATTTAATGTAAATTATGTATTTCTCAAATCATGGATAAATAGGCTAAAATTTTGTGGGTTTTTATCTTTTATAGAATGAGATAATATCATAATAAAGTAAACATCACATTACTGTATTATATAAGATATTATAATAATTTCCTAGTATAACTTAGGGATACGGGGGCTAGAATAGCTCTACCCCAATCAACACACAAGGGATGTATAAATGGTCAAAATAATAATACTTGAAGGATACACACAAGGACATCATAATAACTTGGGGGAATATACTATAAGATAAATAAAACTATCAACATAGAAGAACATCATGCAAGACAAACAATATTATCAACACCTACTAATAATACTTATGAAGGTTGATAATATTTTAAGTTTAAGGGAGCATCTTTCCATTAGCATCCTTCAGTATGAAGGTACTAGGCTTGACCATAGCTGCCACCAAATAAAGACCCTCCTAGAGGGGAGAGAGCTTGTTGCACTGAGGACCATTTCCAGCTGCTTTGATGCTACATAGAACTAAGTCCTTAATAGAGATAGATCGAGGTTTCACCCTCCAATTGTAGTGATGGGTAACCCTTTGGTAGTATGCATAGTCCTAAGTGAGGCTACATCTCTTACTTATGGGAGGAGAACCAAGTTTTTTCTGAGCTTCTCCTCATTATTACTAAAATTGAAAGTCTGAACTCTATTACTCGGGACTCCAATATCAACTGGTATGACTGTTTTTGTATCAAAGCAGAGATTATATGAGGTTTCTCCTATAGGAGTTCTTGCAGTGGTCTGATAAGCCCATAAGATATTTGGGAGTTCTTCAGCTCATTATCCCCCAGCCTTCCCTACGCGTGTTGTTCATAATTGTTTAATTTGTAACCTTTGTTTAGTCATTTGCTTGAGGATTGGTGATAGATGTGTGGACTAACTGGATATGAAAATCCCTACAAAAAGATGTAAAAATATTTCCAATAAATCATGTCTCGTTGTCAGTGATGACCCTTATAGAAATGTCAAAATGACAGACAATATTCTTCCACAGGAAATGTTTGGCATTTGCTTCAGTAATATTTGCTAGAGGTTATGTCTCCACCCACTTGGTGAAGTAATCTACAGACAGGATGATGAATATTGTTTGTCCAGTGGCTATAGGGAAGGGTCTCGTTATATTAATTCCCGTCTAGGCGAAAGGTCAAGGGCTCTTAAGTGATGCAAGTTCCAGAGTGGGTGTATGGGTGAGATTAGAATGCAATTGGCAGTTTTCACACTTTGAGTAAACTCAAGTGTATCCTGTTTCATTATAGGCCAATAGAATTCCTATTTCATGATCTTGTAGGCTAATACTTTTTCTCCCATATATTCTCCACATACTCCTAAATGGACTTCTCAGAGTGCGTAATCGGCTTCTGAAGTTGGGAGACATTTGAGGCATGGTCCATTAAAAGAGAATTTTTATAACTCACCACCAATAATAGTGAAATTTACTGCTTGTCTCCGAAGTCGTGTTCCAACTATGGGCTCTTTAATTAGGTAGCACTCCATCTTGTATAAAGGATAAGATGGGATCGATCCAAGAATTCTCTTTAGTTTATCAATTGATTATATGACCCACAAACTTTAGATACTTGGAAAGCTGATCTATTCGATAACCTTTCTCTTGAAATATCTCCTGTCATTGATGTAGCAAGTTTAGAAAGAGCATCAGCTCATGTGTTTTTCTCTCGAAGAATGTGGATAATCTGATGCTTTTTTTATACAGGGTAAGAGCAACTTTATGATATTGTAGTAATGGGCCAGTTATGGATTGTGGATGTCAAACTCTCCCTCTACCTGAGAGGGGACCAATTGAGAATAAGTATGAACCACCAAGTTTTGTACCTTATAACCAATTGCTAGCCTTAATTTGATAATAAGGGCCTCATACTTTGTTACGTTATTTATAGCAGAGAATTTAAGTCAGAGCCCGTACTCAAGAGTAACCTATTGTGGAGAGATCAAGATATTTCCTACTCTAGAACCAGAACTTCCAAAAGCTCCATCAACAAACAAAGTCTAGCATGGAAGAGAAGGAGGAGCAATCAGGGGGTCATTGGCTATATGGATGGTGCATTCAACCACAAAATATGTAAGTGCCTGAAATTTAATATCAGGTCTAAGCAAGTAGTGGATGTCAAACTCTCCCAAATCAACAGGCCACTTGATGAGCCTACCAAAAGCTTCTAACTTTTGTTGAATACTTCCTAGTGACAGATTTGTGTTAACTCTAATTGTTGGGCTTGAAAGTAAGGGCATTATTTCAAGTCAGATATTTTTAGAGATTTTTTAAGACTCTTCACTAGTATATCATCATTATAAACTTTCATAGAGCATCCAATAAGGTCTTTAAAAACCTTATTTATAAGGTGTTGATATATGGCTCTACCATTTTTTAGCCCGAATGGCATCACCATATAGCAGTATAATCCTTTATCAATTTGAAAAGCTATTGCCTCTTCATCAGTAGGTTCTATTTTTATTTGATTATAGCTAGAGTATGCATCCATAAAGCTCAACATCTGATATCTAGAAGTGGTATCAACCAACTAGTCAATATGAGGAAGTGGAAAGCTATCTTTTGGATAGTTTATATTGAAATTTGTGTATTTTATACACATTCTCCAAGCTCCACTTGCCTTCCATACCATAATGACATTCACCAACTAAGTGGGTTAGTGCACTTCCTGTATAAATCTAGCTTCCAAAAGCTTATCCACTTCCTTCTCAATTGCTTGCTAATGATTTGGCATAAAATTTTATTTCTTTTGGATTACTGGCTTAGATGTATGGTTGACTTTAAGAGAGTACATGATTATTTTATGGTTGATTCCATACATATCTACCAGAATCCATGCAAAAACATCATGATTCTTTTATAGAAAATCCATATATTTTTTCTTCTCTTTGTTTGAGAGAAGGGATCCAATTTGCACGGTCTTTAAAAGGTGTTCTTCTGATATGGATATAGTAGTGAGGTCTTCTATAGAAGATCTCTCATGGATATCCTTGCTCCCAAGATCAAAGTCCTTGATGCTCAGGGTAACTATTGGACATGGCTTAACCTGCCTAAGATAGTAGGTATGTGCTATTTATTGATCTTCGTATACTACACTAGCTCCTACTGGGGTAAGGAAATTTATCTTAAGGTGAGGGATAGAGGTGATAATCCCAAACATCGACTGGAGTGGCCTTCTAAATATAACATTGTAAGCCGATTATGACTTTACTACAATGAATTGTATGGAGTGTGTAGTCTATCGAGAAAATTCTCAAAGTACAACTAGGAGACTCATTGTCTCTTTTGCTCATACAATTTGATTATCAAACCCATATAATGAACCTACAACAAGTTGAAGCTTTTCATTGGTGGACCCATATTGAGAAAAGTAGAATATAACAGGACATCCACAAAGCTTCTATTATCCATAAGAATTCTTTTGACGTTGTAACACGGTTCACCTATCCTCATATTAATCACAAGTGGATATTAATAAGGGAATTTTACTCCCTCAAGAGTGATAGAATGATCAATATGAGCCTTCTTTTTTATTAAGTTTTCATCTACAGCCAAAAAGACTTTATCAGATAATAAAGGGCATCCTGTGATGGTCTCAACCTCACAAACTATTATATGATTATTCAATGGTTGCCTTTATTGTTGTTAATTTTGCCCCCTAGTGGGACAAGCTTCCTCTCGGTCATGTGGATCTTGAATAAATCGTCAAAGATAACCTTGGCGGATAAGCCTTTCAATTTCATCTTTGAGCTGCTTACAGGCTTTGGTAGTGTGGCCACGACTATGATGAAAATGATAATTTGATCCTGATTTCCTGCTTTCAACTTCAAAGGATTTGGCCATTTCATAATATCTTGATCTCAGATGGTCATCAACATATTTACTCGAGATGTGTAGAGTGGTGTATACTCCTCTTACCAAGGTTCCCATCATGGTAAAGGATGTCTAGGAGGCAGATTATTCTTTCCTTGTTTCCTTCATTGTGAGGATGAATTATCCATCATAGGTGCACCTTTGTGCTCTTCATTTGTTTACTCAAATTATTTTTTTGAGCATTTATGGCTTCATCTGTAGATATTTGTGCCTCCACATGATAGATTAGGTTAGTATATGAGTGAATTATATCTCACATGACTGTCGAATAGAAGGGGCCAGGATGGAGGCCTCTAAAAAAGACTCCTCTCATCAATTTAAGATCTACCCCTATAATTTTTAGATCCTCGATAGAAAATTGTTGAAAATACTCCTTCAATAATTCTTTTTCATATGACAGATCACGGAGAGGTGAGATAAATCCTTATCATTTCTTTAATTGGCAAAAAATTATTCTACAAACATTTTATCCAATTTAACGAATATAGGGATCATTCAACTGGAATGGAAAAGAACCATGTTTGAGCCTGTCCTTTGAGGGTAGTAGAAAAAACCTGGCAGAGGAGTGCATTCGAGACTCATTGGATATGCATAATTGTTCTATAATATTTGATATACTCGTATGGGTCAGATGTCCCATTATAGGAATTGATACTCAGTAGTTTGAATCCTGTCAGAATAGAGTGTTGAAGAATGGTTTAAACCAGGGGTGATGACTCTTGAAATTTCCACCGACGAAGAGGTTGCCTTACACCTCCTATGAGAAACTATTCTCAGACTAATCTGCACAGTTCATGATGTATGGTGTTTCAAGGGAGCTCAGCAATATACAGTCGGACTAAATCTTCAGGGAGGTTTGGAGGAATGAGAGGTTATCGATCTGCGTGTGAAGGATGGGAAGAACTTGCTATGTCAGCAAGTTTGTTGTCTTGATGTGATTATAGATGACTCCTTGGAGAAGGAAGAGGGATCTTTGTATGAAGATGTTCAAGTTGAACACCTTATGCTAGTGATGGATCTCAAGGGAGAAGAATATCCTTCTATGGTGCAAGCACCGATTGCCGAGTCTCTCGCAGGAGTTGAAGGATCTCATTCTGAGATTCCTCCGTCTTTCATATTCGCTCCTCTAAGGAAGGCCCCAAGGTTTCTTCTCTAGCAGTGTTTTTCCCCCCAAGATAAAAAGAGGTAGATACTTGGTGTTCATGATTTATAGACTGATTCCTAAATTGATGGATGTTGGAGCGGGAGGCTCCCAAGACATTATTGCTATACCTATTGGCCATTAAAGCAACACTTATAATTATGGGATAGTGATTCTCACAGATGGCGCCAAACTGTTGCGAGCTAAAATATATGTGATGGTAGAGTTAAAAAATTTAGTCTCAGCGTTACACATATATCTAGCGCACAAACATAGTGAAAAAGGAACACCAATGTTTTTACATGGAAAATCCTGTAAAGGGAAAAATCACGAGGCCATGCCCAGTTGATAAGATTCCACTAATGTTTGCTTAAGTTACAACTTGCTGACTCATCCTTGAAATTGAGGATTATCATATTATAATTTTTGAGTTGAAATTCAGTTACAAACAGATATTGAAATTTTGACGACGTGAACCCCTACGTCACTTGAAGGTCGGGGGGAACTCCGGCATCACTTGGAGTTCGGTAGGAGCTCTGGCGCCACTTCGAGTTTTGGCAAAACTCTGACGTCACTTGGAGTTTGGGAGGAACTTCGATGGTGGTCAATGAGGAGTCTCTTTCTTCTCTTCTTCATTCTCTTATTTCTTCCCTTCTTGCCTCCTTGCTTAATTCCTGCGTTGGTCGGCTGCCAGATAAAAGTCCGACGGTGGTCGAGGAGTTTATCCCTTCTCTTCCTTCTCATCTTCCTTCTCTTCTCTTCTTCTCTTCTTCTCTTCTTGCTTGGGTCCCAACTTAAGAGAAATGAAGGACTATTTCTAGTTTTCTGAGAGTGGTATGGCCAGTAAATAAGAGGAAGATCAGGGGCGAATTGCGAGTGGTTATAATGGGCAGTCGATGTTGAATCTCTTGATCATGGACCATTTATCTGACATTTGAAGGCTCTAATGATATCAATAGATTTGCTTCATCGATCCGCTCGATTCGACTATAAGCATGCCACATTTGGAAATTGTTTGGTAATCCAAATTATAGATTGAATCTTCCAAATATGCTTTGGGTCTTTGATTTGGACCAATTTGAGCTCGGATTGAGTCGAATTTGGTGTTGTTGGGTGGGTTCATATTTCCAACACATTTAGTTCGACTATAAGTTCGTAGAAATAGGAGTTCAAATGGACTCCAATTTAATTTTTGAAGTTTCCAACATATTTTTTTCCTTGAGATTCACGCCCGATGAAAATAATTTTTTGATGGCATCCACCTCATAGAGGCGGATTTTTTTAAATTAATTAATTTATTTTTTGGCCTAAAAATTCAGAATTTTTTTTTAAATCCAGAATATATTCTAGAATTGAAATAATTAATTTAATGTATAATTATTCTATTTTAAACATAATTAGTTTTAAATTATTTCCTCCCTTATTTTTGCAAAAATAAAAGTAATTATTTTTTACATTAAAAAATTTTGAAAATTAATAAAAATTTTAGAAAATTGCTCTCCAAATCTCCTTTGAAAAATTATAAGTACACTCCTTAGGGGCTAAGGAAAAGGCACCACCTCTCTTAATTGGTCCCAAAATTTCTCTTAAAAAATTAGGAGAAATTGGATTGGAAAAATTTTAAAATTTTTTTGGTGGCGGCGACCAAGACATGGTACTCTTACGTAGGTTCCAGTTCACTCATAGCAAGGCAAAATCTATTCGACAAGTGTTTAAATATTGGAAGTGGCAATGAAGGCCCGATACTCTTACGTAGGCTCTAATTCACTCTCATTGGGGGAAAAGCTGTCTGACAAGAGTTTAAATACTAGCTGCATCAATCAAAGACTGGTACTCTTATGCAGGCTCTAATTCACTCTTGGTGGGGGAAAAAACTATCCAGAAAGAGTCTAAAAACCAGCGGCGGAGGCGATCAAGACCTGGTACTCTTATGCTGTCTCCAATTCACTCCTAGCGGGGGAAAAACTTTTTGATAAGAGTTTAAATACTAGAAGCGACAATCAAGGCCTGGTACTCTTACGCAGGCTCCAGTTCACTCCCATTAAGGGAAAAACTATATGTCAAGAGTTTAAATACTAGTGGTAGAGATCAAAGCCCGGCCCGGTTCTCTTACATAGGCTCTAATTCACTTTTGGTTGAGAAAAAAACTATCCGAGAAGACTCTAAATACTGGAGGCGGAGGCAATCAAGACCTGGTACTCTTACGCAGGCTCCAGTCCACTCATATTGGAGAAAAAATTGTCTGGAAAGATTCTAAGTACCATCGACGAAGGAGATCAATACCCGATAGTCTTATGCAGGCTCTAGTTCACTCCTATTAGGGGAAAAATTATCTTGCAAGAGTCTAAATACTGGCCACAAAGGAGATGAAGACCTGGTACTCTTATGCAGGCTCTATTTCACTCTCATTGGGGGAAAACTATCAGCTAAGAGTCTATATAACAATAGAGGAGATCAAAACCTTATGGTTGCAGTTTTCCCCTATTAGGAAGTGAATTTCATCCACTAGAGATGAGGCTGCCCCGAATAGTACACAAAAAGGTGGTTTTTGCTCATCTGATAGGAGATGAGTTTCAAATAACCAAGAGGATTTTTGCAGGTATACTATTTGTCCCTTCTTCTCATTTTCTTATTCTCATCATATTAATCTTCAAGTATTATCCATTCATTTATATATGCCTCTCCAGGTAGCAGGCCTTTAGATATGATAGATGTTGTTCCTTTCACTTATGAAATAGTTGAGCTGATATAAGTTTCTTAGACTACAGAGGTCGGCAAACATAGGAGATCGACATTGATTAATGACATTAACCTTTATAGAAGAGGTCGAGAGAACCTACCAAGGATTTATGACCTACCCAAAATTATTTTTTAGAGCATTGCTTAATAATGTTAACCTATATAGAAGAGGTCAAGAGAATTTAGCAAGGAGCCTATTCGAGATTATTTGTCAAAGCGTTGCTTGATGATGATAATCTATACAGAAGAGGCTGAGAGAATCCACCAAAGATGTATGAACTATCAGAGGATTTTTTGTTAGAGCGTTACTTGATGATAGTAACATGTGTGGAAGAGGTCAAGAGAATCCATCAAAGATGTATGACCTATCCGAGGTTGTATGTCAGAGTACTTCTCATTGATATTAACCAATATGAAAGAGGTTAATAGAATCCACCAATAAAATATGAATTATCAAAGGTTGTTTGTCAGAGCATTACTCTATGATGGTAACTTGTGTGGAAGAGGTCGTTAGGATCCACCATGGATGTATGACCTATCTGAGGTTGTATGTCAGAGTACTTCTTAATGACGTTAACTCATATGAAAGAGAATAAGAGAATCCTCCAATGATGTATGATCTATTCGAGATTATATGTCAGAGCACTACTCGATAATATTAACCTATATGGAAGAGATTGAGAGAATCCACAAAGTATGTATGGCCTATTTGAGTTTGTATGTAAGAGCACTACTTGGTGACATTAACCTATATAGAAGAGGTCGAGAGAATCCACTAAGGATGTATGATCTATCAGAGGTTGTATGTCATAGTGCTGCTCGATGATGTTAACATGCATAAAAAAGGTCAAATCAAATCCCCTAATGATCGATTTTGCCTTGATTGGGTGGGGGTGAATGCCGCATGTATCCCAAATCAAAGGTAAAGAATGGTCTATCTTTAAACTGTTACTGCCTTTATAAGGTCGAGATTAAGATTTTTCTAAAAGAGAAGAAGTCCATCTAGGGACTATATAAAGCTTAAAATTTATTTAAAGCATCGTTGCACTTGTTAGAAGCTTATAATCCCAAGATAACATCTTAGATATTGAAAGAGTTAGAGGAATCTTCTTGACCATGACTATAGTCAAGGTTGCCCCCTAGTCCATATTAAATTCTCATAAAATTGATGCAGCAATAGCTAATACCAGGATGTTGACATGAATGACCTTTTGAGCTTAGAGCAAAAATTACACCCAGTCTGGAATCACGTTTCTCACAGACGACACCAAACTGCTGCATCCTGGAATATTCACGGCTATAGAGAACTATAAAATTTAACATCTTAGCTTTATACAAAGATCAGCATGCATACAAATAAAGAGAGAGGGTATAGCGTTCATAAGAGACACCAGAGTTTCTATGTGGAAACCACTAAACATGGGGATAACTATGGGGCCTGACCCAGTTTGAATGAATCCACTATTATTTGCAGTCGATTACAAATGAGGCCCTTACTTGGGGGAAGGCCTTGTGTTGATGTAGATAATTTACATCATATTACATGGTGGAAATTGGAAGAATTAGTAATGAAATATTCGTTTAGTCAACAGAATCATAGTTGGTGGATGATAGAGGTTGAAAATACCATAGTCTGAAAATGGAGGTTGGAAAGACTATTGTATGGAGATGAAGATTAAAAGGATCATAGTCGACAAATGAGGTTGGAAGGACCATAGTCAGTGGGCGATGGAGGTTAGAAGGACCAAGTCGGCGGGCGACAGAGGTCAGAAAGATCGTAGTCTGATGATGGAGATCAGAAGGACCGTAGTCGGCGGAGGAGGTCAGAAGGACCATAGTTGGCAAGCAACGGAGGTTGGAAGGACTGTAGTCGGCGAGCGATGGAGGTTGAAAATACCGTAGTCTAGTGAAGGAGATCGGAAATACCATAGTCAGTTGAAGACGGAGGTCAAAAGTCAAGTGATGTGCAAATGTTTGACGTCAAGTAAAAGTCTGATGAAAGTCAATGGCAAGCAAAAGTCTGGCGATAAGTGGAAGTCATACGTTGTGTAGAAATCTTGCGATAGGTGGAAGTCTGGAGTCAGGTAGAGTCTGATGAAAGTCCTACTACTGGCAGAAGTGCGATGATGAGTGGAAGTCTGGTGTTGGGTATAAATCTGGCGACAGACGGAAGTCCAACTTCTAGTAAAAATCCAGCAATAGGTGGAAGTTTAGGATTAAGTAGAAGTATGACGAAAGTTCAACGACGGGTGAAAGTTTTATATCGGGTAGAAATCCAGCTACGGTCGAAGGCCAGGTGGAATTCTGGTGGTGATTGGCGACTGGGCGGTGGTTCGACGATGGTCGGGCCGGTGTCGATTGGCAGACGGGTGGAAAGACGACTGCGGTCGGAGTCCGAGTGGAATTTTTGTGGAGGTCGGACGCCGGGTGGTGGTCCGACGACGGTCATGCTGAAGTTCAGTTGTAGTCGGCCATCGCGTGGTGGTCCGATGATAGTCGGAATGAATTCTAGAGGTGGCCAGGCATAAGTCCGGTGGCGGTCGGTGACTGGGAGGTGGTCCAATGATGATCAAGCTGAAGTCCGGCAGCGATCGGTGGTAAGGAGGTGGTTCGACGACTATCAGGCTAAAGACCGGCGGAGATCAACGACCGAGTGGTAGTTGGGCTGCAGTTGGCGTCCGGGTGGAAGTCTGACAGAAGTCTAGCGACAATCGAAAGTCTGGTGTCCGGTATAAATTCATCTACGATCGGCAGCTGGGTAAAAGTTTAGCAGTGGTAGGTGACTGCATGGGTAGTGGTTCGACGACGGTCGGGCTAAATTCAGCCGTCGATTGCCAGACCGGTGGAAGTCTAGCGGCGATCGATGTTCGTATGGAATTTCGGCGATAGTCAGCTGACCGGTGGTGGTCCAAAAATGCTCGGGCTGAATTCCGGTGGCGGTCGACCGCTGGGTTATGGCTCAACGACGGTTAGGCTAAAGTCCGTCGGCGATCGGTGATCAAGTGAAAGTTTGGATGTAGTCAACGATGGGGTGGAAGTTCAAAGGTGGTCGATGGTCGGCGTGGAAGTCCTGCGGCCGTAGAGGATGTTTGGTGGTGGTTGACAGCTAGGCGGTGGTTCAATGAAGGTCTGCGGCCAGGTAGAAATCTGGCAGCGATCGACAGGGGTTCGCTTGCGGTGATGTTGGAGCTCTTGAAGCCTCAGAGCTCTCCCAAATCTCTATCCCCCCTCCTCTCCTTCATGAGATAGTGGGGCTCTATTTATAGATTTTCATGAGTGGCACACCCTATAGATATAGAAAAGATAGGGGGTAGGTTCAAAGTGCTCCATCGGATGGCTTGTATTGATTCAGTTAATCATTGAGAGTTTTCAATTGTTTAAGTGCCTTAATGATTTCAGAATCCAGCGATCTTAGGCTCATTGGATTTTTCTCGCCAATCCGCTCGATTTGACTATAAGAATGTCAAATTTGGGTATCATTTTGTCATCCAAATAATACTTTGATCCTTTCAAATGTGGTTCTGGCCCCCGATTTGGACCCATTTGGGTTCGGGTTGGATCGATTTTGGTGTCGTTAGGTTCGTCTCTTTGAGACGTTCAGTTTGTCTATAAATTTGCTTAAAATGGAATTCAGATGATCCCAAGTTTAATTTTGAAAGTTTCCAACTTGAATATGTCTTGAGATTCATGCATGTTCAATACGATTTTTGATGACGTATCAAGAATGGAAAAGGTTCCTCCTCCTTTTATTAGTTTGTTGAAGGAGGAATCTGATAATAATGTTTGTAGGTTGTAATAGTTTTTTTTTTTATGGTAATGCAAATGGTTTGCTTTTTCAAAAAAAAAAAAAGAGGACATGTTGTTTGGTTAATAATCAACTGTGGATCATCAAATTTTTTGATTAATTTGACTTGCCTCTCATTGTTTGCCTAGATTTATGATCCATATTATACGACGTTTGAAACTACAAATTGCTAGCTTCATAACCATAAAGGAGAAAATTAATTTAATAGTTTGCTAAGAATGGAATGAGCTTTTTCATCACTGTGATGATTTTTTTACCTCTTGTTTGTAATCCTCTTTGTTTTCAATTTTTCTTCCATGCATTTTGTTTGATATAACTATAAAGTTTATAGTATAAACTCTACTCATAAAATTATGAATGCTTAAAAAACATGCATGTAATCAATCTATACAATAGAACATGTACAAGACTTGTTTACTTTTATAATGGGATACGTACCCACAAATCTTTAATTAAAATATTCATTGCACTCAATAACCTTTACATTCAAATATTCCATCAGAGTTGATTATGCTGAGAAAACAAGCCATCCACTGAGCTCTTCTTCTTTCTGCAACCCCAGTGGCACCTCCATGAACATTTTGAATTGAACATCTGTATCCTCCTTGACTGCAGAGACAGAATATTTGATGTAGATATAGATTTCGTAAGAACCACTGCATAGCCATCATCCATATAATCAGTTCCTTCTGGGAATAGCTGCCATAGAAGACTACCTGCTCCACTCCCTCCTCTCTTTGTAGAGTTCAGAATGATCTTGTAAACCATATCAATGAACTGATCCCTGAAACTAACACTGAAGTTCTTATCTCTGGCAGACACTCCGAACTCTGCGAACACCACCGGCATTCCGAGCAAATTCTCTGCATCATCAATGTGGCTCTGCATCCAGGACTCGGTGAATTGGAGATGCAAGTCCGAGATCGTATTTGATATCCTGTATGAAGAGATAACCGATTAATCTATAGCTAAAAATTCTCTCTTATGTTATTATTATTGACAGGGGCGGAACCAACCATAATTTTCAGGGGGACAAACGTATAAGTAACTGTTGGTAGAAATGTCAGGGGTCCAAGGGGGAAGCGTCCCTGAACAAAATTTGATTTACTATTTCTCTTTATATTTTGTTCATCGTTCTCTAGCAATAACACCTTTACACAATGTGTTTAATTATATTGGGGGCAATTGCTTAATGACTATAGTATTTTTATACTTTTACGGGGTCAATTGCCTAAAAACCATCATAATAAACACTAAAAAATAGATTAAGGGACATAAATTATCTAAAGAATCGTATAATAATAAAAAAATTTTGAGGGGGGGGGGGGGCGGCCTCATAGGGGTACCGCCCCTGATTATTGTTGTTGTTTATTAAGTACCAAGCATCTGGGTAGATGTGGGCTGTTGCAAAGTCGATGCCTAGTGTTTGATGGTTCCTTATGAAGTCGGTGCCGACTTGACAGGCGAAGGTGTTGGGATTGAACTGAAGACGATCAGGCGTCGAGGTTCCATAGAAGCCTTCAAGCCCAATCTCGACTAGATGCTTTGAGTCAATCGATTTTACATGGAATGCCATTTCTTCTATCCATGCCTGAAAATGATTTGTCAATAGTTGATGATGGATTGCTACAGGATAGAAACCAGAAATAGTTACCTGTAGGTTGTTGCCTGAAGCATCTGCAAGGCAGCGAGGTTCATTCATTAATTCCCATGCGAATATTGTTGGGTCGTCTTTGTATGTGATGTTTGTGAATGTATTAACTCTATTGAGAACCGTCTGATCACCCAAATAAATCTTTAACTTAACATGATTTTGCATATGCGGCAACATGTCAAACTAATAAAGTATAGACATCAAGACTAGTTTCTTTCAAATTTCAGTTTCTTTTTAATGAGATAATTAACAAGAGTGGATGTTCCTTCTTTAAAATCTTACTGTCTTCTGTAACAACCGGGCTAATAAATTTATTTTGAATTTCTATTATCTCTTAGAGCATCTTCAACGGAACCCCAAACGTGCGTATGGCGTCGTTCAGTCGCTCCAGCCGAACGCCAAATCTTCCACCATTTACTTGTAGGTGAACAGTGCAACGCCAATATTGGCGTTGCACTGTTCACCTATGCTATTTTGCTCTCTCAACCGAAAAAATGCGCGAAAGGGAGAAGGATCGTTATCTTCCGAGAAGCACTTAAAATGGAGTTCGATTGGAGCAACACCACGGCATTTTGGAGTTTTGCTGTATTTTGTCGTGAGAAATGGAGTTCTCTGTTGGAGATGCCCTTAGCGTGATGGGAAATTATAACGTTTAAGCCATGTTAGAGAAATCTTCTTCACCGGTGTTTTTAGATAATTATTATAATTTTGTTTAACTTTTTTTTTTTTGCTTTTGTGTTGCTTTTTTGTTACTTTTGCATTGCTTTTCATTAATTTATGTAGTGGCAAGTTGCTCTTTACAATCAGAATTGTTGATATATATTAGCTTTAAGAAATTAGTAATTTAATTTAAAAAAACATATTTATAATACTACGACAAAGCCTATTTTCGATGGCTGCAACATCTTGTAATTGTTATTGGGAAACTATTGCCGAGAAAACAATTTTATTTTAAATTCAGTTGTTGTGGATATAATAAATATTTTCTGTTTAAAAAGCCAAAAAATTGTTTTCTTAAAGCTACCTTAACAATTTTGATTATAAAAAACAACCTTTAATCATAGAGATTTATAGAGAGCAATGAATAAACAGCAAAAAAATAATAGCAATAAATGGAATTATAGTTGAAATTCAAAAGACAAAACAGTGAAAAAGACCTTTATGAGTTTTAACTTCTAAAACAAGCTACTCTTAGTTTAGGTAGGTTGATACGTTTACTAATTGGTCTCTAAATTTTTTCTTCTTAATTGCATAAGAAATAAAAAGCCAATAATTATTCTTACAACTAAGTCTACAATATTTTTATCATATTTCATTAATTTTAATTCCTGAAAAATAATTAAGCTTCATGAGCTTCAATTGTGCTTCGTTTTAGATAGCTAGAAAGCAACTTAATTTTTTAGTGCAAAAATTTATTGAATTATATATATTTTGTACTAAAAAGTCATTTTAGAAAGTAGTAAGAAATAGTCTTACACGAAGCCTTGATGATATTATGATTTGAAACCTCTACAATAACTTTCTTGTAAATTCTAGAAATAATAATTCTATTTATTTTATTCTATGCGAGATTATTAATTCGAATTTTTTTTCGATCTGAATGTTCCATTAACAAAAATCTTTCTCAGAATAAATAAAAAGATTTCTCACCTTAACATGAGCTTTGTAGTAGCTTTTCACAGTGGGATCAATGAAGAAGTCATCATCAGAAGTGAGATTCAGGCCTGCAGCTCTTCCCCACTTCACATACTGAGCCTTTCCACCATATGCTTCCCAGTTATTCGTTAATGACAGTATCAACCTGATATTATGCGCCTTTGCCTCACTCACCACAAAATCAAGCGCCTGAGTGAGTGATAGAAAAAAAAAAAAAAGAAACTAAGCCTTCTCATAAGTTATCAATACATTCGTTTAGAACGGTTTTCTTACTGCTTCTTAAAGCAGTCTTTTAAGTTATCATTATATTTAATAAATAATCATTATAGATAATTAAAAAAGAACAATTCCAAGCGAATTAAGTAAAAATACAACAACAACATCAAGCCTTTATCCCACTACGTGGGATTGGCTACATGAATCCTTTTCCTCCATTGTGTCCTATTAAAAGGAAAATTCTCGTTTAAATCTAAGAAAGAAAGGTCATTATTAATATTTTCTAACCATGTCTTTTTAGGCCTGACTCTACTTTTCTTAACATAAGTCAAATATAATACCTCTACTCTCCTAACCGGGTCATCGGAGGGCCGCCGTTTTATGTTACCAAACCATCTAAGGTGACTCTTTCTAATCTTGTCTTATACTGGAGCTACTCCAACATTTTCATGTACGTATATGCACATTTCGTATCCTATCTCTAAGGTTAAAGCCACTCATCCACCTGAGCTTCCTCATCTCTGCCACACTTAACTTAGTATTATGCTTCTCTTTTAATGTCTAACATTCGGCACCATAAAGCATTGCAGGCCTCACCACCATTTTTTAGAATTTTCCCTCAAGTTTGAGGGGTACTTTTCTATCACACAACAAGCCCGATGCATTCCTCCACTTTAATCATCCAACTTGAATTCTGTTGAAAATATCCCCATCTATTTCACCATCACTCTGAACAATAGATCCAAGATATCTAAAACATGTACTCTTATTAATGACTTGATCGCCCAAAGTCAAAATCTCCTCACTATGTCTATTACTTTTAAAATTACATTCCATATATTCCGTTTTAGATCTACTCAAGTGAAAGCCTTTAGACTCTAAGGTTGACCTCCATAATTCAAGTGTACCTTCAACTCCCTCTCTAGTCTTATCAACAAGAAGAATATCATCAGCAAAAAGCATACACTAAGGTACTTCATCTTGCAAATGTCTAGTGAGAAAATCCATGACTAAAGCAAAAAGATATGGGCTTAAGTCTGATCCTTGATGTAACCCAACTGAAATAGAGAAATTAAGTAAATAAATGGAAAAAATAGTTTTAAAGTATTTGATCAGTTGTATCATTATTTGAAAGTAATTTTCTTATAACCATGTATGGTTTCAAAAGATTTTTAGAAATACGTTATCATAATATTTTGGGACTATTTGGGACAGCTTTCTAACAACTTGATTTTTAAGACAATAAATATAACTTCGTTTGGTTACTATTTTATTAATATTCTCTTGTTGTTTTTTAGAAAATTTTCTGGTGGAAAGTTAGTGGAGAAGTTATTTTCTCCATGGCAATTTTACAATCAACTTTACGAAATGTTATAACTATCACAAACAGACTCTTAGTTATACTTTTTAATTAATAACTAAATAATGATAATATTATTATTATAGTAAATATTTATAAGTAATTTATTACATTACAATAATAATTTTTTGTTACTTAGCCACTCAAATTAAGCCATAATATATAACTTTGTTTGTTGGTATTCTATAATATTATATATTTTTTTAAATTGATATATAATTCTATCAATTTAAAATCTAAATTTTTTCTTAAAAATAATTTCAATTTTTCATACGGGTTACATAGAACTTCATGAATAAACATTTAAAATTTAAAGTTGCTAATGAGAAATGCAAATAAATTAAAGATATATGAAATAAACAAAAAGCTATGATAAATATCAAGATCGAATAATTCTAATTTTAAATAGTGAATATTAGATAATTTCGTCATAACTTTTCACTAAGAGCTGTATTATATTTAAAGAATTAAAGGTCTTGATGAATCCTACATATGTCATGACATTTTAATAGAATAAAAAGCCTAATTTTAGACAGTTGGATTTATTCGACTTACTAATTGTTCAATTTTTAATGCTATTTAATTTCTAATTATATATTGCATAATTTCAGACATTTGGATTTATTGGCTCAAATTACCCTAAACTATTTAAGGATATTAATTTAACCTTAATATATTTTATTTTAATTATTTATAAAAAATATTAAAATTCATTATTTATTTTAATAAAATTCTAATAATGAAATTGAAAGTAAAAAAAAATTATTTTGTGCAAAACTTTCATTATTATTTTTAAGAATTTGTATTTTTTTTTAAAATATATGTAAATATGCTAGTTAAACTAGACTATAAATTAAAATTAAGATCGAATGGGACTATGACTAAAAATTAATTAATTTTTTTTAATTAAATTTAATGAGCAAATTTTTATTTGTATTCACAACAGGTCAATCTGATAATAATTGATAATTTTTAAAATGAGTTTTGTTTTTTAAATATATAAAAGAAAATTTTGATAAAAAGGATTTAGCACAAAAAAAAAAAAAAAAATCTTCATCCATCATGCTAAATTCTAATATGCCCTTAATACTAGGATTTTTAAATATTTTTTAACGTATGATCACTAAAATTTTTAATAAAATTTTACATTTTTAATTGATCACTCTTTTAATTTTATTAAAATATAAATATAAATGTAAATGTAAATATATGTATTTTTGTTCTACATTGGATTCTTATGTTAATTTTGTAGTTTAATTATTTTTCCATTAAATTTAAGCATAATAATAAAGTGTATATATTTGGTCCATACAAAATTAAATCAATGTTACATAAAAATTAAATACCATTGATAATTAAGAAGTTCGCATCTAAATAAAATATTAATATTTAAGTAGATAAATATATTTTATAAAATTATAATTTCAAGTCAAAAGCTTTATTTTAGGTAAAAGATTATGTATTTCATTAATCAATCTTATAAGATAAATTTTTAAACGTTAGCAAAGGATTTTTAGTAATTTTTCATTTAAGTAATTATTATTTTTTTTTAAAGATACTTTATGTTCCGCTCAATAACTTCATATCTAATAAAAAAATTAAGAAAATTTATCGAATGAATATTTATAATGATGATACAAGACCTTGAAGACATCTTCATCATAAACAGAAGGAGATTTCTGTAGCGCTCTCCACCCGCCATCATTGAAGGCCCATGTTCGACCGACAGTGAGACCAACTGCTGAAGCATGTTCAAATGTCTCTGTAACCTTCCCTCTTGTCGAAGGATCGACTGCTAGAACCATGAGCCAGTAGGTATTAAACCCATTCACATAGAATGGTTGCCCTCCTACCACAAACTGATTTCCTTTCCTCTCAACCATCTCCAACCTTACTTCATCAAATTCATATCTCCTGCAAGGCATCGAAAAAAATAACAAAAACAAACTTTCCTATTATGATGAACAAGAAATATAGAAGCAAAAGGAACTGAATGAATACCATCTATGATTGCTTTCGAAAGGCGAATGATCAATATCATTGCTTTCAATATCATCGATAGTTGAAGTTGTTGTAGAAATTAATGAAGCTAAAATGGTTGCAAGTAAAAGAAAATTTTGAAGCATTGAAAAGAAGGTTGAGAACATTGTATTTTCTTGTATGAAATGATTTTTTTAATTTTGAGCTATGCTACAATTTCTGTTTTTTTCTGAAGTGTTTTGATGGTATTCATGTAAGCTGGTTGGAGAGATATATATACACATATAAGGAGCTTGGAGTTGGTGCTTAGAACGATTAAATGGCCGTAGCTTGAAAGTAATAGAAAGATTCTGATCTCACTCTCTGAAGCGCGAAGTATTGAGATGAAGGGAGTTGAGTAAAGCAATGGAGTGGGCCTTCAAGATAGAAAACTCTGGAGGGAAGCTTCCTACTCCCTAGGGTTGCCTTTTAAGAGTGGGAGCATGAGAATTAGACCAGATATTTTAACCATCCGACGTGGTTGGATGTTGCTGGTTTATTTGCTTAAATGGAGTGGAACATTCTTGGTTCAGGTGACACAACGTAGATCTCATCATCGGGCGGGTCGGAACATGGTGTATTGTATTTTATCTTAAGCACGATTTAAACAAATCTGTATGAGATTATTTTTTATTTGACTTGAAATAAAATAAACGTACTATAATGTAAAGTAAAATGATGAGGGTGATCCGTGGTGATGCCCCACAGTGATTGATGGTGGCCGACGAGTGGCAGTGAGGGGCCAATGGTAGGATGTCTGGATAGCGGTAGGATGTGACAACAGTCATGGGAGCCGACAAGTGGTGCACATCAACGGTGACTAACAGGTTAGTGGTGGTGTCAGCCGATGATAATGAGGTAAGTTTGCAATGAAAAAAGATTCGACAAAAATTTAGTGAGTTTATAATACATTAAAAGTGAACCAAATAGTAAAAAAAAAAAATTCTTAAAAATTTGCAATGTATTTCTTTTTCAGCAAATCAAATATCTAAATTTTACTTTTTCCATGAAAAGGAATACTTTGAATTATTTTTTCAACAAATGAAATAACCACTAAATCCCAACATTTACAGAATTTAACAAAATACAAATTTATCTACTAATTTTGCTAAGAGCAATTGCTAGCTTATCAAATTAATCGAGTATTTAGCTCAAATGAAAATATATTGTGATAAAATTCAAAATGGTGAGAACTTTTAGCATTTATCCAATCTCATGAAGAATTTTTTGAAAGATGGCAACAACTTTTAGTTGACCTCAAAAGCAAATTTTAAAATTATATATATATAAGAAATCATTACATCGTGGGCTCTAAAATTCGGCCCCGGCCTCCCTTGCTGCTTTTTAAAAGAGTTTTAAAGGATTAATTTTTGAGTTAAATTTTGGGAATACATATGGCTTTGTAGATAACACACTACCCAGATATTTTATCCTCATTTTGCGAGGACTTTATGATCTAGTTTCCTACAGGCGCAAGCCCCTATAGTTAATTACCCCTCACGATAATGTGAGAGAAATTTTGATTAAGGCTAGTCTTCAATCAAATATATGTTATCTGGCATATAGTAGTAGCATGAGTTTGCAAATATGAAAATTTAATATTTAAATATAGAAATTTCACCATCTTGCACTTAAAGCGGATGGTGGGGGAATGATTGATGGACTCGATCAAGATCCCATGGTTTCGTCATCCCGGGTCATCATGGTCCCTGGTCTACTAAGTCAGAGGAGGTAATCGACCCAACCTAACAAAAGAACCCTTGTCGGTAGCCATGGGTTGCTTCGTCCAAGGGTACCTTATAAATCTGAGGTGGGTATTTAAATAAGGGGACAAATTTGAATCCACCTTAGCTAACATAGGGCTTTTTTCCTATCGATTATATCCTATTGATTCATAGCTCAAGATTTTGATGCCACTAAGGAACGTACTGACTCTGACCATAACTATTTTTTAGTAGTGCCATTTGGTGGCAAAATCACTTAGTTCAGAGGGCCCTAGGTCATAACCGTTTATCTTGCAGTGTCATTTGGCGGCAAAATTTTTAGTTAGAGGTCATGTACCATGTTCTTAATGGTAAGAGATTATTTGAGAATGGATCCTAGTTATATTTTTGATTAGGTAGTAGTTTTATGTGAGCTGAAGTAAATTTCAGTTTGTCCACCAGACAAATCATTGTGGAGGGTGGACGAATTTTGCTTTAAGTGGTTTGATGATTGATTTCAATTTTAAATATTTAGAATTGGGATTTTTTGGGATATTTGTTGGTATTTTTGGGGAGCTTTGAATGTTGAATCACTAATTTAGTTGAGATCTACGTTCAACACGATCATCATCAGGGCGACTTTAAGGTCACTTGAAAATATTTGAATATTGGCGTAAGTTTGAGAATATTTTGAAATATTTAAAATTAATCCCTCCGATTGAGATCTTCTATCAATACAGTCATCATCGGGGTGATTGGGCATTTTCATTAACTAAATCTTGTCGATCCTATCAAATTGCCGATATGAGATCGAGTTTGTCAGTTGTATAATTTAATTTACTTATTTTTTTTGTCATAGACCTTGAAGGCCTTATATGAACGTATAAAATATATATTTTGGTCGACACCTTGACCATATATATATATATATATATATATATCTTTGATAATTCAAACTAATTTTACTCCTATTTATCCATAAAGAAGGACTGGGCTCGAATTATAGATTATTTATTTACATGCACAACAATTATAAACGTCACGTGTGTACCCATAACATGCTCACCGAGGCCCATACGGGTTTTGTGATTTTACTTATCCCTTTTGTGAATATATGTGTATACAAACTACGGTGTTGTTGACCTCATTTTGGTATGAGGTTGCTAGGGACCCATCCAGATTCTAGACCAATCCTAACCCTACATCAATATAAACTCCAGATCTTAAAATCTACCTTGACCATAAGATTCTTCCAAAGCAATCTAAAATTCAGGACTCCCCTAGATCTAGACCTTAGGATCTATTCTAGATCCTAGGATCCTTCTAAATTACAGCCCTTAGGATCTACTCTAGACCCTAGGATTTCTAGACTCCACACTCTAGGATTTTCTTAAGACTTTAGGAACCTTCTAGATTCTAGGACATAGTTGGATTCAAACCAATTCAAACTCCTGATCAACCCTGATTCCAAATCAACCTAGAATTCAGACTTACTCAAATATGTCTAGATCCCTAGGCAACTCAAACTTTGAGTCAGACTTTGAACCATCCCTCCATTAAACCTTAATCTTGTCTAATCATTTATGATTATCTCAAATAGTCATAAATGATTTAGATAATCCATGTTCAAGCATTCAAACCCAATATTTAACTCAAACCCAAAAATCCAGACTTAAATCCTAAGTCTTAAGGCCCTGTCCTAAAGGCCTTTTTTCAGTGAACTTTCAAACATTTCAAAACCCAGCCAAATGGCCTCTGATTCAGGGTATGTCAGTTGCATACTGATGGGACATGTCTCTAGAAGCTACCCATCAAATTTGAGGCCATTTTGAGGTCTCTACCCCAGAAACTAAATCAAAATCCAAAGGCTATAAAACCTTCAAATATTTACGGCCTATGCCACTAGACCTCTCACCCAATGGATTTTGACCTTGGAGCTTTCTTCAAACCCTCCAGTCACATCCAGACCTTTAATCCTGATATGTTGATCAATAAACTGCATTTTATTGGACTCATTTCAGCCTCCAGTGGACATGAGGTCAAAATGACCAAAATACCCCTTTGGGGTATGAACAGTCATTTTGGAGCAAATGAGCTCCAAACTAAATGCAACCACCTCTAGCAAGTTTCAAATATCAAACCAAACATGTTGGATCCATTTCAGACTCTGGTTCAACCTAGTTGACCAAGTCAACAGGGTTGACCTAAGAGGCCCTTTTAGGGTCCAAATAGGCTACAGGAAAATCACCCATTTCCGCGGCTATTTCCGGCGGAATTTGAGCATTTTCCGGCGGTTTTTTTAATTTCTGGCGGTTTTCCGGCGGTATTTGTGCCGCCGGAAAAAACGGCGTAGGAAAATAATTTCCGACGGCTTTTTCCGGCGGCTTGCCGGCGGACATAAACCGCCGGTTGAATTTAAAAAAAAAAAAATTTACCGCCCCGCCTACAGCCGCTCCCGCCTAACCCAGCGGCGGCACGCCAGGGGCCGCGCTCCGGCGGTCACGCCAGAATGTTTCTGCCAGCCACCACGCCAGAACCTGGGTCGAGCTCGCGCCAACCGCGCTCGCATGAGCCCTGATCTAGCCCGAGTGCGTCCGACCGCTTCCGCCAACTAGACAGCTACCGCTTGTCTTCCCTGAGAATCGATCCCAAGACCTCTTCACCCGGAGCCCTCACCCGCGCCCAAGCCTGACCACTGCGCCGATCCTGCAAAATATATAAGTTTAAGTATTATTTTATTTATATTAAAACCTGATGAATATTATAATTAAAACATTGTTTATTTAAGATTTTTTTTAATTGATAATTAAAACAAACTTGAACTTATAATAATTTTTAATTGATAACAATGTAAATAATAATTTTTAATTTAAATCCTTATACTTAAATTAAGGAAAAAATATCTTTTTTAGTCATTTTTTAAAAATAAAAATTTTTAATAATAAAAAATTTTAAAATTCCGCCGGAAACTTGAAAATCCGTCGGAAAGCCGCCGGAAAATTTTGCGGAAAATAAGCCGTCAAAAAGCCGCCAGAAAGCCGTCGGAAAACTGACCGCCGGAAAGCCGCCGGAAAATTCCGCCGGTAATAAGTGATTTTCCTGTAGTGGGTGATTTGACTCAAATAACCTATCTAGGCCATGGAACCACTTCTATTGGTCTTCAAATGTCATTTCAAATTGATTGAAGCCACTTTCAGACCCTGGACCCACCTAGTTGACCAAGTCAACCATGATTGACTCAATGGCCCATTAAAGGCCCAAATAGGTTCATTTGATCCAAATGACCTATTTGAACCTTGGAAACACATCCACCAGACTCCAAATATTGTTTCAGACCTGTCTAACCCAGACTCACCCCTTGGGTCAACTTGGTTAATCCAGTCAACCTAGGTTGACCTAAAACCCCTTAAAACCCTTAATGGGTCATTTCAACCAATTTGATCTATTTGACCCATTCAAGCTTTCAAATCCATATCAAAACCTAAGTCCAATCTATTCATACTTATTTGGAGTCAAATCATACTGAATTTGACTTAGTCAACTCAATAAAAACTATTTAAGCTACATTAGATCCTTAGGTTTCAACTCAAGTCCAAATCCTTTAGCCTTAAGACCAATCAAAACATTTCTAACCAACTAATGTGGACACTTGGCTGCCAGCAGTCAACATGGTCATTTGACCAGTCAACACCTGGTCAAACCTATTCTACTTGGTCAAATAAACTCAAACTCTAATCTCTAAGCATATAAACCCTTCCAACTCATCTAACCAGCACTCAATCCTCACCCCCATGCCACCTCAGCTGCCACCTCACTCATGTTTGACTGATTGACTAGTCAAACAGTCAACATTATGCTTAAAAGGGGCTAAGGGTGATTAAATAAGTCCCTTATGCTAATCCATTTTAGCTGAAATCATTCCAGCTGTTGAGTCAGGCTCTAGAAGCTTCCTAAGTTCCTTCCTAGCCATTATATCATGATCAAACAGCCCTTATCACTCCATGTGTCCAATAGAGGACAAAATACCCTTTCCACATAGGATATACCCTTGTCCTTGATTCCTCCTGCTCCTACCTACTCCCTGGACAGATGGCACTCATCTGGAACCCCATCTAGTAGATCACAACACTTCATTCAATCTGGAAGGGATTGAATAGGGCAAAAGGCTCAAAAAGGGCCTCATTCGAATCCTTACATTCTCTCACCCTTCTTGAGCTCCCCTAGTCGAACTCTCAGTTCCTTTGAGTTCCCTTGAGTCCTTCACCTACCTTCCCACTCAAACTCTAGCGGTCAAGGCCGTTTCTGGTGATCTTCCGACGAGCACCATACCCAATCAGTCCAAGGCTTATACCAGGTGATTCGTGGCGTGTCGGAGCTTGGGTTCAACTGGGAACTTAATCGTGGACAGTATACAAGCTCAGAGAATTCAAAAATGTTTCAATCCGTCCATTAAATCAACGTAAATCCCTCAACCTAGCTTAAGACACATAGAGTTATTTAGCATTTTATTAAGCTCTCATTTGATATTTTAAGCATGTCCCCATTGATTCTCTTCACCTAGGCAATCTAGGTTTTAAATTTCAAGTTATTTGATTCTCTGGTTTGAGAGAAAAATAAAAAAAAATGGGTTTTAGGGCGTCTCTGTAGACCGCTGCAGGTGCATATGTTTTGAGTCGTTGATTCGGTAATCAACGGCTCAGATCTAGTCATCCCGCTGTCCATTCAGCCGCGTGTATGCACGGTCCATATGGATCACCGTCCGGCGAGATCCGCAGCGTCCATTTGAGACTGCGGGATAATTTCATCGCCGTCTGATCTTTCTCCGCGTGATCAGATAGCAAGATTCGATCCTGACCATTGATCCTTCGGCACGGAAGATCGGACAGCAGCGAATCCGAGCTGACTCGGATTAGTGAAACCGCGTTCGCGATTTGATCATCACCAGATGATTGCGCCGCCATCCGTTGATTGACCCGCGGTTGCTCGTGCGAATCCGGTCACGACGCGTGGCCACCCAGCCGCCGCCATTTTGGATTAACGAACCGAGAATTACCATGCGTCCCACTTGACCGCCGCCATCCATGTCGCCGGATCCGCCGCCTCCATTGTTTAACCCGTCTAACCAGATCGCGCCACGTGTGTAGCCCGCCGCCGCCGGTCTGATCTGCCCAATCCAGGCCTGCCATGTGGAAGCCGAGGGCTTTCTTTTTTGTTATTTAATATCTATTTTAAATCCTTATATGTGTGTGTGTGTGTGTCTGTATATATATATATATATAATTCAAAAAAAAATATTTTTTTATATTAAAATATTTAAGAATTTAAATTTCTTAATTTTAACTTATAATTATTTTAAAATAGTAAACATATTTTTGGTAATTATAAAAAATTTAATTTTAGATAATATTTAATTAAATTTTGAGTTACATATTTTTCTAACTTAATTTTTTATATATATTAAAATATGTTAAATAATTAAAGATTACTTAAATATTTTACTATTGAAATTTTAATCAATTTAAGATATATTTTAAATTAGTTTTCTAATTAATCAAGTATTTAATTAATAACTAATATTTAATTAATATTAAATTTAAACAAAATTTTAATATTCAAATTAAATTATTTTTAAAAATGTAAAATTTAAGAAAACTATTAAGGTTTAATTAAATTTAATTTAGATATTATTTTTAATTTTAATTAATTTTGAATTATTTAAATTTATTTAATTACTTTAAAATTTTCACAAATTCATTTAAAATTCAATTTAAATCATTAAATTTCATATAATATATCAAAAGTTTCAAAAATTAAGAATTTTAATTTAAAAATATTTTCAAGTTTTAAAATTTAATTTATTTTGATTAATTTGAATTATTTTAATATCTTAATATTTAATTAATATTTAATTTAAAATTATATTGATTATTTTAAAATTTAAAAATTCATTTTCAAGTCACTTTAGAACTAGAGGATCTCTCATTGATATCTTAAAATAATTTTGATAATATTTTTAATTATCTTATTTTAAAATATATATTTATGTATATATAAGTTTATCTTTATATATATACATATATAGGTCTATTTTAAAACATATTTTAAAACTATATGAATTTAAATCTTTTCCTTTGAGAGATTCATTGAGATTTTAAATCTAGATTAAGCATAATTGAATTGAATTAATGGGGATTTAATTAGTGAATAATCATGATTTGATTATTCACTAATCTCATTATTATTTATTTGCATGCTTAGGAAGCACACACTTGCACTTAGTCTAAGGCTCTCCTAGATCTAGGAATTGGTTGTTATTGTGTGTTTATTTCATGCTTAGTCAAGGGTTAGTTAAAACTTTGATTTAAACCTATCAAACTTAGTGACATCGCTAAGGACAATAATTAAGGACCTATGTGTAGAAAACTTAGAGAAATTCTAATAATTAGGATACACATCCTTTTGACTCAAAACTTTGAACACTTGAACTTAGTGACACTCTTAGCCCATAGAACAATTCCCACTGGTTTTAGGGATCATTAAGACCCTTAATTGATTTTCTTAACATTAACCCTTTAATTAAGCCATTAAAACTTCCAGAAAATGTAATAAATCAAGTTTAAATCCAAAACATATGAACAACCCCTCTAACTGACCAACATCAAACCCTTAATCAACGAAAATTAAAACCTAATTGATTTGACAGCAAATTAAACCTTAATTTAATTTTAATTGAAAATAAGTATTTTATTAATATAATTAATTAATAATAATTTAAAATTCCAAAAATTTTCCAAACACTTGGAAATCTCTTATTAGGTCATTCCTGACATTTGGAGCTGATTTTAAGGAGTTGGGACCTCATTTGAAGCAAAATCGCAAAAAGGCCTTTTAATTAAGGATTTTCAATAATTCAAAAAAATAATCAAACTTCAAAAATTCATAACTAATTCAAGAAAAATCCAAATTAATCAAACTCACTTGAATTTAACTCATAATAATGTCTAAAATTTATTAAAAATTATTAAAGTTCCAGAAAATCATCAAATTCAAAAAGTCAACAAACCAGTCAACCTTTAGTCAAAATTAAACTAAAACTTCAAACCTTCGTAATAAAATGTAAAAAAATTCGTTTTCAGCGTACTTATAGTATAACTGATTGTATTAAGGTATAGTATTTTAATAAAATTCTAACTTTTCAGAAAGCACTCTTAATCAAAAAGTCAATTTTCAACCCCTTAATTAATTGATTAAAATAATCCGAAAAATTCCAGAATTTAGTTTTTAATTCTAAACTCCAGAAAATGTTAGTTTAATGTTTAAAACACTCAACAAACCTTTTAAAACACAACAATTATCCTAAAGATGAAGTTTATTGGCTGGACTACTCCGGTCTGCGGGGCTAAGTGTCCTAAAGAGGCTAGTTCCTCGAGCCTGGTGGCACAACACCACGAATGGATTCTAAGGGGTGTTAAACCTTAAAATATATTAATCATTAATTATTCCACCTTTTAAAATCTCTAATTCAATTACATTAATTTGGTTTATCTGCTGGACTACTCCGGGCTGCGGGGTTAAGTGTCCTAAGGAGGCTGGTTCCTCGAGCCTGGTGGCACAACGCCACGAATCGATTAATAACAAACTAAAATTAATAAAACTTTAAAAATTAGCAATCAAACACTTTTTTTAAATAACATATATTAACTTTCAAACTTTAATCAAATCAAAACACTTAATTATACCGGGTACCACTAGGTAACCCAGGCCTATGAGGCTATTAACTTAGCCCCAAGGAAGGTGAAATAAACTTCACGGCCTCGGTGTAAAACAAAGGTGGTTCTCAACAAATAATTAAGAATTAATTTAAAAATTTATCCGAAGTCATTAAGATTTAAATTTTAATTAAATATCTCTTAAGCCTTTCAACCAATCGAACCGCAAGTAACTTTAATCAAATATCCTACTTAGGACATATCGAAATCACACAGCCTACCTCACACACTTTAGATGATTTGCTAGGATCACCGACTCTAGTCTTAGGATAGGCTGGTGTTTTACTTTCTTGCTGTGTGCCAGGTTTTCGAATTTTCATTGCATGATATTTGCTAATTTAGAACTGGTGTGTTTATTTACGTACTTGTTTACTGCACTTTCTACTGTGGTTGCTTGTACGTTAGATTTACTCCTAGGTTAGGGACGAATTATACTTGCTCAGTCTTATGCAGGTAGCCATGCTCACACAAGGAGCTGAGATTAAAGGGGACAATTAATAAAAATAAATATATATACTCTTTGCACAGGTACCCGCTACGCTTAAGACCCCCTTTAAACAAAAAGAGCATGGCCAAGTATGGCTAAAAAAAATGCATTTCAATTTTCAAATTATAACTGCTTGGGATTGTATATATAATTGCTGATTATTAGGATATCCTTGCAGGATCGAGTCTAGATTTATCTATTTTAAATTAATGTAAATTTGATTGAATAAGGTTGTAAATCTTTGAAATGATTTGAGTTTGGGATATTTGATCCAATTTGAATTCCAAAGAGGTGAATACATCCCTAAAGGGGAGAGTCTTCTGTCATTTGGAAGTCAAATTAGGATCCCTTTCAAATATCCAAAGAGGAAAGATAACACCCCGTTTAAGGGGGAGTTTCTTTCCATTTGGATATTCAGAACCGACGGATCAAGATGTTCGTGAGAAGACGAAGAAATGGGCCACGAGAAGAATCCCAAATCTCAAAATCATTTAAGTCTTAGGATAGAATTCAGGTTGTTGTCAATCGGGCCCGACCACTTTAATTTTCTATAAATTCTGTGATGTAATAATAAGGGAACTTGCCCATGGACATTCAATTTGAGATATTTAATTTGATTGATTTATTTAAATTAATTGTGCATGTTACTGTATGCTTTTCTAGTCTTTTTACTTGCATGTCGTATTTGGTTTAGCCTGGAATCCGAACTTAGGCTCTTAGGAGTTTGTCAAAATTTTTCTACTCTAACTAAATAAAATCTTTAAGATAAGAAAGAAACTCTAAATGGTCCTAAGAAGTAAGCTCGGACTCGCCGAGGGTTTTTCATGGATTCATATTATATTTTCTCTACCTTGTTAGGCATCTCCCCGCCTACGGGTTATGGCAGACCACCTGGCCTATGAGGGTGCCTATCTGTCAAGGGGATGTTGTGCAATCTCTAGGAAAAAATCTATTTTTTTAAGCAAAAATTTTTAAACTGCTACATATTGATTTATGCATTTTATCGAGTCGATTAGCATGCATTGCATTAGTAATAAATTAAATCGAATATAATATTTAATCACATTTATTTAGACATCAAATACCCGACATAAGTTAAGGGGTCAATTAAGGATCTGCTCTAGATGTCGACCCCATTCCTCCAAACTTTTCTAAGCAATGTCCCTACCACTCAACAATAAATGACTAGACTCATATTTTAAAATCGTTTAGGTGGTTTAGCTGGCTCCCCAATCCAGGCCGGGGTAAGACCAAATTCGCACTGCATTAGCTAGGTTCGGGGCACTTTTAAGTGCCCAATTTAGACTTAGGTTCTGAGGCTGGCTCGGGCCGTAAGATCTCACCCTCCGGGAATTGAATCCCAATTTTCTAATAAAATTGACAACTCAAATTAAAAATCTCTTTCAATCAAACTCAAGCCCAACACTTAGGATAGGCTGGAGTGTTTTCTGAAGTATTTCAGAATCTCAAAACACTCCCTACTTCTCCTCTCTTGACTCTAAAAATAAATGCTCAATATTTAACCAATCCCTATTCAAATTCCAACCCTTACCCTCCTTTGATATCGTACTTTGAAATTCCAAATAGAATTTATACCATTATTTTAATCGAGAGTGTTCGTAGGAAAAAAATTCCAATTTTCCTATGATGTAATTAACTACGAGGGCTTGCACTCGTAGGAGATTTAGAAACCCAAATCTAATTTTCAAAATCAAAATTTTCAAAAAAAAAATCTTTAATTAATTATTTTTGAGAAAATCCAAAATTTAACGATTATTATCGTCATTTTCAATCGATCGATAGTGATTGATATCTTCTTTCTTCGAAGAGATATATCAATCATTAATGTGATTTTGATTATGAAATTAATGATTTCTCTATCCAGATTAATGTAGTCAGACATTCGATTGAATTTAATATTGACCTGCCAGGGCCATATATGATTCTTTCTTGAGTCCGACTACAATAACCAGGATGAATTTAAATTTTGTAATTAGAACCCATTAGAGAACTATATGTTCGCCCTTCGAGGTGATATGCTGTTCATAAAGACGCGTTCAATTTCAAAATTTTAAATATTAAATATTCCCAAAGATAATTAAATATTTTTCAAAACTATATATACATAAATGTATTTTTTCAATCAAATAGGTGAATGAGTGGTGATATTTTTGGATGTTTAAAAACACCTTATGTCTGCTTATAGGGATGTTGTGGATTCGGTGGCATTGCATAGAACTATAATAATTTGCCCATTATATACATGTAGACTATCGTGCATTACTTGTTGCTTTCTATAGTGAACTAATGAATCTCATTCTATGACTTGTACGAATTTGTACTTGTGGTAATCCTTTGACATTTATTGGAGAAACTTCAAGTTTCTTTTATATGAATTGCCATATTCTCTATAATCTCTACTAATCATTGCTTGCAAGATTCGATGCACTTGATTATATACTGATATGGATTGTATGGTGGTATATCTATTGCAGTTCTATTGTATTTGCCCACATATCACATGTTAAATATGTAATGGGCCTCCTTCAGTAGTTTATAGGCGTTCACTAAACACACTATTAGGATGATCATGTGATGAGAAACTTCTTTATCTTTGCTCCTAAAGATGACGCCTCATCCTCTTCTGCAACAATATCCTCTTTGCTTCATTGGCCACATCCAACATCTTTCATCTTACGCCCATTATATCGTCCAGTATGAATCACCTCAGATGACACAACAGTCTCTAAAAGAGCCTCTTCTGTCGTTTGATCTTCCAGCATTCCATTATTAACATCTGGATAGTCTAAGGCTGCCTCCATCTTAGCTACGCTATTCTGCCTCAATTTCTTCATATGTTTTCAACTGAGCTAGATCTTGATTCAAATTAAGACTTAAATCATTTACTCAATGCCCATTTGAGTCCGATTCTAGTTCATGTTTGAGTTCAAGTATAGTTCAAGCTCAAGATGAGCCTCTTTCATTCGTTCGAGTCCCCTATTGTTCAAACTTTGTTCAAGTACAAGTCTTTGATATTTGGTTCAAATTCAAGTTCTAGCTTAGTTGATGTGATCTGAATCAAAGTATATATTCATTATGAGACCAATTTGAGTTCATATATAGTCCTCCGTGGTCCATTCACTTAAGTTCTTATTGTTCATTTGAATTCTTGTTTGTACATATTAAGCTCAAGTTTTTTATTTATTCTTTGAAATTTATATTGATTCTATTTAATTATTCAAATCAAGTCCAAACAAAGACCCCTATTTTAGTCCAAGTCTTATGCATTTTCAAATGGAATTTTGGTAGCCTCCCAGTGTCTCCCCTGTTTAGGGGAAACAATAAAAAGTTGGGCCTTCCCACCACGCTAAGAAAAATATATATTGTATGTGTCCTTAGACATTGCAGCCATATTTTTTGTCCCCTACTATGCTAAAAAAAGCGTGTATGGGTCTTCTACAACACCTATTTAAAAATGCAATTATTTTCCTATGAGTGGGTACTTATATGTGTCCCCACTAAGAAAAGTGTGTATATGTGGTTTTCCAATGCACCACAAACCTAAAAATAGGGCTTGCAAGCATCACAACGAACTTCTTCCCACCATACTAAGAAAAGCTAGTATAGGTGGTTATTTTGTCATGCTGCAAGCATCGAAATTGGGCTCTGAGAGTTTTAGATATCAAAGGGGTTACGCCTGCGCGATGATTGTGGTGTTGGCAAAATATATAAGAAAGAGGCCACCTTTTTTTCTTCTTCTTTTTTTAAATCTTTTTTTTTACTTCTTCCCTTTTTTTTTTTTTTGAAAACCTTCTTTTTCTTCTCTTTTTTTTTTTTAAATATGCATGTCTTCCTGTACATATTTACTCACATACATATAGATGAATAAACATATATAGACACACATATATACATATTTAACTTAATATCAATAACTAATAACTATACTTAACAAAAATGAAATTCATAAACTTATAATAACAACAGTAGTTAATGCTCATGGTGGGAGTAACATTAGTGAAAGTAAAAAAAAGAAGGAATAAGAATAAAACCAAGATAAAATGTGCTTACTATTTTGAATTTTGAAGGAAATGGGTTGAAGGAGTGACTTGGATTGTAAATGTTTAGAATGGGCTGATTTTGTTTACTTTTATATAGTGGGATTTTATGTTGAATTGAAATGGTTACGAATGAAGATGTAATTGTCTGATAAAAAATATGTGGTGGGTTGATTTTGGGTTGTTTTGAGAGTGCAGTGAGGTGGTAGGCTATAGGTTTTGATGAAGTATTTTGAGAGCTGAGTGGGCTGTTTTGATGAGATTGGGGTAGTAGGCTGAATCTGGGCCTTTTAGGTTGGTTTGGGGGAAGATGGAAAAGTTTAAATGAGTGAAAACAAGAGGGCTGCAGTGAGATTTGAAAAACTGAAGTGACTCTCCATATAAAATAGCAGGAGGCGTGGAATCAAAAGGTAGGAGCTTGGTATAGAGCCGTGAGAAGCTGGGTCGGACCAGCAGGGAAGGAATAGGATCGTGAGATTGCTGCTCAGCTGGCTTCAACTCTTCTGTTGGGTGCAGCTCAAGTGTAAGGAAAAAGATCTAGCAAGAGTAGATCAGCAAATTTATGAATAAGGGGCAGATGGTTGCTTAAACGATTTGTGATTAACATTGGAGAGCTGTGAGAAGGAAGGCCGTTTGTAGCTTGAAGGACTAGAGGAAGTGTTGGGCTAACTTAGGTAATGGATTGATGGGTTGTTAGGTGGAGTTGAGATAAATGGGCTTTAAGCTGGCTAGGAGTTAAAGTGGAGTGGTATCGGACTTTGGATGTGGGATGTTGCTGCTTTTAGTGGGTTGGAATGGGCAGAACTTAATAAATCAGAGAGAGCTAAGTGGGTTTGACATTGTGTGGAAGAGTAGAGATGGTTGGGTTGATGTGAATCACATGAAAGGTAGATGTGGTACGGGCAATATAGGAATTTCGGACAGCAAACTTCATGTGGGAAGCAATTCGATCAGTGCGAGCTTCGCCACCATACTGCATTTCAAAACACTCAAGACTTTTTTTTTCTTTCCTCTAAAGCTACCCATCTCCACAAGCTGGAACTCAACCTTCCTTCCAAAGAGGCAAGATAGAATTCTCTGCACCTCTGTCGAAGCCGGCAACCCGAAAACCTTCACACTTGCCATTGCTTCTTCCTTGATCTCTGAAGCTGTCTTCTGTTCTTCTTCTTTAGTGCCAGGTTTGCATACTTCTTGTGCCGGTCTTCAAATTCATCCTTTACCTCCTTAGCTATGAGCTGGAGCTTATCTAGAATTTTTTAGAAAGCCTGGCCTCAATGCAGGGGCTGCCAGCATTGCTCAAGTAGCTCAGCAATCTTGAGATTCATCTGCTTCAGGCTTACAACAGTGAAGGACCAGACTAGCTTTAACACAACATGGGAGATCTGGTCGTGAGTTGTGGAATTGGACATTCTGTTTAGTGAGTTGAGGGGGATCAGATGTGTATTTTATTGGCTGTGGGAGAACCAGAAGGGAGGCTGAGGTTTTTAGGCGGGTTGTGATTGGCCTGAAAGCTGGAGAAATATGGAAAAGGAGATGGATAGATGTTGATTTTTTTTTTTTATTTGGAGCAGGAGTCAAGCACGAAAGGTTGCTAGAGTTTTGCTGAGGGAGAAGTTCGGTTGGGTTTTGATAGGGAGGAAGTGGGATTGCTCGGGCAAGAGAGATTGGAGATAGAGAGAGAGGCTTCAACTCCTATAGCGTGCAAATGGCTAAGAGAGACAAACGGATCTGTTGTTTTCTCTTTAACGAAGGGGGTCGAGTGCTTGTCCACATATCTTCTAAGAAGATTGACAAGATTTGATCCTAGGCCCGCTGGTTTTTAGAGGAATTAGCCATAAGATTTCGATGCTATGAGGTGAGGCATTAAATGTGATTTGAGATTTTAGTTTGATTTTGTTGCTTTGGGTTAAACCTATTGGTAGTGCTAATAAGGACTAGCTATTACAAGTAATATCATTAATTTGAGTTGGCACAAATGCGTCAATCGGTCATAAATGCCTCAATTTGCATGCATTCCGTTGAAATGTGTATCATCATCTTGTTTTGCATGTCAATTTTGCCGTATACTCTTTTTGGGATAAATTGATAGTGTATTTAGAATATTAATAGTGTTATGAACATAACGGCGAAGTCTATTTGTCAATCTGATGTCATTTGGGTATCACCGAGCATCATTTTCCTCAAAATTTGTGCCTTGACTTGAGATGCATATCGACCTCTTTGCATGTTTTAATTTGAATAAATTTTTTATCATCCTTTGGTATTTAGGACGTTCTAAACATAGTGGCGAAGTCTCTTTTGGGATCAGACTTTTTTTGGGAAGCGTCGAGACTAATTTTACTCGATATACATGTTTTGTCTCGAATTCATGCCGCCAATCTCGATGATCCAAAATGAACATTGAAAATGTAGTTCTTGAGTACTTGCGATATTTCGGTCACAATGATAAAATTTGTTTCGTAAATAAATATCACTTGAACAATGACAAAGCCAGTTCTCCTTAAAATTTGTGTTGTCACCTCGGGATCCGTGCCACCATTCTAGATGAACAAAATAAAATATGTTTTTAGAGGTTGACATTATTCCGGACACCAGGGCATTGTCCATTTGGCATTCAAAGGTCATTTGACTTTTTAAGTGATGTGCGGCTCCAAGGCATGTATCGCTTTATTCACCGGTTTGGGTCCTTTCGTTTGTGTTTTGAGGTATATGGGTCAACAAATGCCACCCCCCCCCCCCCCCCCCCCCCCCCCCCCCCCCTTCAACAAATATGGTATGCATATAGAGAAAACAATTTTTATTGTATATTAATTGATCCTATGGATCTCCAAATATTTATTCTAGAGGTCACACCGAGGGTTTTCATTTTGCGGATCTCCAAAAGCTTATTTAGATGTCATGCTAAATGTCATTCTTGGCTAATCTCCATTGGTATTCATGGATGTTGATGCAAATGAGTTGAGTGTTAAATTTGGACATCCTCTAGCTCAATTGACGATGGTTTGTTGAGTTAAAATATATCGTCATCAGTCTTGTGTTGTGTTAAATAGACTTGTTGATGTTGGATTATTTTGATAAAGGTGAGGTTTCCTTCTATCATAGCTTTTTTACTTTGATAGATTTAATGAAGGAGTCTTACCCAAATTGTCCTTTTTAACTTATCAGGATTTGAATATACCTTCTACCATGTCCTTCTTGCATTGGCGGGCTTGATGTAGCAGTAGATGCTGATGGCCTAAACCCTTTGTGATAGGTCGATGATGAGTGGTCATTAGTCAAGAGCTTCATGCGTAACGGACTTGACAGAATCCTCTTTAATTCAACCTTAGGTTTTAGTTGAACTTCGGGATAATTTCTTCGATTATTCTCTTTATGCTTTTGTGGACTTATTAAAGAAAAATTTTAGATCCTTATTTGGTGCTTTATGGATTTGTTGAAGTATTTACAGGTTTTAGATTTGGTTGATAGTACCAAATGTGGGTATTATCTAAATCCTTAACCAGTTTAGGAGACTTCAATCTAAGTCACTTTAGTTTATCAGATTGGGTGAGCTAGAATTTGATAGTTCTTCATCCTCTGGTTATTGAAGTAGGGGTTCCTCTACTGTGCCTTTCTTATTGTGTGTTTAGTAGACGAAATTGCCAGTGATTTGGCCATATTTGAGCATATTGGATCCGTCCTTTTACACCAATTCAGGCTTCAGACTTGAGCTAAACGCACTTCCCAATTCTAAATCTATTGAAGTTAGTATATTTGTAGTCATCCTTGGTGGTTGAAGATTTGGATCCTACACATATTCGATAGTCACTCGTGACTCCTCCTTTCCACTAGAACTTTGATTTTTCTGTCAATTAGGAGAATCCTACGAACTATGATTACTTGAATAAGCCTTCATACTTCTTACAATTTCTACTAACAGGTTGGCAAAGTGGGGGTTCCGCTACTACAACCTTTCTTTTGGCATGTTGAGTAGGTGGAGCTGCTAGCGATCCTATCATATTTGTGCTTGTTGGATCCAACCTCTTACACCCATCCAAACCTTAAGCTTCAGTCTGTTGGAAAACTTCAAACTTTTTTAGCTCAATTTATTGGAGTGTGTAGCCATAAAAATCTCTTTCTTGACTTTTAAATCTTGGTACACTAAAGAAGGGGGTGTCCCAAACTAATCGGAAGATCACCTACATATGCGTTGAGAGTAGAAATTGTAACATCCTGATTTGAACGAATTTTCATAGTTGATGATTTTAAATATTTATTTGGGGATATCGGTTTACGACACTATCTCAACCTAACTAAATATTTAAAATGCCCCTATCTTATAGGGAGACTTTAAATAGGATAAATTTGGCATTTTAAGATTTTAAATATTTGTTTAAGGATTTAGACATACAGCGTGATGTCGACCAAAATAAATATTTAAATTCTCTTATCTTTAAGGGTATTTGTGAGCATTATTGCTTTAGCCACTAGTTGGAGTTAGTGGTTATTGCTTTAGCTAGAATTTTGAGGATTTTGGCCTTTTTTAGTCATGTGCTTTGTGCAATGAACTTATTAAAAATGTGCAAATTTTGGATTTACTTTATAATACAAAATATAGGTAACATCCTAGTCCTTAGCTAGTTGAGGAGACTTCAATCTGAGTCACTTGAGTTTGTCAGATTATGTGAGCTAGGATTTGAGAGCTTTTCATCCTCTAGTTATTGAAACAAGGGTTCCTCTACTATATCATTTCTTATGGCATGTCGAGTAGACGGAGCTACCAATAATTCAGGCATATTTGAGTGTGTTGGATCTAATCTTTTAAACACATTCAGGCTTCAGACTTAAGCAGTGGGAAATACACTTCCCAATGCTAAATCCACTAATGCTGGTAGATTTGAAGTCATCCTTTGTGGTTTCAGGCCTACGGATATTTAGTAATTGTTTGTAACCCATCTTTTTTACTAGAACTTTGATTCTCAGGTTAATTAGGAGTCTTGTGGATTATGATTACTAGAACTTATTGAGTCAAATCTACCTTCATCCTTCCTAAAGTCCCTACTGACGTGTTGACTAAGTGGGGATTTCGCTACTACAACCTTTCTTCTGGCGTGTTGAGTAGACAGAGTTGTCAGTGTTTCGACCATATTTGAGCTTATTGGATGTGACCTCTTACACCCATCAGAACCATAAGTTTTAGGTTGTTGGAAAACTTCAAGGTTTTTTGGCTCAATTTATTGGAGTGTATAGTCACTAAATTATCTATTCTAACTTTTGAAATCTTAGTACACTAGAAGGAATGGTGTCCCAAACTTTCATAAAAATCACCTACGCACGTGTTAGCAATAGAAATTACTGTATCCCTGTTCAAAGGAATATAAAGGTTGATGATTTTAACTGTTTATTTGGGGATCCCAGCACATAGCATGGTGTCAACCCAACTAAATACTTGAGCACTCCTTGTATCGCAGGGAGGTTTTGAAATATGATAAATTTGAGAGTTTTGAATTTTTAAATATTCAATTATGGATCTTGACATAAAACATGATGTCAATCCAAATAAATATTTAAATACCCACTGCTTAGTATGGGGATTTTTAAGGTGGGAAGAATTTAGATTTTTTATATTTTTAATATTTATTTGGGGATTTTGGCATGCAACTTAATGTCGATAAATAAATATTTGAAATGCCCCAATCTAGCTAAGGGATTTTGATAAAGGGTAAATTTAAAATTAAGAATTTTAAATAATTACTTAAGGACCTTGACATGTAAGACAATGTCAATCTAACTAAATATTTAAATGCCCCTTGTTATGTAGGGAGGGTTTATCATTTAGGAAAATTTAGAATTTTGAGATTTTAAATATTTATTTGGGGATCTCAACACGCGACATGATGTCGACCCAAATAATTATTAAAAATGACTCCAATTTCTGAGGAATTTTGACACAAGAGAATTTCAATACTTAATATGTACATATACTAATAAGTATGATAAGTATGTATATAATTTATAGTATATTAAACATAATATTTCTTTGGGAAATTATATGTATGACATTTCTTTAGGTGTCGACCGTTGATCGGGAGCATAGGCCTTTCTGACCATCCAGATCTATTAAATGATAAGCTCTCCTTTTGAATACCTTTTCGATGACAAACGGGCCCTCCTAGTTGGATACAAATTTACCACTAATTTTTTGGCGTGGGTTGATTGGCCTTCTCAGTACTATAAATAATTCTCCTTCTTGAAATAATCAATGATGCACCATTCGATTAAATGACTTTGCCATTCTTTATCGATAGTTTTTTAGGTTTTGTTGAGATTGTAGTCTAATATCATTGAGTGCATTTAGTTCTTCTATTATCAAGCGGGCATTTTGTTCTTGTTGGTGGAATTTTGAAAGCAGGTTTTTAAAAGCTTGGTTTTCTTTGGGAATTTTGGAGTTAAAATTAAATTCTAATTCTAATAATCGAATCATCCCGTTAGAAAGAGTATATCACCTTGAAAGGTGAAAATAAAATTTCATAACGATGTTCAAATTTAGAATTATGAATCTCATCTTGAATATTGTGACTGGATGCTAAAGAGAATATCGTATGTCCCCGAAGAGCTAAGGTGAGGTTCACCTAAATATCCAGCTATAATAATCAAGAAGTGTGATCGTTAAATTCATATCCAAAGCTTTATCAAGGAAAGATATATATCTCCCCAAAGAGAGAAAATATCATTCAATGATAATTCTTCAAATACGATGATAACAAGCATCTTTAATCTTTTCCAAAGAAATCCAAAATAATTTTTTTTTAAAAAAAATCAATTTTTAAAGTCAGGTGCGTGTGTGGTTCTAAATCTCCTACGAGCGCAAGTCCTCATAGTTACTTACATCGTAGAGAGATAGGGTCCCCTACAAAAACTCTCGATTAAAATAGTGACAAAATTTCGTTAGATTTCTAGGAGTGATGTCAAAAAGAGGTGAATTTTGGAATCTCAAAAGGGAATGTATCGAAGTTGAGCAGTTATTAACAGAATCAAGGGAAGAAAAGTAGGGGACACTTTGAGATTTTGGAACCATCCGAAAGTGTCCCAACGTAATTTAAGTGTTGGGCTTTACATTTTGGATTGAAAGAAGATTTAATTAGAGTTGAGCATTTTATTAAAAATTTGAGATTAGATTCTCGAAATTTGGGGTCTTATAATCAAAATTCCACCCTGAATCCTAAATCTAATTTGGATACTAGACCACAGTCGTCCAAACCTAACTAATGGAGTGCAAGATCTGGACTTACCCTAGCCTGGATTGGGGAGCCAGCTAACCACTTATTCTAATTAAAATAGATTTGTTCGATATGAAAGAGTGGTAGGGACGTTTCATTTAAGATTTTGGAGAGTTGGGGTTGACATTTAGAGATTTTCCTAATTGGCCCCTTTGACTTAAGTTGGGTGCAAAATGCTAAAGACTAATGCAATTAAAATTTTTGACTCTTTTAAATATATTTTTAATGCAATACATACTAGTTGAAAACTTTAAATCATATATGCTTGAAATTTAAAAAATAGGCTTAGAAAATAATTTTTAGAAGACTGGGCTTTCCCAGGTCCAGCACCTCGTCCTCATAAGTTAGACTATCGGGACTCTATCTGCAAGTGGGGAAGGATCTAAAGCAAGGAGAGAAGTAGTGCAAAAATATGCATGCGACCCCGGGGTCGATCTCCGGTTAATTCCCTAGATTCGTTATCTTTCTATGTTATTTAGACTCGCTAAATTTTAAATTTTAAAATTATGAGTATAAAACTTTCACACCCTTACGAGTCTCACGTATGCAGATAAAAGAAAAAGCGGAAACAAATGCCAGAAAACTAAGAAAAATATGTAGTTCTATACGCAATCTTCTCAACACATCAAATATAAATAAATAAATTACTAAATGTCCATAGGCAAATTGCCTTGCTTATTATATACAAACTAGGGTCTTACAGAAAGTAAAATGGCCGGGCACCACTGACAACAACCCGGATTCTAAACCTAGTAGAGTTACAAGTGATTTTGAGTGGGATACTTTTAGTCTTCAAATTTTTAATCTTGTTCTCCTTCGGGCTCTTTTCCTTCAAGCTCCTTGGATTCTTTATAGTAAGGCTACCCAAATGGATAAGAGGGCACTTCCTTTGAGGGGAAGGCCACTCTTTCCTCTTTAAGTAGGGAGGCAGTGATTCAAATTTAGATTTCCAAATAGAAAAGGAATACTCCCCTAAGGGGTGTCCTTTTCTCTTTGGAGGTCAACCTTTAGAACTCACGAGGTCTTTAGTGAGAGCAATTCTGTAAGAATCAACAACTGTCAGATTTAGGAACTCAAATAGGTTTGGGTACCTTCTCATGAGAAGTAGAATGTAATGCATGTGTGCTATGCTGTGAATTATGCAATTTTGGTCTCCACACCCAATATGTACTACGGTGAACAGTGCAAGTGTGTGAGATGTGTCCTAGCATGCCACATGAAAAGCATCTAAGACCAGGAATGGATTTCTTAAATGGTTTGGATTGTAATGCCTCTTCCTAGGTCTTGGCTTTAGATCAAAAGTAGGTGTCATCCAATTTCTCTTAATTGAGTACAATTCATCTTTAAGCCTCAAGTTATTATTTTCTAAAGCATTATTATCAATCCTCAAGTTGCGCTCTATCTCTTTAGATTTATTCAAATCAGATTTGAGTGAGGTGTGTGAAATTTTTAATGCATCATGCTCATCACTTAATTCCGAATGCTTTTTGTTTAAATCTTCAAATTCATCAAGTAGAGCCATCTGATTTGAATCAATCGTAGAATGATCTTTGAGAATAATTTTATGTTCTTTTTATAAATTTGAAAGTTCCAACTTCAAACTAGTATGAGTTTTCTTAAGTTTTTTGTATAATGCATGAATTTTCTCACAAATTTTGAATAATTAATCATAAGTTGGTTTACATACCTCTTCTTCATCACTTTGATCAAGATGATCTCCCGCCATTAAGAACAAGTTTTTTGTTTTATCTTCAGGTTCAGTCTCCGATGAATCAGTTGCAGAATCCGCCCAAAATACCTTTTGAAGTCTCTTTTTGTCCTTCCTGAGCTTGGGTTTTTCCTCACCCTTTTCTTTGCTTGTGTGATCTTGAAGTGTAGGACAATCCTCTCTTACATGACCAGGCTTCCTGCATTCAAAGCAAACAACATCAGAAGATCTTTTAGAATATTTATTATTCTTATATTTTCTCCAACTTTGATGATGCTTGTGTTTCTTTCTTTGAAAGTTTTTGAATTGCTTTGCGATTAAGGCAAAATCATCGCTTTCAGACCCGGAAGAGTCAGAATCCGATTTGTGCGCTTTCAGTGCTACTATTTTCTCTTTCTTTTTCTCACCTGCATCAAGATTTCTTTGATTCACCCCTTGCTCGTAAGCAATGAGTGAGCCAAGTAAGTTATCAATCGAATAGGTGTTTAAATCCTTAGATTCAGTTATAGCAGTGATTTTATCATCAAAAGAGGAAGGCAAGCATCTTAAGATTTTATTTACTTTTTCATAGTTTGAAAGTTCTCTTCCTAAGGCATGCAAAAAAGTTACAATTTGAGTAAATCGTGTATACATATCATAAATTGATTCAGAAGGTTTCATACGAAAAAGTTCGTAGTCATGCAAGAGAATATTCAAACAAGATTATTTCACTTCATTGGTTCCTTCATAAGTAATACATAACTTATCCCAAATCTCTTTTTCGGTAGAGCAAGTAGAAATACGCATGTAATCCTCAGACTTTAAAGCACAAAAAAAAAAATAGTTCAAACACTTCGCATTCAATTGAGCTAAATCTCTTTCATCGGTAGTCCATTCAGAAAAAGAAACTTTAGTTTTAATTCCGTTAATTTCATGAGTAGGTGGAGAATATCCTTCTTTAATAAGCATCCACATGCGATAGTCATTTGATTGCAAAAAAGTAGACATGTGAGTTTTCCAAAAATCAAAAGGAAGGTTGTCAAATAAGGGAGGTCGTGTAATAGAATATCCTTCAGTTATATTACGATTCCTAAAGTTAGCCATGGATCAAAATTTAAAAAGTTTTCAAACTTTATTTTTATGAATTCCGCTTTGATACCACTTGAAAGTTTGTTAGGGATGTTAGGCCCTATGAACTAGTCCCGAGGCTAACCAAGAGGGGGGGGGGTGAATTGGTATTTTAAAAAATTCTTTAAAACCAAGAACAAATATCACAAACCAAAATCACCACGAAAAAATAAGTGCGGTAAATTAAAGTGCGGAAGCAGTAAAAAGAACACAAGGGTTTATAGTGGTTCGGTAAACTTGACCTACGTCCACTCCCCGGAGGCGCCCTCCGAGTATTGCACTACCAACGTGACTCTCCTTTAGCCCCGACAGCTAGGCGGAGAAGACCTTACAAAACACCTCCTTTTTTCCACACCTGACAAGGCAGAGAACCAAACTCTTTTTGGTTCCTCCTAAAGCAGGCAGAGAACCTCGATCGATTGCTGAAGCTTACCTCTCCCAACCCTTCCAAGGACAAGAGACTCTAGGGAAGAAGAAGTGGAACAATGCTTGGAGCAACCCTTGTGAACTCTCTCACAAGATCCTCTCTCTCTCTCTCTCTCCTTTAGGTTTTCTCAGGTCAAGACAGCACCCAAAGATCTTGAAAAAATGTAGAACAAGAGGTTTTAAATAGAAGAGCTTCAAAGGAGCTCAATAATTGCAAGTTGCCAACTTTATCGTCTTGGACAATAATAATATCGTCCTGTAGATTAGTTCAAAACAAGGACGATCGGCCAGAACATTGCCCTGAAGATGATCTGGATGATTGAAAATTGGCTTGATCGTCCCGGTCGATCTCATGATCATCCCGGACGATCAGTTCAAATCAGAGAAAAATCGTTTAGAGTATCACCCTGAATTCGAGCTGGCCGATAGTTATCATCCAGGAGTAATTAAGGATTTTTGAATATATCATCCTGGCCGATTCTGAGATCATCCAGGATGATGTGATCGTATCAATCATCCTTAATTGCTTCCTTAATTACCAAATCAATTTAGGCATAATTGTGCCATATCGTCCAGGCCGATCTCACGATCGTCCTAGCTGATTTCCAAAAATACAGAATACCTAAATTGATTATGGCTGCTATTTCTTTCTATTTTGAGCATATCGTCATGGCCGATACAAGTATCGTCCAGGCCGATCAGATTATTACGGCTGCCTTAACTAAGAAATCCTGATTAGAACTTCTGTTTTGGACTCAATCGTCCAGGATGATGTAAATATCGTCCAGGACGATGTGAGTAAAAACACAAATTCTAAATCTCTCAAGTGTGTGTGTGTAGGGTTACTTAACATCAGTCACTTCAAATATTTACAATTGACTAAAGAAAGGGAAAAAGAAAATTATAGACTGACTCAATTTCCTTCCGATATTTGAGTCCTGAAAAGTTAGTTGAGAAAAGGCAGTCGTATTGTCTATTATCATCAAAACCATAATTCATGAAACCAAATATGTAACTCTTTAACACTCTCCTAGTGTGGGCAGAGAACCCTTCATCCTTTCACACTCTCCTAGTGTGGGCAGAGAACCCTTGACTGTTCTGTTACAAATCTATTTTCATGGCTCATGTTTTGATGATTGACAAACACTATTTCTCTTGGACTGCTTGTTGCTTCTAACTTTTCAGGAATCGAAGATCGGACGAACAAGATAAAGCCAGTTCAGGATTGCGTAGGTTTAGGGTTGAGTCAGTCTGTACTTTTGTTTTTCACTTTTTGAGTCTACTTGTAATGGTCAAAGAGACTGATGCTAAGTAACACTACGCACACACACTTGAGAGACTTAGAATTTCTATTTTTACTCATATCGGCCAGGATGATTTATTTATCGGCCTGGACGATCAGGCTTAAAACAGAAAGTCTAAATAAGGATTCTTAATTAAGGCAGCCGTCATTAACATATCGGCCTGGACGATATGTGTATCGGCCAGGATGATAAGCTCAAAACAGAAAGAAGTTGCCGCCATAGACAATTAAGGTATACTGTATTTTTAAATTATCGGCTAGGACGATCCTTGATCGGCCTGTAGGGGTGTCAATTTTTGACACGACACGAAACACGACCCGAACCCGACCCAGAAAAATCCGGGTTCGGGTCAACCCAAACCCGAAATGGGTCGGGTTCGGGTTGAAGAAATCAACCCGTTTTAAAAATCGGGTCGGGTTCGAGTTGACACGAAAACATGAAATTGGCCCGAAAGTGACATGAAAGTGACACGAAAACTCATATTTGACCCGAAAATCCGAGTTTGACCCGTTTTTGACCTAATTTTGACCCGAAAAATGAAGATTGAACCGATTTTTGACCCGAAAACTTGCAATTTTGGGTTGATTCCGGGTCATTCGTGTCGGGTAGGGTTGACCCGGACCCGAATCAGGTCAGGTTCGGGTCTGAAAACCTGACCCATTTTTAAAAATGGGTTGGGTTCGGGTTAACCCGAACAATATCGGGTCAGTTTCGGGATCGACCCGAACCCGACCCATTGACCCGAATTGACACCCCTATCGGCCTGGACGATATTCACAAATTATGCCTTAATTGATCAGGAAATCAAGGGAGTAATTAAGGATGATTGATACGATCATATCGTCCTAGATGATCGCAAGATCGGCCAGGACGATCCAGTCAAAAATCTTAAGTTACTTCAGGACGATAAATATCGGCCAGCTCGTATCCAGGGCTATTCTCAGGATGATTTTTCTCTGATTTAAGCTGATCGGCCAGGACGATCGTAAGATCGGCCTGGATGATCAAGCCAAATTTTAATCGTCTAGGAGTGTATCCAGGGCGATGCTCTGGCCGATCTTCTGAGTTTTGTACTGATCGGCCAAGCCGATGTCCACATCGGCCTAGACGATAAAGTCGACAACTTGCAATTAATGAGCTCCTTTGAAGCTCTTCTATTTAAGAGCTCATGTTCAACGTTTTGGGAGACCATTTGTTGCTGCCTTGACCTGAGAAGATCTTGAGGAGAGAAAGAGAGAGAGAGGGAGAGAGAGAGGATCTTGTGAGGGGGAGCTTGTGAGGGGATTCACAAGGATTGCTTCAAGGATCGCTCTGCTTGTTCTTCGTCTAGAGTTTCTTGTCCGTGGAAGGGTCGGTAGAGGTAAGAAGTTAGCGTTTGGTTGTGGTTCTCTGCCAGCTTCAGGAGGAAGCAAAAAGAGGTAGGTTCTCTGCCTTGTCGGGGTGGCAAAAAGGAGGTTCTTGTAAGGGCTTCTCCGCCTAGCTGTGGGGGCTAAAGGAGAGTCACGTTTTATAGTACAATACTTGGAAGGTGCCTCTAAGGAGTGGATGTAGGTCGAGTTGACCGAACCACTATAAATTTCTGTGTTCTTGTTTTCTTGGTTCCATACTTTTAATTCCGTATTTATTTTTGTGGAGTGATTTTGGTTTATGTTTTTTATTCTTTGTTAAAAGAAAATTTTAAAATACCAATTCACCCCTCCTCTTGGTTAGCTTGGGCCAGTTCTATAGGGCTTAACATTCCTAACGAACTTTTAAGTGGTATCAGAGCGGGATTCGAAAATTTAAGTTTGAAAACTTTTTGAATTTGATCCATGGCTAACCTTGGGAATCGTAACACTACGGAAGGGTATTCTATTACCCGACCTCCCCAGTTCGATAACCTACCTTTTGACTTTTGGAAAACCCGCATGTCAATGTTTTTACAATCTACTGATTATCGCATGTGGATGCTTATTCAAGAAGGTTATTCTCCACCTTCTCGTGAAATTAATGGTGTTAAAACTGAAGTTGCTTTTACTGAATAGACTTTTGATGAACGAGATTTAGCTCAATTAAATGCAAAATGTTTGAACTGTTTTTTCTGTGCTTTAAAATCTGAGTATTACATGCGTGTCTCAACTTGCAAAACTGGTAAAGAGATTTGGGATAAATTGTGCATCACCTATGAAGGTACTAATGAGATTAAACAAACCCGTTTAAACATTCTCTTGCATGACTACGAACTTTTTCGTATGAAACCTCATGAATCAATTTCTGACATGTACATTAGGTTTACTCAGATAGTTACTTCACTGCATGCACTAGGAAAAGAACTTTCGAACTATGAAAAAGTAAATAAAATTTTGAGATGCTTGCCTTCGTCATATGATGCTAAAATCACTGCAATCACAGAATCTAAGGATTTGAACACTTACTCTATTGATAACTTACTTGGCTCACTCATTGCTTACGAGCAAGGGGTGAATCAAAGAAATCTTGATACAGGTAAGAAGAAAAAGGAGAAAACAATTGCACTGAAGGCGCACAAATCAGATTCTGAATCTTTCGGGTCTGAAAGCGATGAAGTTTCCTTCATCACAAGGCAATTCAAAAGCTTTCTAAGAAAGAAATAAAAGCACCATCAAAATTGGAGAAAAGGTAAGGATCATAAACATGTTAAAGGATCCTCTGATGTTGTTTGTTTTGAATGCAGGAAACCTAGACATGTGAGAGCTGATTGCCCAACACTTCAAGATAACACAAGCAAGGAAAAGATTGAGGAAAAATCTAAGTTTAAGAAGGAGAAGAAGAGAATCCAAAAGGCATTCTGGCAGAATCTGGTACTGATTCCTCTGAGACTGAACCAGAGGAAGAGATAACAAACCTGTGCTTAATAGAGGAAGATCATCTTGAGCAAAATGATGAGGAAGAGGTATGTAAACCAACCTATGATGAATTGTTTGAAATTTGTGAAAAAATCCATGCATCATACAAAAAACTTAAGAATACACATGCTAGCCTAAAATTAGAACTTTTGAATTTACAAAAAGAGCATGAAGTTTTTCTCAAAGATCATGCAATGAATGATTCAAATCACATCGCTCTTCTTGATGAATTTGATGATTTAAATAAAAAATATTTGGAATTAATTGATGAAAATAATGCATTAAAAGTTTCACACACCTCACTTAAACTGATCTTAAGAAATCTAAAGAGAGTAAGAAAAATTTGAGGATTGATAATGAAGCATTAAAAAGAACTAACTTGAGGATTCAAAATGATTTGGATACATATAAGAAAAATTAGATGACATCTACTTTTAATCCTAAGCCAGAACCTAGGAAGAGGCATTATAACTAAAACCATTTAAGAAATCCTTTTCCTGGAGTTAGATGTTTCTCATGTGGCATGCTAGGACACATCTCACACACTTGCACCGTTCACCATAGTACACATTGGGTGTGGAGAAATAAGATGCATAATTCACAGTATACCATATCTGCATTGCATTCTACTTTTCCTAAGAAGGAGCCCAAACCTATTTGGGTTCCTAAATCTGTCTGTTGTTGAGTTTTGCGGGAGTGCTCTCACCAAAGACCTCGTGGGGGCATAGGATAACTGGACATATGAAGGCTCGCAGCTCATTCATGCTCAAACCTGCTGCTTCAATAATTTCTTGAAATATGTTTTGTTTCAGTATATTTAATTTCTGCTTTGTTTGTTATTTTTTTTTATGTGTGTGTTTTGACTTCACTTTGTTTTTAAAAATTGGCCTTCCATATGTTGAATCTTTTCAAGATTTTAGATTTTGGAGTTTTGAAGATTGTGTTTAGCTTTTCTAAATTTAGTTAAAGGGAAAAACACCGTGGATAGTTTCCCTCCTTCTGAACTTGTTTAGTGGTATAATTTTTCTTCTCTAAACAAAAGTCTAACTCATTTTAGCCAATGGTTTTTGAAACTAAGATTCTATTTATCTTGCTACAATATTTTATCTTATTCATAATATCCAAAGCTCTTACTTATCTTTCAAGTTATTTAAAATCTTGCCATTGCTTTTATCATATGTTTTTTATTTTGTTTTGTGACTTATTCTTCCCTATGTTAGAGAGAGAGCTCATATTCTCTAATATTTAGAGGATATACTCACAACTGAGCTTCTTTTAAGAGTTTGCAAAAGAGGTTTTAGTTTGCAAGAATTAAAAAGGAAAGAGGCCAATGACGCCAAATTAAAAAAAAGGAAAATTATACACAATTGTGTATCAAAAATCAAAAGATGCTCAAAGATCCAATCAAAGATTCAAGAGACATAAAATGAGCCCACTAAAAGAAAGCTATCCCCTTTTTTCGAAACTTTTAAAACTTAGAGAACTAATTGACTATTTGATGAATTCAAAGGCTTGATTTCAAATTCCATGATTGAGAAGAAGTACTTTGTTTTATTATTTATGAGATGATTTTTATAAATAAGTTTGATTGAATCTTCTTTTTGTCTAATTAGGTTTATTCTGAGTTATGCATTATTATTTTTCAAAATAAATTTTATACCATAAAAAAATGTCTGATTTAGGGTTAACAAAGTCGGATATTTTAACTTTGTCTGATTAGGATTAGCTAAACTCCTTGATCTTGAGGAACTCTAAAAGTTTAACTTTTTAAAAAATTCTCATATGATGCATCCATAAAACAAAAAAAAATTAGAAAAATTAAAATTCAAAAATATTCATTTTTTTAATTTTCCTTGTGTTTTTTCTTTTCTTTTACTGTGTTTTTCTGATTGTTTTTCTTTTGTTTTATTTTTGAGGGCCTTGATCATCACCATCTTTTTCTTGGTTTTAATTTCTAGTCACATCGTACTGGCCGATATTTTTATCGTCTTGGACGATAGGACAAAATATCTTCAAACTCCATATGCTAAACTTTTCTGTGCTTGCAGTAACTCATCGTCCTGGACGATCCTATATCGTCCTGGACGATATGATCGAACTCTGTTATAATCTTGATGATAGTCCTGGCCGATAGAATATTTCGTCTGGCCGATGCAATTTATGTGCATCGTTCTGGCCGATACACTGGATCGTCCTGGACGATCCATGTGTCAGCACATTTAAATCTTTAAATTCAACGCCGGACAATCCATCATTGGACAACCGTCCTGGCCGATCCATTGTTCATCCTGGACGATACACGTGGCAAGAATTTAAAATGTTTTAACTTCGGCCGGTACGATCAATTATTGTGCATCGTCCTGGACGATACACCTAATCGGCCCGGACGATCTGCTTTTTCAACGGTCGTCCGGATTGACTCCTCAGGCCGATCGCCTGTGTCTAATTGGCCTGGCCGATATCTGATCGCCCGGATGATTGGACCGCCTTTTTGACCAATCGGCCTGTACGCAATTATTGAGCCTTATTGGCCTGGACGATTCTGCGATCGGCCAGGACGATATGGCCATTTCTTTAAATTCTGGCCGTTTCAGCCATGGTTTTTCACTCTCCACCCTTTCTCTTCTTGTGTTTTCTTGCTAACTTCTCTATATGACTGGTGGGAAACGTGTCCGACAAACTTCTGGGAGTGCTTTGAGGGCTAGGATTGACCCTCATTTCAGGGAAGCAGAAGATGAAGCCGCCTACCATCGTTACAAAGAGTGTGGGATTACCGTCTCTAGAATCATCAATCCTGCCCACATCTCATACCCGGTAATGGATCTTTTTGCTCACACCTCCCTTTGCTTCATTCTATCTCTTGCTTTCCCTTTCAATACCGAGTTTCTTCGAGAGTTTTTTGCAAATCTTCGCATTAACCCTACCTTCACAGCCCTGACCTCCTATGTGAATCGACGCCCTGTCGAAATCACATATCAGGATTGTGTTGATCTTTTACAGCTATCCACCACCGGGGATAAGCTGAACTTAATTGCCTCAGATCCTGATCTTGACTGGTCCACGGCGAATCACTTCCTTCGCCAGACCAATGCACCTTACCATGTTGGAGAGACTAGCTCTTTAATCAAAGATGCTAGGACAATCCAACATGTCCTTCGCACCTCCATAATTCCAAAAGCCGGGGACCTAATCCACATCACCCCTCTACTTTCCCTCACTACTTTCTACATCATGGCTCATAGAGAATTTAATACTGCGGACCTAATTTTTCGATACATTGATCACTTAACCATAATCCGCGATCCAGGTCACAAGAGGAAACCCAATCTAGCCTTAGGACACATCATAGCCTATGTCCTTGAAACCAAATACCAACTTCAGTATCCTATTCCACCAAACCTCCCAACTCCCTTCTACTCAAACAGTTCCTTCAGTACCCTTCACAGTACTCGTCTCCACCCTGAGGAACCTCGGGGGGCTACAGAGGAGGAGGCTCCCGCTCCCACTCCCTTTCCTGACCCTATTCCTCTCCACTAGTACTCACCGGTTGATCAGTTGATTGAGAGGTTTGATCGATGGGAGACCCGCTTTGACGCCTACGTTGCTGCATAGGAGCAGCAACACTCTGAGGACATTACCCGCTACGAGCAGCACCATACTGAGGATTTAGCCCGATTTGACAGTTTCCTTACTCACCAGCAGCAGCAACATGACCAGGACATCGCCTGGTTCAATGCTCAGTTTACCACGCTTGCCAGCTACTTTCAGCAGCCACCTCCACCACCTCCATCAGATGATAAGGATCCCTCGTTCTTTAAGTTTGTGCTTTCTGTTGTTTGTTTCCTATTTTTTTTGTAGTTTGCTTTTTAGTCTTTGTTTGTTTTTCTTTTGTATCTAAACCCTCTTTTTGTGATGACAAAAGGGGTAGTAGAGTGTGGTAGAAAAAGTTATTGGGTTTGTAACTTTAAAATTCTAATGGACTTTTTTTGGATATTTTCCTACTTGTGTTTGCCATCATCAAAAAGGGGGAGATTGTTGCAAATATATTTTCATGGCTCATGTTTTGATGATTGACAAATACTATTTCTCTTGGACTGCTTGTTGCTTCTAACTTTTCAGGAATCGAAGATCAGACGAACAAGACAAAGCCAGTTCAGGATTGCGTAGGTTTAGGGTTGAGTCAGTCTGTAATTTTGTTTTTCACTTTTTAAGTCTACTTTTAATGGTCAAAGAGACTGATGCTAAGTAACCCTACACACACACACTTGAGAGACTTAGAATTTCTGTTTTTACTCATATCGGCCAGGACGATTTATTTATCGGCCTGGACGATCAGGCTTAAAATAGAAAGTCTAAATAAGGATTCTTAATTAAGGCAGCCGTCATTAACATATCAGCCTGGATGATACGTGTATCGGCCAGGATGATAAGCTCAAAACAAAAAGAAGTTCTGCCATAGATAATTAAGGTATACTGTATTTTTAAATTATCGGCCAAGATGATCCTTGATCGGCCTGGATGATATTCACAGATTATGCTTTAATTGATCAGGAAATCAAGAGAGTAATTAAGGATGATTAATATGATCATATCGTCCTGGACGATCGCAGGATCAGCCACGACGATCCAGTCAAAAACCTTAAGTTACTTTAGGACGATAAATATCGGCCAGCTCGTATCTAGGGCTATTCTCAGGACGATTTTCCTCTGATTTGAACTTATCGGCCAGGAAGATCGTGAGATTGACCTGGATGATCAAGCCAAATTTTAATCGTCTAGGAGTGTATCCAGGGCGATGCTCTGGCCGATCTTCTGAGTTTTATACTGATCGGCCAGGCCGATGTCCATTTCAGCCTGGACGATAAAGTCGGCAACTTGCAATTAATGAGCTCCTTTGAAGCTCTTCTATTTAAGAGCTCATGTTCAACATTTTGGAAGACCTTTTGCTGCTGCCTTAACCTAAGAAGACCTTGAGGAGAGAAAGAGAGAGAGGGAGAGAGAGAGAGGATCTTGTGAGGGGGAGCTTGTGAGGGGATTCACAAGGGTTGCTTCAAGGATCGCTCTTCTTGTTCTTCGTCTAGAGTTTCTCATCCGTGGAAGGGTCGGTAGAGGTAAGGAGTTAGCTTTTGGTTATGGTTCTCTGCCAGTTTCAAGAGAAAGCAAAAGGAGGTAGGTTCTCTGCCTTGCCGGGGTGGCAAAAAGGAGGTTCTTGTAAGGGCTTCTCCGCCTAGCTGTGGGGGATAAAGGAGAGTCACGTTTTGTAGTGCAATACTTGGAGGGTGCCTCCAAGGAGTGGACGTAGGTCGAGTTGACCGAACCACTATAAATTTCTGTGTTCTTGTTTTCTTGCTTCCGCACTTTTAATTTTGCATTTATTTTTGTGGAGTGATTTTGGTTTATGTTTTTTATTCTTTGTTAAAAGAAAATTTTAAAATACCAATTCACCCACCTTCTTGGTTAGCTTGGGCCAGTTCTATAGGGCTTAACATCCCTAACGAACTTTTATGTTCACACTCTCCAAGTGTCGGCAGAGAATCGGATCTCCTTGACTGATCTTCTTCACAAGAAATCTAGAAGGAAGAGAGAAAAGAGTGAAGTAAATATAAATCAAAAGTAAAGATTCTTACCTTTGAACACCAAGTGAAGCCTTCACACTCCAATAGTAAGTATCCTCCTTCAAACACTCTCTTACACTCTCTCTCCTTGACTCTTCTTTCAATAGGCACGAAGATCAGTAGGCAAAAAGATTTAGTGGCAGTATAAATTGGACTATTTATATGAAAGACAAGAAAAATTGTCCAAAAACTATAAATTTTCAAGTCTGTAAGCAGTGGATCGTCCCGTACGATCATGGATCGTCCTGGACAATTTTACTTAAGTGTGTAGAAACGAACCAAATGTATATTGGTACGAACTGAAATCGTACCCGAGTATCATCCCGTACGAACTAGGTTCGTCTGGTATGAACGGTTATTCCATAGGTCGGTTCTCAAAAACTGCAGAACATCGCCAAAATCTTCAGAGTCGGTTCACTTCGTCCTGGGATAAATATGGGTTCGTCCGGACAAAATTTTTCCAGAGAGCAACTCATCCTGGAACGATTATAAATTTTGTCTAAACAAAAATTCTCCAGAGGAGATTTCGTCCTAGGATGAATACACTTCATCCTGGACGATCAGGACTTAAAAAAAATTTCTTCATTTCCTGTTCGTTCCATTGCTCTTACGAGGAGATAGCTGACCTGATCGTCCCGTACGAACTATGTTCGTCCCGTACGATCAGTACAAAATTTTTTAAGATCTCCTTAAGTGTGTGTGCTTATTCACTCAATTACAATCACTACCTCTCAAACTTAATTCAAAGAAAAATACAAGCTTTAAATACACAAAGTATCTCATGCTGAATTTGATTTGAAGTCTTCATAGTCTGGAGTTTGATTTTCCTGAAATGTTAGTACACACAAGAGAAAAAATAACTCTTCCAAAAAGTGTTAGGAAATAACTACACATAAAATAATAATATTTGAAATCATCAAAACTATACATGTTGCAAGAATGTAAAACATGCAAATAGCAACTCTCTTAACACTAAGTACCCTTAAGCTCTTAAGTAACGTAGCGGGGGAAAGAAATTTGTGCCAACCTTTAAACCGGTTCCCTGAAGATCCTTAAGTTTCATGTAGTATAACGGGGATTAAAAAATATGGCTGCGATGTCATTTGACATCTACCTGAAATGCTCACGTAGCATGGAGGGGAAGGTTATGTCTCTCATATTTCCCCTAAATGAGAAAGATGTCGAAAGGCTACTAAAACTCAGAGCAAATGCAGGGGACTTGAACTTGCTAATTGAACAAAAGTGGACCTAAAAGGGAATGAATTTGAACTCAAATGAACAAATATAAGGGAACTTTCACATTAAATGATGAGGAATTGAATTTGTATAATTTGAACTTAATTTTAAACAAAATACTGAGAACAAATTCATGATAATAGGGAACTTGAACTAAGCATGAAGGAACATGATATAATGCTTAAAATGAAATCATCATTTGTGAGATAATAGGTCCAAATTAAATGCAAAAGAACACATGTGAAACTTGTTACAACATCCCTACAATCAACTACTACGTAATGCCTGGAAAAAAAATCATCCACTGTGAGTGGAGATGGATAATGTGAAGCAAATAGAAGCTCCTATAGGCTACTGTAGAAGACCCATTGTACACCTGATGTACTAACCACAAACAAAATGCAAATTAAATATGACAAATACAAATGCCTATGGCCAGCGCTAGAAGACTTGCATGAAAAGTAACTTAACCATGAACAATGGCATTGCGTCTGTGGAGAATGCAATTATCAATGAATAACAACACAAGGTTTGTTAGTGCATGACAACCTTTCCTATACAAAGCAAAAAGTAGTCCATACATTCTATGCCATACCGCCAAATCCGCATATGCATATAAGCAGACAAAAGGCATGAGCAAATTCTCAAGTAAAGTCCTTTGCACTTCTCAACAATAGCTTATAAAAATGTAGAAACAAATAACTCATGACATGACGTCACACCACTGAATCTGCAACATGCATACAATCAGACATAAGTCATGTACAAGCTCCCAAATGCTATGCTGTATTCAAATAATAGCTACCTGCACCGTCGACCAATATTAAATATTTAAAAATGCCCCACACATGCATTATAATATGTATACACAAAAACACAAATAAGTGCATGTGATATCACACACCCATATGTGCCCCAATAAGCATGTTATGGGTAACACGTGATGTTTAGGGATCCTGCTCGGGTTGAATAATAAATTTAAGTTTGAGCCCGATCATTCTATATGAGTAGATAGGTGTCGACATGACTCAAGTTATCAAATAAATATATAGTCATAGTGTTAGCTGAGATATTTTTTTATACTTTCAAATTAGGCCTTCTTGGCGTAGGAATAAGGAAAATTCCCTAATAAAAGCATGCAGCTGACAACGAACCTGATCCTTTGTCAGCAAGTTGTAGAGTCGATAATGTTCAATCCAAAAATAAAAATGCCTATTAAAACCATGATGATGGCCATATTGATTATAGATCTCAATCAGATGGGTTAATTTCAAATACCATCTAAATGCCCACTAAATCCAAAACTTTAAAAAATATCAAAACCTGAAATATTTAAAAATGAAATTAACCATCAAAATGCTTAAAACGAATTTCATCCACCCTCCATAATAGTTTGCTGACTCCGCAATAGTTTGTGGAGGTGGATAGGTTTGAAAAAAACTTCATCTCATAAAGAGCTATTGTCTGGTCAATAATATCACTAGGATGAAAGTTCGAGTAGGTTGTGAGATCTCTAAGACCAAGTTCGAGACTAACTAAGAGGGGGGTGAATTGATAATTTCAAAATTTTTTTAACGAAAAGAAAATCTTTGTATAACTTGATGTGGAAGCAAATTAATTTCATAATAAAAAGATTAGATTTTTCACCCACACAATTAATCATAAAAAATAAAGTGTGAAAATAATAAGAACAAATACACCATAATTTATAGTGGTAAGATTCAATCTGACCCACGTCCACTCCCTAGAAACCTCATTTTCTAAGTATTGCATTAATATAAGTGTCTCTCCTTTTGCCCCCATAGTAAGGTGGAGAAGTCCTTACAAAATATATTTTACCAACCTAATGCGGCAGAGGACATTATTCTTTTTCACCTCATAGTGCAAAGAACCATGAATCCTTTTTCTAAAGCATCCAAAAGGATCAAGGCAGAGGCTTGAAGAAGATGAGGAAGATTATTGCTTGGATAAACCTTATGAATCCTTCACAAATTTCCCTTACAAAAACTCTCCCTCTCTTCTCTCTCCCAAAGCTCTCCTAAGAACCTCTTTGCTCCTACTTAGAATACCTTAGAAGCAAAAAGTCTTTTAGGTATGACTTTGTGAACGCTTAAATAAAGCCTCTCAAAAAGCCCTAAATTTTAATATGCTAGCTCTGATCATCATGTATGATTAGTTCAAACTACTCCTATTAGTACTATATATGGAGACATACCTTGTACGATCAGTTCAAAGAGATTAGCATATCATCCAAGATGATATAAAATATCATCCAGTACGATTAGAACAAAACAACCTCTTTAAATAATACAAAGTATAATTTCCAGTATGATCAGTTCAAGAGATGTACTGATCATCCATTATGAAAGGCAACAATGTAATTATCATCCCATATAGAGATCGGTTCGTACAGTACAAAATGGGGAGTTCATCCTATACAACTAGTTGAAAAATTATGGCATTTCATCTTAGAAAATAAGCGACGATATAATTATTATCCCATGTATTACTCAGATCATACAATACAATCATCACCAATCATCCTGTATGATTTGATTAAACAAATTAACAATAATTGTTCCCCTAATAATAAGATCAATTTATGCCTGATTATCATGTATAGCATAATACAATGTATATTGTATGGTATGATTATACATAGATTTTAAATATTAAAATATTTCCTAAATTGTGATTGGCGGCTTTTTTTTTATTATATCGTATCGTCATGTATGATAGGGATCATTTAATACGATCATACAATATGATGAGTTTAATCAATCTTACTTAGCAGAGGTTCCCTAATTAATGCTTTCAAGTTAACTGATCATCTAGTACTATAAAAATTATACTGTATGATTTGTTCAAAAAATAATTTTTTTTCTAACGCGTCAACTCATTTTTTTGAGTGTGTGTATGTGTAAGGTTACTTAGCCTTAGGATCAACCACAATACATATTTAACTCAAGAAAGTTAAAAATTACAAAAATACTATAAAATAATGAATATATTCATAGTCTACCTAGTTTTGGGCTGATTGAGGTTGCAATTGAGCTATGATCATGAATTGTTAGTGAGAAGGGAAAAATAGATATGCAATATATTCAAATAGTATATTGGAAAATCCAATAATGTTTATTATTATAAAAATCATAAGACTTGGATCCATATTTATAACAAAGGATTCATTCTCAATCTTTCTTTTATTAGTAGAGACATGGCACACATCCTCTAACTGGTAGTTTTGCCGCCAAATGACACAACAAGTAAAAGGTTATGATTGGGGCCCTCTGAACTAGGTGGTTTTGGCGCTAAATGACAGCACTAAATTACAATCATGGCCAGAGCCCATACGCTCTCCAATGGTAAATTCTTTATATATGAATCAATAGGATATAATCGATCAGTCACAAATCTCTCTATTAGCTAAGGTGGGTTCAAATTTGTTTCATTAGACAAACATTCATCCTAGGTCTATAGGGTACCATTGGACAAAGCAACCCATGTTTGCCGACAAGGATCTTTCTATCAGCTTAGGTCGACTATCTCCTATAACTAAGTAGAACAGTGACCATGATGGCTCGGGATGGCGAAACCATGAGATCTTGATCAGAACCAACAATCATTCCCCCACAATCCACTTTAAGTATAAGATGATGAAATTTCTAATTTTAAATATCAAATTATCAAACACCTAAAGCCATGCTACTATCATATGTCATATATCACGTATCTATAGGTATGATGTATTCATTTGATGACTAGCCTTAATCAAAAGTTCTCTCTCATAACCGAGAGGGGTAATTAATTATAGGGTTTGCATATATAGAAAACTAGAACTTAGATCATAAAGTCCTCACAAAATAAGGGTGAAATCTCTAGGCAATGTCTTATCTACGAACCAAATCTGCCTTCTAAAAATTTACTCTATAACATAATTTGTTACAACTCCCAAAAAAGAGGAGGCTAGGACGCAAATTTTTGGAGCCCACACTTTTTAGTGCTTATTAAAGCAGCTTTTTAGTATAAATTTTTTTTGTACTAAAAAATTGCTTTAAGAAGTAGCCAGAAAACCATCCCAAATGAAGCTTTCGGCGTTATTTCGGAGAATTTTTTTATTGCATTTTAAAATGACTTTCTAGTACAAAATTTTTTGAACTAAAACTTTTTATACTAATAAGCTACTTAAAAAGAAGTAAGAAAATCGTCGCAAACAAAGACTTAGCAAAGGCCTCACCAAAAAGTATTTAGATGGAATAAATTAAGAATTACATAAATAATTAAGTTGATATGCCAAAAAAAAATGATAGCAAAATTTTTCTATGTAATTTAGAAAAATGGAGTGGGATCTATGAAATCCGAGTAGAGACATTAAAAAGAATTAGATAGAGGAACTTGAGAAGGAAATGTGATTTGTTTTAGATAGGAGATTTTATTATTGAAAGTATGTTAGGGATGTAAAGCCCTTATGAACTAGCCCAAGGCTAACCAAGAGGGGGGGGGGATGAATTGGTATTTTAAAAATTATTTCAATCAAAACACAAGCACAAAACTCAAACCAAAATCACCACAATGAAAATCAAAGTGCGAAAAATTAAACGCAGAAAGCAATAGTAAAAGGACAAATAAATTTATACTGGTTCGGTCAACTCGACCTACATCCACTCCCCGGAGGCGCCCGCCAGGTATTGCACTAAACACAGTGACTCTCCTTTTGCTCTCACAGCAATGCGGAGAAGCCCTCACAAAAACTTCTTTCCGCCGACCCCGGCGAGGCAGAGAACCCAACTCCTTTTGCTTCCTCCTGAAGAAGGTAGAGAACCTTGATCGATTGCTGGAGAAGACCTCTCTCAACCCTCCAAGGACAAGAGACTATGGTGGAAGAAGAAGAAGTTGAACAATGCTTGGAGCAACCCTTGTGAAACTCCCTCACAAGCTCCCCCTCACAAAATCCTCTCTCTCTCCCCCTCTCCTCTAAGATTTCTCAGGTTAATACAGTAGCAAAAGATCTCCTCTAAGGTAGAGCAAGAGATCTGAAATAGAAGAGCTTCAGAATAGCTCTTATTTTATACAAACTGCCTTTATCATCCAGGCCGATAGGGGCATCGGCCTGGCCGATCAGCGTAAATTTTGCTCAATCAGCCCGATCGGTTTGGGATGATTAGACAATTTCTTCTCATATCGTCCAGGCCGATAGTATATCATCCTGGATGATTAGTTCAAATCCGAGGAAAATTGTCCTGAACATCGCCCTGAATAGAAGCTAGTATATGTCAATCGTCCACGCCATCGTCCCGGCCGATCCTGTGATTGGCCCGACCAATGTGATCGTGCAATCAGCCTTAATTACTTTTTTTAATTACCACATTAATTTAGGCATAATTATGCTGCATCATCCAGGCCGATAGGATATCGTCCTAGATGATGTCCTAAAATAAAGAATACCTAAATAGATCATGGCGGTTGATTCATTTTGATTTGAGCCTATCGCCTTGGCCGATACAATATGGTCCAAGCTGATCTACTTAATGATGGTTGCCTTAACCATGATGCCCAGATTAGGATTTCTATTTTTGAACCGATCGTCCAGGCCGATATAAATACCAGCACGGCCAATGTTACCAAAAATAGTAAACTCTAAGAAACAGTTAGAAATTCTCCCAAGGTGTGTGTGTGCAAGGTTACTTAGCATTAGGAGCCACATCTTTTACAATAGACTTAAGAAAAGGAAAAGTGTACAAAGTGACTTGGACTTCGTCTACCCAATCATGAGCTGGTTCTAATTGCCGTCTGATCTTGTGGACCTGAAATTTTAGTAGGCAAGGCAGTCGTAGAAAAATAAGAGTGTTTGCTATCAACAAAATCATAATCAATGAAAACAGATTTACAACAATTATTTATTAAGCTTAACATTTGAATTGAAAAAAAAAAAGATTAAAATATCTTAATCAAATTTCTAGTCAGTTTGGACATTAAAATCTTATGATTTACTTTATGATAGATGATCTTAAATTAAGAGTACTAGGACTTGATCGGTGCAATATATATATATATATATATATATTATTATATATATATATATATATATATATATATATATATATATATATATATATATATATATATATATATATATTATATATATATATTATATATATATATATATATATATATATATATATATATATATATATATATATAAATTTTTTTGTTAGTCCAATTTTCCCTTCATTTATAAGGAAAATCTTTAGAGCAGCTTAAGGAGGAAGTGCCCTCTCCCCAACCCCTAAAGGGGATAATTAAAATTTTTCAATGGAGATTTGGGTATGAATTTTTTGAATTATTTAATCATTTATGAAATTTTTTAATACCCAAAAATTAAATAATTCCAATTTTTTTTAAAAAAATAAAATTTAAAACAATTGAACATTTTAGGGGTCCACGGAATCATTTTTTTATATATACATAAAAATAAGATAAAATATATAAAAACAATATTTTAGTGGTCCATAGGACTATTTTTCGATATTCCAGGCTCAATTTTGACACTTTTGATGCTAAAAAAAGCCTATATGATAAGTTTTTGAGTATTTTTTTATATTAATTTTCTTTCATTAATACTCTTACTTCTTATAATCCTAAAATCATAAAAATATTTTTTAAATCTACAAGATTCAGTCTGAAAAAATAGGCGGCATTCAATATGTCATAAAAATTGCTTTGATCGAGCACGAATGTCGAGGCATATTAAAATTGAAAACTTTTGAAATTAAATACACGACCATCTAAACTCAAATTTTAACAAACTTATAGTCAAACTAAAAGTATCAAAGAGAATAACCCAACAACACCAAAATCGGCCCAATATGAGTACAAATGGGTCTGAATTAAGATTTTGAGGCATATTTAAAAGGTTCAAAGCCTTAATTGGTTAACAAAAGTATATCCATATATGGCATTCTTAAAGTCGAATTGAGAGGCTCAAAGAGATGAATCCAACGAGCTCAAAATAATTAAAATTAAACATCATTAAGGCACTTAAATACTTAAAAAAAATATGATCGATGAAATTAATAAGGGACGTTCGATGGAGCATGCTGAATTTGCCTCAGATCTTCTTTATATTTATGGGTTGTATCGCTCATTAAAATTTATAAATATTTCCCAATTCTCTACATGAGGGGGGACCTTTGGCCATAGAGTCAAGAGAGCTTTAAAGCTTCAAGAGCTCCAACAACACCATCGATGAACCTACATCGATTGTTGTCGAACCACCCTTTAACCACCAATTTCCATAAGACTTCCACCCAACCATCATTAAAACACCGCGAGGCCACTGACTGCCTCAGAACATCCACCTGGCTGACGACTGCCTCCTAACTTCAAATCAGCTGCTTCCTCTCAACCATCGTCGAATTACTGACTGGCCATCGACTACTTCCATCCAACCATCAATCTATATCAAACTTCCACCCAACCATTATAGAGCAAATGTTGGTCCATCATCTATCACCAGACTTCTACACGGTCATCGATTAATGTCAAACTTCCACATGACCATCGTTGGACCACCACCCAGTCATCGACCGTCATCAAACTTCCACTCAGCTATTGTTCTCTACTGGACCTCCTCTCGTGGCCAACCATTATTGGTCCTCCACCAAGATACCAAGCATGGTCCCTCGAACCACCATCAACCACCGATTATGGTCCCTCCAAACTCCATTATCCACAACTATAATCACTTCGACCTCCATCGCCCGTCAATTATTGCCCGTCTGACCTCTATCGCATGTCGACTATGGTCCCTCTAATTATAGTTTCCCATCAACTACGGTCCCTCTGACCACTGTCACCTGCCAGCTATGGTCCCTCTGATGGTCCATCTGACTAACGTTACTCACCAACTACATCCTTCTAACCTCTGTTGCCCCTTAGCTACAATCACTTTGACCTCTTTCGCCCGCTAACTATAGCCTGCCCGACCTCCATCGCCAACCGACTATGATCCCTCTGATCATTATCGACTATAGACTACATTCCCTTCGACCACCATCACCTACTAACTATAGTCCATATGACTTTCGTCGCACGCCTACTATAGTCCTTCCAACCTCTGTCATCCTACCAAAAAAATGAACATGTTAACTTTCTCTTGTGAATGGCTCCTTTATCATTGGTTTATTCCAACCCTTACTATATGATATGCTTTATACAATAAAGTGAGCCAAGACCTTTCCCCCTAGGAAGGGCACTATTTGTAATCCATTACAAACTCTAGTGGAATCATTTCAACTCAGTCATACCACATAATTTTTTCCCTTTTTAGATAAAAAAATCTTGGTGTATTTTTAATTAATAAAAAATATTTTAATATTCCAAAAATTTCCCAAATATTTGGGAACACTCCCTTGGGTCATTCCCAACCTTTGGGAGTGATTTCAAAAAGTTTGGAATCAATTTGGATAAAAAAACTTAAAATCTTACTTAATTAAATAATTTAAAATCTTAATTAATTGGTAAAATTTCAAAACTTCATAACAAATTTGAAAAAAAACTCAAATTAAGGAAACACAAAGGCATTAGACTTCATTTATTGTATAATGTTTAATAAAAAACATCAAACCTCTAGAAATTACTCAAAATCAAAAAGTTCATTTTTCAATCAATTGTAGTTCAAATTTCAACTCAAACTTCAAAATTTCATAAATTAATGTAAAAAAATCTATTTCCAACAAATTTAGAGACTAATTATGCATCTTAAGGTATCATATTTGAGAAAAATATTAAAATTCTAGAACTTAACATAATTTAAAAAGTCAATTTTTAAACCTTTAATTAATTCATTTAAATAATTCAATAATCAACTCAAACTCCATAAAATTTTTATTCAACTCTTAAAATTAGAAATCATGTAATTTAATTAAAAATTATTAACCCTTAATAACTAATTAATTTAACTTAATTATACTGGTTACTACTTGGTAACTCGGACTTACGAGGCTATTAATTAGCACCAAAGGAGGTGAAATAAACTTCACGGCCTTGATATAATTAAAGATAGTAATCACATAACACTTAAAATACATTTCAAAATCAACTTCAAACCATTAATACTTAAAATCAAACTCAAATCTATTAAGACTTTGACAAATCAAAATACTAGACAACTTCAATTAATTATCCTATATAGGATATATCCAAGCCACATAGCCTACTCCATGCACTTTAGATGATTTGTTAGAATAACCAACTCTAGTCTTAGGCTAGGCCAGTGTTTACTTTCTTGCTGTTATTTATCAAGTTTTTGGGGTTTTTACCACATGTTGATTGACATTAATTATTTATGGTGATTATTTATTTAAATATTAATTGTATGCAATATGTGAATTGATTTGATGGGTGTTAAATTACCCCTAGGTTATAAATGATTTGGATCTCACATAATCTTCTATATGTGGCCATGCTCATGCAGGGCTAAATAAAAAGGGGCAAAAATTAAGCTTTTAATTAACAAATTTTCTAAATGTTCAAAATGCTAAATTCCCCTTAAAATTAAAAGAGTATGGCCAAGCTTGACTATGAATTTAATTCGAGCATTTTAATATATACAACTACTTGGAATGTTAATTTTAATTTTAATTGATTAGGATAACCCTGCAAGTGATCTGTAATCTTTTAATTTTTGAATTTTTTAATATAATTTAATTCAAGTCAAATGTTGTAATATAAAAGTGATATTTGAGGTGGAATGCACATCCAACTTAGATTATAAAGAGGAGGGAACAACCCTTAGGGGAGAGATCCCTTCTATTTGGATATCTAAGTTAGGATGATTTCAAATATCAAGCTTATAATATTAACTAGCACTTACCACATAGACATTAAATTTGATTAATTAATTTAAATGATTTATTTACATTAATTATGTAGTAGAAATGATGTATTTTTCTATCTTTTTTTTATTGCATGCCATTTTTCATTTAGTCTGGAACGACCGAAGGCTAGTGAGGGTACATAAAAAAAATTCTACTCAAATAAATAAAAATTTAAAGTTAATATAGAAACTCTAAATTTTTAAGAAGTGAGCTCAAGATTGTTGAGATTTTTTCATGCATTCATATTGAATTTTTCTCCTCCTTATTAGGCGCCGCCCTGCCTGCAAGTTCTAACATACCTAGATATATGATGTTAAACCTTCTAGTTCTATGGAGATATTACATTCATAAGAAGACCATAAAACTTCATTTTCACCCCTACAAGCTCGATAGAAATCTAAGGATGCATATATATGCTTTGATCCATATATAAAAATAAGAGTTTCATTAGAAAAACCATGTTGTATTGCATACATTAGTCCAAAACACTTTATTTTCATTAGTATCCAATTTTCTTGCAAGTCTCTATTAAGTGGAAAAAACTTAAAAATAATCTTTCTATATCCAGAAGGATAAATCATTCATCTTTATTAAACAATAGTAGTTTAATTGTAATTAAGAAGAATACTTCCTCATGGGATCAACACTCTTCTGCTTCAATTTATTACTTGATTGACACATATACTTGTGTATGTAGTGGGCTTTTATTATTTTTATATATAAAAAATCTAACCACATTTATATTGCACTATACCTCTATGTGTCGTGGACACCATGCCGTGTAGCTCCCATCACTCTAGCTCCTCTTTTATGTAGAGAGTGGGAACATATTTATATATTTTTTAGTGAAATGCGCAATAAATATGGAAAAAATCCAAAGCAATCAATTAGATGTCTTGTACTGATTCCATTGATTATGGACCGTACGTTCAACCTGTAATTACATTTATATTTTTGGAATTAAGGGAGCTTAAGCTTGTTGGATTTTCTCATTAAGAAACTTGATTTGACTATAAGAATGCAAGATTTAGAAATTATTTGATCAACTAATTAAATTTTTTAAAGTTTTTAATTGTGCTTTAAGTGTTTGATCTGGCTCATTCAAACTTGGATTGGACTACTTTGATATCATTGGGTTCTTCTCATAGAGATGTTCAGTTAGACTACAAGTTTGTTGAAATCAGAGTTTTGATGATTTTGAATTAATTTGGATGTTTTAAATTCAAATATGCATCGAGATTCCTACCTGATTAGGTGTTTTCAATGATGTATCATGCCCCATAATGATCAAAATCTGAAAAAATATGCTCATTTCTTGGGGAAATATGCCCAGCTGTTATGTTCATCCCAAAACAAATGCATACATTTGATCATATACTAAGTTTTAAGTCTAACACGATCAAATTTAATTTGAATATCGAAGAAGGGTCACATAAGTTTCGATTAAGGTTGGGATCATATATGAGAAATATTTGACTATGCATGAATATTGTTCAAACCCGATTTGAACCATGTACTCCAATTCGAGTAGGCTTCATGTAAGGTTTGAACTACGTTCATACATGATTCAAATAAGGTTTAGCTAATATTTGAATATATTTTGATTATGTTAAACAATAGAGTATAAAATACAATCACAAAATAAGGAACATTATATTAAATCACAACAATTATATTGTTCTTGAAGTAACAAGTACAATCACAATAGCTATAATACCATAGATAAAAGCTACAATACCACTTAATACAACCACTACATTTGTAATACAATAATGTTGAATTAATCCTCATATGTCTCAGGTGATTATTCTAGTATTAAATTGCCTAAATCTTATCACAATTATATCATTATAAAGTCTCCTACTCTAATCATTGCCTAAGATGTGTTGCTGAAAATCTAAAAATGAGAATAAAAAAAAGCTAAAAATAGAAATAACCGAGCAACTTTTTACTCGAAAGGTCACTTCTACAATAATTGAAAGTCTCTTCAAATTCCAATGTATTTTGATCCGAGTAAAACTTCGAATATTTCTCCTAAAAAAATAAAATAATAAGCATATCTCTCTAATTTTAGAAAATATGAAATATATAACATCAAATTACCCGAACAAAAAAAAAAAAAAAATCAACAGTAAAGCAAGAGAGGTAAAAATTTTTACATCCCAGTTTCATAAAATTTTTCAATTAAAATAAATAATAATGTGCTACATTCTTCTACATCCTACTTGTGTACAAATCCATCATCTAAGCTTAAGGGCCATGTAGCTAAGAAAGCCATGAGTGAAAAGTTGAAGGCCGCTACCAACAGGAAACATGACCTCTTACAAGTTAATTAACTGATCAATAAGCTACATGAAACAACATGAATGATACAGATCGGCATAATATTATCCCTGACGCGTCTCAGACATACACACCAATTAAGCTCCATTTCTCAATATAATTAGTCTTTACAGGCCTCCAATGCTTGAACGTTCTTCCATGTAAGACTTATGTGAACTCTGGATTCAACTTGTTGTCAATAAATCCAGATCCCCAGCTTCTGCACCAGAAAACTTGTTGCGCACAATTGGAGCTACAGCTCATATAGTCATATAGATTCAATCAAAATGGAGCTCCTGAATTTAAAGTGCTCATGTATCGTTTCTCGGTACGCGAAGTTCATTGTAACATTTGAGCGTCTCGGAGCTATAATTTTCCAACGCTTCAAATATCGGAATCAAGCCAGTCTTCAAGCTACAGGATGCTACTTCTTGAATTTGCTTCATGGCCTCTCTATGTTTCGCCTTTTCTTCGTTGAGCCTCTTTCGCATCAGATCTAAGCGCATCATATGTCCACTATTTAAGTCCGTAATATCATTGGAAGCAGACATGGTAATCTTGTGTGCTGCAGCATCTGGATGCTCGTTCACTGTGTTTCTGCTTCTGCAGAGCCTTTAACTTCCTGGCAAAATCTTTCGATAAATACTCCGCCTTCAGTTTCTGCTGCTGTTCCTCATCCTGGCTTTCGCATAATCTGTGCAAATTCGTAGCAAAGGCATGCATTGCTGATAGTACCTCATCCTCGGATGTCCTTTCTGTGATATGGAGCCAATTATTGGAGATGACAAAAATGGCAGGAGCTCCAATTCTACCTGGAGAAAAAATGGTGTGCAATACCATCAGGCGTTTCTTCTTGCTCCTGATGAAGCCACTTCATTAGCCATCCATTCAGTGATTCAATATAAGCTTTTTGAGCTCTGACCCAGTTGCTGAAACACGAGCACCAGTTCATTAGCTCAAGCTCCAGATCTGCCGTGACTTTGGCAGTCAAACTCTGCGGTGAAATAGACTTAAATAGAAATTTCTGGCTTCTGGCTTCAACAATAGCCTGAAACTGCCTCTGATGGCAATCTAGCATTGACCTCCACATTCGAATTAATCTGCACAACAAAAGATCATGCTCTAAAAACTTGTTATTTGAAGAAATAACTCTTAAGAACAATTGGTTCAAAGATAAATGTAGAATAAGGTGATGGAAAAACAATCAGTCAATTCCACATACTAATCTAACACTCCACTTTTGCGAGCTTCCCTCAATCAATTTTAGGGCTACAAGTGCCAAGTTCTCCTAATTCTTCTATAGCCTCCCCCCAAAAAAGTAATGGCTCCTCTATTTCTAGTGTAAAATTCAACGGACAGGGCCCGTAGATTCTAGTCCGTTTGGCCATAGACCGTAAAATCACACCAAGCTTATTTCTAATATACTCCCCCAATAATGTAAAAATTCAATGGTCGATGTATCTCTGATGTAAAACGTAAATGCCATTTACTTGCCTAGGTGGCAGGATTAATTAAATCCCAAATCAATTTGGGGAGAGAGAATGGAAATCTAAAATTAAAATTCAGATTAAGTGGAATTGGCGGGATGAATTTGAATTTAAATTCAAATTTAATGGGGAAAATTAAATTGGATGAGAGGGAATTGTGAAAGGTAATTAGGAAGGCTTAATGAGGGGGGCTATTAATGAGATAGGAGAGAGATTATGCCTAATGAGGGGGCTGGCCACATAGAGAGAGGGAGGAGATTATTTGTCATAAGTAGAGTGGGACCCACATTACTAATCACCTGAATTAAAATTCAGATTTTGAAAGAAAGGAAAGTTTCCAATAATGGGGCTATCAATTAGAATTAATTTGAATTTCAAATTCAAATTGACATCCAATTAATATGAAAGCCTTAAATCAAGGAACTATTTTAGGAAAGTCTTTAATGCCTCTTGGAAGCAAATTTGAAGTTCCCAAGAGGGAGACAGGTGGCTTGGCCGTCCCAAGGAGGCCAGCAGAGCCGCCGGTGGCGCGATTAGCCTGGGGTGGCCAGCGGTGGACTTATGGGGGCCGATGGAGGGGATTTGGGAGGAAGAGAGTTTGGTTAGGTAGAGAAGAAATAAATTGGGTTTAGGAAAAAGAAAATCCGGAGTTACACACCTCGAGCAACACCTCCAATAGAACTCACAAAGAGATCTACAAGCTCCACTTCCTCAAGAACTCACAAAGAGATCTTGGGAATCTTGGAACTCACAAAGAGATCCTTCCACTTCCTTAAGAAATCACAAAGAGATCTTGGGAATCTCGGAACTCACAAAGAGATTCTTCTTCTCCCATGAACTCACTAAGAGATCAAATAAGTAGAATAAAAATTCATTAACAATTCATCATCCCATCACACAAGAAAAGGCCTCTATATATAGGCCTAAGAAACTAAAACAAGACACATATGCCCCTAAGGCTTACATAGGATGACCCTCTTAAGAGAGGGTAAAAACGAAAAAAATTATAATAAAAAATTAAAATTACAAATAAAATATAAGATAACGTGGGACGATGACAGCCGTTGTTCTTCAGCTCCTCGGATAGCCATGGACGGTTGGATGTCCGCATCATTCTCCCGGGGTGAAAAAGAGCTCGACTCCATCGAGTCCGCAACCCATGTAACAATGCTTTGATACCAAACTGATGTAAAACGTAAATGCCATTTACTTGCCTAGGTGGCAGGATTAATTAAATCCCAAATCAATTTGGGGAGAGAATGGAAATCTGAAATTAAATTTCAGATTAAGTGGAATTGACGGGATGAATTTGAATTTAAATTCAAATTTAATGGGGAGAATTAAATTGGATGAGAGGGAATTGTGAAAGGTAATTAGGAAGGCTTAATGAGGGGGGCTATTAATGAGATAGGAGAGAGATTATGCCTATTGAGGGAGCCGGCCACATAGAGAGAGGGAGGAGATTATTTGCCATAAGTAGAGTGGGGCCCACATTACTAATCAAAGATTTAATAAACTCTGAATTAAAATTCAAATTTCGAAAGAAATGAAAGTTTCCAATAATGGGGCTTTCAATTAGAATTAATTTGAATTTCAAATTCAAATTTACATCCAATTAGTATGAAAGCCTTAAATCAAGGAATTATTTTAGGAATGTCTTCAATGCCTCTTGGAAACAAATTTGAATTTCAAATCTGAAATTCCCAAGAGGGATGCCGGTGGCTTGGCCGTCCCAAGGAGGCCGGCAAAGCCGCCAGTGGCGGGATTGGCCCGGGGTGGCCGGCGGTGGACTTATGGGGCCGGTGTAGGGGATTTGGGAGGAAGAGAGTTTGATTAGATAGAGAAGAAATAAATTGGGTTTAGGAAAAAGAAAATTCGGAGCTACACACCTCGAGCAACACCTCCAATAGAACTCACAAAGAGATCTACAAGCTCCAATTCCTCAAGAACTCACAAAGAGATCTTGGGAATCTCCGGAACTCACAAAGAGATTCTTCTTCTCCCATGAACTCACTAAGAGATCAAACAAGTAGAATAAAATTTCATTAACAATTCATCATCCCATCACACAAGAAAAGGCCTCTATATATAGGCCTAAGAAACTAAAACAAGACACATATGCCGCTAAGGCTTACATAGGATGACCCTCTTAAGAGAGGGTAAAAATAAAAAATTTATAATAAAAAATTAAAATTACAAATAAAATATAAGATAACGTGGGACGATGACAACCGTTGATCTTCAGCTCCTCGGATAGCCATGGACGGTTGGATGTCCGCATCATTCTCCCGGGGTGAAAAAGAGCTCGACTCCGTCGAGTCCGCAACCCATGTAACCATGCTCTGATACCAAACTGATGTAAAACGTAAATGCCATTTACTTGCCTAGGTGGCAGGATTAATTAAATCCCAAATCAATTTGGGGAGAGAATGGAAATCTGAAATTAAATTTCAGATTAAGTGGAATTGACGGGATGAATTTAAATTTAAATTCAAATTTAATGGGGAGAATTAAATTGGATGAGAGGGAATTGTGAAAGGTAATTAGGAAGGCTTAATGAGGGGGGCTATTAATGAGATAGGAGAGAGATTATGCCTAATGAGGGAGCCGGCCACATAGAGAGAGGGAGGAGATTATTTGTCATAAGTAGAGTGGGGCCCACATTACTAATCAAAGATTTAATAAACTCTGAATTAAAATTCAAATTTCGAAAGAAAGAAAAGTTTCCAATAATGGGGCTTTCAATTAGAATTAATTTGAATTTCAAATTCAAATTTACATCCAATTAACATGAAAGCCTTAAATCAAGGAATTATTTTAGGAATGTCTTCAATGCCTCTTGGAAACAAATTTGAATTTCAAATCTGAAATTACCAAGAGGGATGCCGGTGGCTTGGCCGTCCCAAGGAGGCCGGCAAAGCCGCCAGTGGCGGGATTGGCCCGGGGTGGCCGGCGGTGGACTTATGGGGCCGGTGTAGGGGATTTGGGAAGAAGAGAGTTTGGTTAGATAGAGAAGAAATAAATTGGGTTTAGGAAAAAGAAAATCCGGGGCTACACACCTCGAGTAACACTGAAAATTCGTTAGGGATGTTAGGCCCTATAAACTGGCCCAAAGCTAATTAAGAGAGGGTGAATTGGTAAAAAAAAAATTTCTTTCAATCAAAACACAAATCAAAACCAATGTCACCACAAAGAAAATCAAATGCGGAAATTAAAATGCGGAAGTAATAAAGGAAAGAACACACAAGATTTATAGTGGTTCGGTCAAACCTTGACCTACGTCCACTCCTTGGAGGCACCCTCCAAGTACTGTATTAAACTAAGTGTCTCTCCTTTAGCCCCTACAGTTAGGCGGAGAAGCCCTTACAAAATCACTTCCAACTTCCCCGATGCGGCGGAGTTGTCGGGTCTTTTGACACCAAAGAGATCTTCTTCTTTGGTGAACTTCCCTCGAGACAAGCCTTGAATCCGATGGTATTCAGGTGCGAGTTTGCCGGAGCAACCGTGTGGAATCCCCTTCACACTCCCTTGAGTCCCCCCTCACAGGATCTTCTCACTCTCTCAAACTCCACCCTTTCCTCACTCCCTTTCAAGCTTTTTCTTCAAGTTTCTCCCAAAAGAACGAAGCTATAATGGCTGCCAAAGTCACTTACCAAGTGTCATGTCATAGTTTAAATAAAAGATCTCAAAATGAGCTCATTAATGCAAGTTGCCGACTTTATCGTGCAGGACGATACTAATATCGTCTTGTACGATCAGTGCAAAATAAGCCCAATCAGCCGGGACGATTTGTGACGATCTGAAGAAGTTTGTTCGATCAGCCGGGACGATTTGTCAAGGATGATAATATATCATCCTGGACAATCAGAACAAATCGTGGTATATCGTCCTGAACATCGCCCTGAAAAACAGCTGTCTGATTTCCAACCGTCCAGTATATCGTCCTGGACGATATTGCGATCATCCAGGACGATTTGATCGTGCAATCAAATCGTAATTACTTTCCTTAAATTCCAGAGAAATTTTGGAAAAGTTGTCCTGGATCGTCCTAAACGATATTTTATAATCCTGGACGATCCACCAGGATGATGTCTAAAAATAAGTAATTCCTAAATAGATTTGATGGCAGATTCTTTATGTTTTTAGCCTATCATCCTGGCTGATACAAAATCGTCCAGGACGATGTGTTTTGCATAATGATGGTTGCTTTAATGAGAATGTCCTAATTAGGATTTCTGCTTTTGAACAGATTATCCAGGCCGATATAAATATTGTCCCGGACGATGTTACCAAAAACAGTAAACTCTAGGGAACAGTTAGAAAATCTTCCAAATTACAAAGCATCAGGAGCCACACCAAATACAATAGACTCAAGAAAGGAAAAAGGGTACAAACTGACTCAGATCTAGTCTACCCAATCTTGAGCTGGTTCCAAATTGCAATCTGATCGTGTGGACATGAAATGTCAGTAGATAAGGCAGTCGTAGAGAAATAAGAGTGTTTGCTATCATCAAAATCATAAGCCATGAAAATAGATCCGCAACAAAATCCCCCTTTTTGATGATGACAAATACTACAATTTGAATTTTCAAAAAGGAACATTTTCTCTTAATCTCCCCCTCACAAGAATAACACTTTAAAAATAGGGGAGATAAAAATATTTTTGTTGTTTTTATTTTTTTTTTTGAAAGGAAAAAAAGATACAAATTGACAACAATACAAAAATTCAACAACAATATGTTCCCCCCTTTGACATTATCAAAAAGAGAAGGGGCACAAAAACAAAACGATTAAAAGACAAAAACAATCCTTGATCTAGTGAACAAAACCAAATATTCTTAAAATGAGAATGTTACCTCTTGATTTTAATAAAAAACTTAATAGAATTGTATTGACAACACATAGCCCAGAAAAGATTAGAAATTAATAATTAGATAATTCAAACTTTAGTTCTTTTTAAAAGGCTAAAAAACTTTTTAATTCAATATTTAAATCATGAAATAAATTAGAGATAGAAACAATCATTTTTCAAAACTCCTTTCATAAAATATATCTAATAGAAGATTAATGCATGAATTGTTGAATCAGGAATCAAGATTTAAAAATCAAGTATCGAAAATATCAAGTGTTTTCTTAAGCTTTGAATAAAACAGAAAAAGTGAGCATACTCTTTGTGGGTTCATTTTATGCCTTTTGTCAAGTTTTTGGCGCACTTTGCGCATCTTTTTCTTTTGATACACTTTGTGTATCTTTCTAAATTTGGTGTCATTGCGCATCTTTTGATTCGACATCATTGGCCACCTTTTTTTTGATTTGGCGTCATTGGTCATTTTTTTAATATGCTACCTTTCTGAAATTTTAAAAATAAAAGTAAACCCATTCTATTGACACAACAAACTACTTGATTAGAAAAATTATGAGATAGATTCAACAATCTTGCAAAAGATTCCTATGCGATAGATAAAATGTAGGGAGATGAAAAAAAATTCAGTTTCAAAATCTAATTTAAAATATGATGAAGATTTTAAATCAAAAGTAGAATAACCTCTTTAAGGAAATAGAGATTGAGAGTCAAAAACATGAGTTTCATTTCTTTTGACTATTTTTAGAGAAGTCAATCACAACTTACCAAAGATTTCAACAAAAAATAGGAAGTAGATTTTTTATTTTTAAAAAATTGAATATGTGTGTTGATTAGAAAAAAAATTTCACGAAACAAAAAAGAAATCAAAGAATAAACAAAGATAAAAACACAGAATAAAATCGAAACAAAACAAAAAATAAAAAATAACTAAAAACAAAATACAACACAAACACACAAACAAGGCTTTTAGCCATCATCTTTCTCCTGGTCCGATGCTTTAAAAACTAGGTCTGCCCAGGAGATTTTTTGCTTTTCATTATTTCCCAAGTTTAACATTTGCTTCGCTTTACCCTTTTCTTTTGCAAGAATAATTCTTAAATTAGGGCACTGATTTTTCATATGTCCAGGCTTCCTACATCGAAAGCAAATAATGTCAGAAGAAATATTAACATCCTTACTATTTTTACCTTTCTTCCATTTTTGTTGATGCTTATACTTTGGTGAGCTTTTTAATTTGCCTGTCAAGTCATTGCTTTCGTCATCAACTAAGCTATCTTTTTCCGTATCTTCAGCTTTTAGAACAATCGTTTCACCTGCATCCAAAAGTCCTTGACCCAAACTTTGCTCGTAGGCAATGAGTGAGCCAATCAAATTATCAATAGAATAATCATTCAAAATTTTTGATTCACAAAAAGCAACAATTTTAGCATCAAACTTATCCAGTAGACAACGAAGAATTTTGTTAACTTTTTTAAAATTTGAAAATTGTTTTCCTAAAGCATGCAATGATGTCACAATTTGAATAAACCTAGTATACATGTCTAAGATCGTCTCATAAAGTTTCATGAAAAACAGTTCAAAATCATGCATTAACATATTCAACTTGGATTGCTTGATTTCACTAGTGCCATCGTATATGGTGTAATTTATCTCAAACTTCCTTACCAGTAGTGCACGTGGATACTAATATAAAATCTTCAGAATTTAAAACACAGAAAAAATAGTTTAAAGATTTTGCATTCAATTAAGCATCGATTCGTTCATCTCTATTCCATTGACTAAAAGGAATGTTAGTTTTAATTCAATCTAAAAGACGTGACGGTGATGAATAACCAGTTAAAATCATATGCCACATGTGAAAATCAATCGATTGCAAAAAAATAGACATGCAAATTTTCCAAAAATCAAATGTAATATTTTCAAACAAAGGTGGTCTGGTGATTGAATAACCTTCCGCAATTTTATGATTTGAAAAATTAGCCATGGATCGAAATTCTAAAACTTTTAAAAACTTATTATTTGAAAACAGATCTGATACCACTTGAAAGTTCGTTAGGGATATTACTCCCTATAAACTGGCCTAAAGCTAATTAAGAGAGGTGAATTGGTAAAAAAAAATTCTTTCAATCAAAACACAAATCAAAACCAATGTCACCACAAAGAAAACCAAGTGCGAAAATTAAAATACGGAAGTAATAAAGGAAAGAACACACTAGATTTATAGTGGTTCGGTTAAACCTTGACCTACGTCCACTCCTTGGAGGCACCCTCCAAGTATTGCGCTAAACTAAGTGTCTCTCCTTTAGCCCCCAAAGCTAGGCGGAGAAGCCCTTACAAAATCACTTCCACCTTCCCCGATGCGGCGGAGTCGCCGGGTCCTTTGACATCAAAGAGATCTTCTTCTTTGGTGAACTTCCCTCGAGACAAGCCTTAAATCCGACGGTATTCAAGTGCGAGCTTGCCGGAGCAACCGTGTGGAACCCCCTCCACACTCCCTTGAGTCCCCCCTCACAGGATCTTCTCATTCTCTTAAACTCTACCCTTTCCTCACTCCCTTTCAAGCTTTATCTTCAAGTTTCCCCCAAAAGAACGAAGCTACAATGACTGCTAAAGACACTTACCAAGTGTCATGTCATAACTTAAATAGAAAATCTCAAAACGAGCTCATTAATGCAAGTTGCCGACTTTATCGTCCAGGACGATACTAATATCGTCCTGTACGATCAGTGCAAAATAAGCCCAATCAGCCAGGACGATTTGAGACGATCAGAAGAAGTTTGTTCATATCGTCCAGGACAATAATATATCGTCCTGAACGATCAGAACAAATCGTGGAATATCGTCCTGAACATCGCCCTGAAAAGCAGCTGTCTGATGTCCAATCATCCAGCGTATCGACCTGGACAATTTTGCGATCGTCCAGGACGATTTGATCATGCAATCAAGTCATAATTGCTTTCCTTGAATTCCAGAGAAATTTTGAAAAAATTGTCCTGGATCGTCCTGTACGATATTTTATAGTCCTGGACGATCCACCTGGACGATGTCCAAAAATAAGTAATTCCTAAATAGATCTGGCGGCAGATTCTTTCTGTTTTGAGCCTATCGTCCTGGCCGATACAAAATCGTCCAGGACGATGTGTTTTGCATAATGACGGCTGCTTTAATGAGGATGCCCTAATTAGGGTTTCTGCTTTTGAACATATCATCCAGGCCGATATAATAATCGTCCTGGACGATGTTACCAAAAACAGTAAACTCTAGGGAACAGTTAGAAAATCTTCAAGTTACAAAGCATCAGGAGCCACACTAAATACAATAGATTCAAGAAAGAAAAAAGGGTACAAACTGACTCAGACCTAGTCTACCCAATTTTAACCTGGTTCTAAATTGCAGTATGATCGTGTGGACCTGAAATGTCAGTAGATAAGGCAGTCATAGAGAAATAAGAGGGTTTGATATCATCAAAATCATAAACCATGAAAACAGATCCGCAACAATCTAAGAACGTGGGACGATGACAGTCGTTGATCTTCAGCTCCTCGGATAGTCATGGATGGTTGGATGTCCGCATCAATCTCATTAAATTGTTTAGGATAAAAGGTTTAGTTGGGTGTGTAATTTGATTCTTTCAACTTTTCTGATGCCATGATTTGTAATGAATTTATATTATCTTGATGATATTAACAGTCTTGAGCAATTGCATAGCAACACTACCACTATTAGAATTCCCAAAAGTATTATTTTATGGCACGAATGACTACAACATCCTAATTATTCCTTGCGCAAAAGTTTGCTTTCTTCTCTTTTAATAATTAAAAGAGCATTGCAAGCCCATTATTAAAAGAGCATTGCAAGCCCAGGGACCAAGTCAGAAATAGGCAAGATTGTTGAGGGTGAATCAAGACGTACGCAGATCCCAACAATTTGATTCATCATCTCGTCCAAGACTTCCTCAATTGAGGGCAAGCGGTCACAACATTCTTTAAATATAAGAGGATTCCTTCAGAAAAACAAGTGAATCACGCTCATGTAGACTAACGGGTGGTGTAGGAGCATGGTTGGTTCAATTGCTTAATCTCTTAATCCAGAAAGGTGCAAAATATTAAAAAATAGCAGCGAATGAAGCAAATGCAGCAAGCTTATTTTTTGCCTTCCGACTATGAACAAATGCTCCATCTTCAATACCAAATATGCAGATGGAGAGTTGTTCTGTAAGTGGTCATATTGAAGAGTTTTCGTAACAACCTTAATGAAACTCACTAACTGGTAGCATGGTACTTTGGAGGCTTAAAAGAATCCAAGACAAACTTGAGATTAATATAGTTTGGTCTATATATCCCAAGACGTGAATTTCGCATGCATGATGAAATTACAACAAAATAAGACTCCTAAATTGAGGTTTGCTCAACAAGTACCAGGCAAACCTGTGGTAGATGTGGGTAGGGAATACATCCAACACTAAAATAAACTCTCTTCAATTCCAATTGGCTAACAACCCTATTGCTCTTGTTGAACTTATGGCACAAGTGAAAAATGGAGCTGTCCAAATATTTTACATGTTATACAACCAGAGTCGTTCCAACAAGTGCCCTAATAGAAATCAACTAAAATGGATGGAGGATCAAGGATAGGAAAAACTAGCAAATCCTGTCGATCACTGATGAGTTCCGCAGGGGGTAGCTTTGTCCTATATTTTAAAAAATATTTTGTTGCTACCTAGGCAATAAACAACAAATTTTCAAATAGGATGGACCATAAATAGCAATGTATGTGATTAATTCGTTAATAGTGGATGCATTGAAAATATCACTTTGCATAGTATATTACTATATTCAATATATTACAATTCTATACCACCAAATTTCCACATCCATACAAAGTGGATTCATGAGGGAATTAAAGTGCCTATAGTTGATATGTGGAAGGTTTCATTTTCCATTCAAAAACATTTCGGTTGTGAAGATTTGAGTTATGTCTTACACAGAAGTTTGTCACATCATAATGGGTTGACCTTGGCAATATGCTTTGGGTGCGTGGTATGATTGTTGTGCCGATGCATATATCTTTTGAGTGGAAAAACAAGAAAATTTGATTATTCTTAATACCAGATGCTCACAAGCTAGTGTCCACAAAGAATGTTGCATTTATCACTATCTCCAATTCCCAGTTGTTAACAATTACAGGGAGAGTGATAGAATGCAGAACCGTTACAACTATCCATAAGGGGGAGAACCAACGACAGTAGCAATTCACACCCAACTGTGCAATGCCTCCAGTAGCAATTTAAAGACCTCATCCCCTCAAAAATTCTGAATCAACTTACTCCCATGCAAATAATTCAACAACAAAAAAATTTAATTCGACGCTCTAATTTTCCAAATTTATTGCATTACAAGATAAACCCAATGAAACACAAGATTCTTTAAGAAATTGTAGATGATCCTGTAAGGAAGCAACTCATTCGACATAATTCAAGTCATTGCACTATATCGGTGCAACTTTTGCCAAAGAAAGAAGGAAAATGGCATATGCACATCGATAGCCGCATGATCAACAATATTATGATTAAATATCGTTTGCCTATGCCAGGACTAGAAGATCAACTAAACAAGCTTCAATTGCCCCTACTACATTCTCTAAACTAGTCTTTAGAGTTTGATATTATCAAATACACATTCAAGCTGATGATGAATAGAAGACATCTTTCAAAACCAAATGACTATATGAGTCGAGAGTTATGTCGTTCAAATTGTGCAATGCGTCAAACACATTCGAGTGATTCATGAATAAAGTACTCAAATAATTCCTTAGTATATTGTGTTTACTAACTTTAAAGATATTTTAGTTTACAGCTCCTCGATGGAAAACCATTCGTATCATCTTGAAAGAAGTACTGACAACCTTGCAGAATTAGCAACTTTACCCTAATCTAGCAAAATGTGATTTTGTTGCAAATAGTATGTATTTCTGGATTTTATTGCATCAAGACAGAGGCTAACCAACAAATTTCTATAAATATTTCATGAAGGTTTAGTGTGATCATGGCATCAATCACAAACTATCAAAAAAAATTTTACATAGGGAGTCAAATAAAAATCAAGCTTCAAGTATTTGAAGGTGTTCCTGTGTCTAGCTCTTGAGTTAGCCTTGCCAAATTTTGAAACTCAATTCCACGTGAAGGTGATGCATTCGTAGTGGATATAAGAGCTTGATTGAATTCGCCAATGAAAAGCTGAGTTAAAAAATGAAGCAATGATCCCGTACGAGCAAAAATTATAAGTTATAGTTTGGACCCTAAAACAATGGGAACACTACTTGTTGTACTAAGAGTTTGTGTCGTTTGACCACCAATCAGTTCAGTTTTTACAATCACAAGTCAAATGCATATCCAATGGATGATGTTTCTACAAACATTCAGCTTTGTATTTAAGCATATAGAAGGATGGTGTAATTGCGTAGTGGATGCACTTAGTAGAAGAACAAGCTTCCTTGTTGTTGTACAGTCAATGATCATTGGAATTTACTCTTGTGTATTTAGTTTTAATCTAATGTGCTGCCTAACACCCACCCTCAAACCTATTTTGCTCATTTTGCTTGACAACTTCTTCCTTCATGCATAATTATTAATCCAACAAAGGAAAAATTGGGTACCTTATTAATTGTTTCTTACTTAGCTAGCCTCAAACTAAGAAGGGATACTAGCATAACTTCCTAACTACTAAACAATTATTTGTATCTTTGGATTTCACATTCTCATAACATCAACCATTTATCAACCCCACCTCTTTTCAAGGGAGATTCTATGTATAAGCACAAAAAGAATTGTGGATTTACTCAAGAAGAAATAAAAAATGTGAAGAGAGAATTAAAATGTATACATGAACATTCTACACGGAGTTGAAGAAGAAAATGGAAGTGTGATAGCATAAAAATTGAAGACGTTCATTTAAGTAATGACCTAGATCTTGGTTCAAGCAGTTCACATAGACCATAAGGTGTTATGAATGTGATGAAAGATGAGTTGATCAAACCAAGTTGCATGTATATGTGAAAAGAAAACCATTCTTACTATATATGTTGATGGCACTCAAAGAGTACAACAATCAATAAAACACTTAGGAGTTCGAAATTATGAATCCAGAACAACTCAGGTGTTTCATTGGAATGGAAGTAGCTAAAAACAAGAAAGGTGTTCTAGCCTCCCAACAGAAATACATACTAGATTTCTTGAATGAAACATGTATGCTTGGGTTGTAAGCAAGTTAAACTTAAAAATATAAGAGAGAAACAGGAGAAGTTCCAGTAGATGGGGAAAATACTAGAGATTAGTGAGTAGGCCGTATAGTCATCTCACATGATGCCAAATATTTCCTTTTGGGGTTTACGCCAGCTAAGATTAATGTGGGCTCCGAAAATTCGTCCCCGGCCTCCGCTCGCTCTTCTTTATTCGGCGAGGGAGTTTTAACACACTAAGTTCCGAGGTAAATTTTGGAAGGCAGATGAGTTTGTAGATAAGACAATACCCAGAGATTTCGCCCTCATTTTGTGAGGACTTTATGATCTGAGTTCTGGTTTCCTATAGGCGCAAGCCCCTATAGTTAATTACCCCTCCCGATCACGAGAGAGAACTTTCGATTAAGGCTAGTCGTCGATCAGATACGTAGAATATACGTGCATCTGGCATATAGTAGCAGCATAGCTTTAGGAATTGGAAATTTTGAAGATTTTGGATTTGGGAATTGAAGAATTGGGTTTTTGGATTTTGAGTTGAAAGATTTGATATTTAAAATAGAAATTTCACCATCTTGCACTTAAAAGCGGATGGTGGGGGAATGGATGATGGGCCCGATCAAGATCCCATGGTTCCGTCATCCCAGGCCATCGTGATCCCTGGTCTACTTAGTCAGAGGAGGTAGTCGACCCAACCTGACAGAAGGATCCTTGTCGGCAGCCATGGGTTGCTTCGTCCAAGGGTACCTTGTAGACCTGGAGTGGATGTTTGTCTAAGGGGACAAATTTGAATACACCTTAGCTAACAGAGGGCTTTGTGCCCTATCAATCATATCCTATTGATTCATATCTCAAGGATTTAACACCATTAAGGAGCGTATTGGCTCTGGCCATAACCGCTATCTGTGGTGCCATTTGGCGGCAAAACCACTCGGTTCAGAGGGCCCCGGGTCATAACCGTTTACCTGCAGTGCCATTTGGCGGCGAAACTGCCGGTTAGAGGACACGTACCACGTCCTTACTGGCAAGAGATTGTTTGAGAATGGATCCTAGTGATATTTTCGACTAGGCATTAGCTCTTTGTGAGCTGAAGTAGTTTTCACTTTGTCCACCTCGACAAACTGTTGCGGAGGGTGGATGGATTTTGCTTTAAGTTTTTGATGGATTTATTTCATTTTTAAATATCTTTGGACTTTTGAGATTTTTGTAGAGTTTCTATTGGGATTTTGGATTTTGGGATTTTTGTGGATTTTGGGATATTTGGAATGGCATTGGAAATTATTTGGGAACCCCTCCGGTTGAGATCTTCATTCAACACGGCCATCATCGGGGTGTTTGGGGTCATTTTCACTTTACGGATTGAACCTTGTCAACTCTGTCGGGCTGTCGACAGAGGATCGGGTTTTGTAGGCTTCGTGCTTTTGAGAGTGAATTCTCTTGATTGTAGGCCTTGAAGGTCTAATATGAATATTTTTAAAACAAATATTTTGGTCGTCATGGCCATATATTTGTTTAATGGTTCGAACCCTGTCGACTTCTATTGACCCGTATAGAAGGATCAGATTCGAATTTGAATTCACTTGTCAACCCGCGCAGCATTCCTAGACGTCACGTGTGTACCAATAACACGCTCGCCGGAGCCCATGCGGGTTTGGATTGTATTTTCCCCTTTTAGTGTACCTATGTGTATACAATTTATAGTGCACGTGCAGGGGTACTTTGAAATAATTATAGACGCCTTCTGTCTGCTTGTACAAGAGTTGCAGATCCGGTGGCGTTGTAGTCTTGATATTGACTCCCCCCTTTCTCATTCACCGGGGAAGGCTCTTCTTGAAGTCTATGAACATTATTTTGAAATGGACTCTTTTTAAGATCTTTAACGTAGTAGACTTGATATTTCTGATATTTATGGATGCCAGAGTTGTTCCCCTTCCTGAATACAGGATCGAGAAGATCTTGATCACCGTTGTCGTAGGTGACACTTATACTTGTGTCCACCGTGGTTCGATGTGTTTACGAAGTACCCACAGTTGTTATCCACAAGTGGCTTGTGTTTGCTGGCAGAGGACCGTCGTATCAGTTACGAGCTCCTAGGAGTATTCGTAGGAGAACCCTTACTTTTGCATTGAAACTACCTTTCACCAATCTCAGGTGGGATTTGCTGAGATTGCACTTATTTGTAAGAACGGATCTTTGATTGTTGGTCTCCCGTATTGCCTTCTCAATTAACAGGCATTGTAGGGACTGTTGTATGAATGAGGACTCTCCTACATTTCCTTTTAGACAAAATATTAGTTGCACGACATAATGAGCTTTTGTAGTAACTCGTAGGAGTTCGTCTTTCGCACAATTCTTTTGTATTTGCCTATGAGTGGTATGTTGAGTGTATAGTGGATCTACTATAATGACTTGTAGATATCCACACTTGATGTATGTTCTCCACCCTTTCTTACAATGAATCGGTATATTTTTGCTTGTGAGTATCACCATGTTCATTCGCTGATTGATGATGACCGTAGGACAATACATCTTTTAGGATCTCCTTTGTATTTATTGCAGTCCTTTATGAATTTCTTCTTATAAATGACATGTAGTGTGGATAGCAGACTTATATAATTGATATTTGCTTGCAATCAGCATCATATGCAAGTCCAAATCTTCAAGTTCAGATGTTTAGTCCATCATATCTTTGCTCGTCTTGCAAATTCAAGTCTTATAACCTAATTTAAGTCATTTGAATTTGAGTTCGCTTAAGTCAATTTGGTCCAATCAAGTCCACAAGTCCGATGTCAACTTGTCCAAGTCCTTGCTTGATTTCAAATGATTGAATCAAGTTCAAGTTCAACTTTGTTCAAGTATCAAGTTTGAGTTCAGTTCAGCTTGAGTCCGACTCAAGTCTTACACAAGTCCTTCATCATTTATTCAAGTTTGATTTTTTGAGTTTGAATTAAGCATTTTATTAATGTCTTTTGAGTTCAAATGAGTCCAGGTACGTGTCTCATTTTTGTTCATTTGATGTGCAAATCAAGTCCAAGTACGGTCCGTCTTCACCCAAAATTTCGGCAGCCTCCCGACGTCTCCCCCGTTTAGGGGAAAACTACGAGAAAACTGGGCCTTTCCCACCACGCGCAATAAAGGCGTGTATGGTAGGTGTCCTCTTGCGAGGGCACCGCGGCCGTGATATTTCTTCCCACCACGCGCAATAAAGGCGTGTATGGGGCTCTGACGGTACCTGTTTTAAAAGACAATTTGCTTTCCCCCCGCTCGGGGGTACTTATAAGTGACCCCGCCTCGCCGTAGGTGCCGCACCGGGGTCCCTTCCCACCACGAGCAATAAAGGCGTGTATAGGCGATTTTCCGGTGCGCCACGAATGCCGAAGTAGAGTTTAGGCGATTGCTCGCTTCGTCGTAAGCATCAGACCGGCGTCCCATCCTACCATGCGCAATAAAGGCATGCATAGGAGTTTTTCCGGTCTGCTGCAAACAACGATGCGAGAAATCTGAGTTTAGAGAGTTCGTACCTTTGCGGGCTTCGATGGTCGCGGTTTAAAAATGCGCAGTTTGCTTTCCCCCCGCTCGGGGGTACTTATGAGTGACCCCGCCTCGTCGTAGGTGCCGCACCGGGGTCCCTTCCCACCACGCGCAATAAAGGCGTGTATAGGCGGTTTTCCGGTGCGCCACGAACACCGAAGTAGAGTTTAGGCGATTCCCGCCTCGTCGTAGGCGTCGGACCGGGATCCCATCCCACCACGCGCAATAAAGGCGTGTATAGGCGGTTTTCCGGTCCGCCGCATACAACGGAAGCAGAAATCTGAGTTTAGAAAATCCGTACCTTCGCGGGGTTGTCGGCTGCGGTGTTGATCGAGGGAGGGAAGGATAGGAAGCAATCTTTTAACAAATTATAATTATCCTTAATTATATTTACTCATAATTAATTATGATTAATTAAAAATAATTAATTACATTTAGTAAATTAATTAAAATGATTAATTATAATTAAATTAAATTAATTATAAATAATCCATATTAATTAATTTTAATAAATAATAATTAAAAATCAGTAATTAAAATTAATTTTAATTAAATTAATTATAATTAATTAAAATTAATTATAACTATTTAGTTAAAATTAAATGCAATTAATTATAATAAACATAATTAACTAAATAATAATAATAATAATAATAAAAAAAATTAAATCCCTCCCTCTCTCTCGGTTTGAGGGATTTACGGGATTTGGCTGAGGAAGCGCAGGAAAGGGGGAAAGTTACCTTCAGCCAGCGAGCTCCCTTTCTCCCTTCCGATCCCACAGGCAGGGAAAGTCGTAGAAGGAACGACGTCAAACAGCCACGAAGGGAGCTGAAGAAGTGACGGAGGGGAGGAAGTTTCTTTACAGTCGGCGAGCTCTATTCTTGTTCCGATCAAAATGTCGTAACTTCCGATCCAGACAGGAAGGGAAATCGTCGAAGGAGCGTAGTCGAGCAGCCACGGAGGAAGTAGGGGAAGGGTAGAGCAAGGTGAGTCTCTCTCTCTCTCTCTCTCTCTCTGTGGCTCGGAGCTCACGATTGGAAGCAAGGGTCGGCCGTGTGCAAGACTCGGACGTCGGAAGCTCGGGCAGAGGAGGTGCCGGCCAGGTAAGGGAGCTCCTCTCTCTCTCTCTCTCACGGGATGAAGGAGCAGGGTGGGGAGGCGACGGAACAAGAGGGCTCGGCCGGCTCTGTTCGTGGAAGCAGAGGGAAGATCGGAGGAAGGAGTTCGGGAGCTTGAGAGGAGGTCGTGTGTTTTTGCGAATGGGGCAGAGACAGGCTTGGGATCGGTATTTAACGACACGAGCAGTCGTTCGATCGAGGCGAGTCGCTGGTTTTGCGCAGGAAACAAGGAGAAACGACGCGAGCGGCGCCGAATGCACAGTAACTTCAACGGGATTCCTGGATTCGTCGAGTCCGAGGTTTGCGGGATATGCGGGATTCATTAGAGCATAGGTATGATTTTTTGTTTCTTTTTGACATTATACAGAGGTCAACAAATGCCCCCCAACAAATGTGATTTGCGTCTGGAGCGAATCGCGTTTGTTGTAAGCTGATTGAATCTGTGGATCTCTAGATATTTGTTCTAGATGTCACACAGATGTTTTCATTTAGTGGATTTCCAAAATTTATTTGGATGTCACACTACAATTTTCATTTAGTGGATCTCCAAAAATTTGCTTGGATGTCACACTAAAACTTTCTTTCTCCATGGATCTCTTGGATGTGTCAATAGATGATTGAGATACGGATTTCTTTTGTCCTGTGCTTTGTAGATTCACCAGTTAGTGGGATTCTGGCTGCTTCAGAATTTCTGCAGTTACTTCTTGGGCTCAGGTACTCTTTTCTCCCCTTCTTTTTTTTTGTTTTCATTTTGTGCTCCCACTGATACTGCTTTGTATTTTGTGCAGGCTACTACAAGAAGAGGATCCGAGCTTCAGCCAGTTTACTGCTTCAGGAGACTTCAGTTTTGGTACGTTTTTACTTTGTTTGTACTGTTCTTTTCTTTCTTTAGCTGCTTTCTGATACTCCTTTTTTCTGTACAGGTTTCGAGAGGAGCGGGATACTCGTTCGTGAGCCACCTCAGGAGACCACTGTTTCAGGTACCAGCCTTCTTTTTTTTGTAACTTCTTACATATGTTTTTTATGATTCTCCCTCTTTCTGCTGACTTCTCTTTTGCTTTGTGCAAGTCCTAGAAGTGCAGAATACCTGGTCCTTGGAAGGAGCGGAATAAAGCTGTCGGCTTCCTCTTCAGGCGTAGTTTAGGAGACAGATTTGAGTCCTTTGAGAAGGACATTGTACTTTTCTTTTTCTTTCAGCTGATGTAATCTTGTAAAAAAAAGATATAGTCCACAGATTTGTATATTAAATTCTGAACTTAATAAAATAAAATTATTTTATAAATTCAGTTGTTGACGAGCTCTCTTTTTACTGCTCTTAAGACTTCTGTGGTTGTACTCTCACTTGTGCTCATAGTATTTTAAATATTTATTTGGGGATCTCGGCACGCAGCGAGATGTCGACCCAAATAAATATTTAAAATGCCCCCAGTCTTTAGGGACACTTGTAGATATTAGTCGGGATGCTTCTTTTCGTAGTTTTAGACTGAGTCATGGGATTTAGATTCTTCTGTCCTGTGCTTTGTGCTGCGGACATTGACGGAGAATTACCTGATTCGTCTTTGTTAACTTGTCAGATGATTTTTAAACCTTCGGCCCTATGCTTCTAGCTTTGGCAGGCTTGTTGAAGGAGTTGATGCCGGTGACCTAAACCCTTAGGTTTGTATTAGGTCGATGGCGAAAAGTCATCGGTCCAGAGCTTTGAGCATAGCGGACTTGTTGATGACGGAATCCACTTAGTTCAGCCTAAGGCTTTGTGTGAACTTTGGGATGATTTTCTTCGGTCATTTGCTGTGCTTTGATGGACTTGTTGAAGAAAAATTCCTTCGATCCTCGCTTTATGCTTTACGGATTTGCTGAAGGATTTGCAGGTTCTGGATTCAGTTGATAGTACCAAACGTAGGTAGTATCTTGATCCTTAACCACGTGAGAAGACTTTAATCTGAATTACTTGAGTTCATCAGATCGGGAGAGCTAGAATTTGATAGCTCTTTGTCCTCTGGTTGCTGAGATGGGGGTTCCTCTACTACGACCTTTCTTATGGCTTGTTGAGTAGACGGAGCTGCCAGCGATCCGGCCATATTTGGGCTTGTTGGATCCGACCTCTTACACCCATTCAGGCTTCAGACTTGAGCTATGGGAATTGCGCTCCCCAATGCTGATTTTGCTGAAGTTGGTAGATTTGGAGTCATCCTTTGTGGTTGAAGATTTTGGAGCCTACGAACCTTCAGTAGTTGTTCGAGACTCATCCTTCTACTGGAACTTTGATTCTCCAGTCACTTAGGAGAATTTTGCAGACTACGATCACTTGAACTTGTCGAGTCAAATCTGCCTTCGTGCTTCCTACAGTCCCTACTGACGGGTTGACGAAGTGGGGGTTCCGCTACTACGGCCTTTCTTATGGCTTGTTGAGTAGACGGAGCTGCCAGCGATCCGGCCATATTTGGGCTTGTTGGATCCGACCTTTTACACCCATTCGAACCTTAAGCTTCAGGTTGTCGAAAGACTTCAAGCTTCTTCGGCTCAATTTTGTAGGAGTGTGTAGCCACAAAAATCACTTTCTTGACTTTTGAGTCTTGGTTTGTGGGAGAAGACGGTGTCTCTAACTCTTTAAAGATCACCTGCATATACTTTCGAAAACAAATATTTGTGTTCTTTAGCACAAAAGAATATTTGAATTGATAATTTTAAATATTTATTCGGGGATCTCGACATACAGCGCGATGTCGACCCGAATAAATATTTAAAATGCCCCCTGTCTCGCAGGGATATTTTGGATAGGCTTTGTATCTTTGAGATTTTAAATATTTATTTGGGGATCTCGGCACGCAACGCGATGTCGACCCAAATAAATATTTAAAATGCCCCCAGTCTGATGGGGGATTTTTTGAAATACATTCTCGCTATACAAGAGAATTTCAAAAAATAAGCATGCATTGATAACTATGTATATAAAATATTGTTCATCACAAAATACATTAGTTATGGAATTTTCATGCATGATATTTCTTTAGATGTCGGCCATTGATAGGCGGCATAGGCCTCTGACCATTCAGATCAATCAACTGATATGCTCCTCCTTGGTACACTTTCTCGATGACGAAGGGGCCTTCCCAATTGGATACGAATTTGCCACCGATTTTTCGGTGTGGGATGATTGGTCTTCTCAGCACCAGGACTAATTCTCCTTCCTGAAATGATCGAGGACGCACCATTCGATCAAAGGACTTTGTCATTCTTCCTCGGTAGATTTCCAAATTTTGTTGGGCTTGTAACCTGCGTTCATCAAGTGCGTCGAGCTCCTCTATTCTGAGGCGGGCATTTTGCTCTTGAGTGAGATCATTCTGAATTGCTACCCGGAGTGACGGTAGTTCAATCTCTAATGGTAATACGGCTTCAACACCGAACACTAGAGAGTAAGGAGTGGCTTTGGTTGGCGTTTTATAGGTTGTACGATACGCCCACAGTGCCTCTGCCATTTTCGTATGCCACTCCCTTTTGTTTTTTGTGAGGATCTTCTTCAACAGCTTCACCAGCGTCTTGTTGAAGGCTTCTGCCAATCCATTTGCTCTTGGATTGTATATGGATGAATACCGCCAATCGATTTTGTGCCGATCAACGAACTTGTAAATTTTTGTACTCTTAAATGCAGTACCATTGTCTGAGATTATTCGGCGTGGCACACCGAATCTGTAGACGACATTGTGTGTGAAAAAGTTGATCACAAGCTCGGATGTGACCTCTCTGAATGGAGCTGCTTCTGCCCACTTGGAAAAATAGTCCGTCACCGCTAGAATAAAGCGGTGTCCCGCTGAAGACGGCGGATCTATTGGCCCGATTATATCAGTACCCCAGCATTCAAATGGCCAGGATGCTATTGTTGGGTGCAGCGGATTTGGAGGCTGATGTATAACATCACCGTGAATTTGACATTCGTGACACCTCTTAGCGTGATCGATACAATCCTTGACCATAGTTGGCCAATAATATCCCATCCTCTTGATTTTGACGGCCATTTTAGGACCTGACTGATGTGCTCCACAAAGCCCTTCATGAACTTCTGTTACTACTTTATCAGCTTCCTTGGTCCCCAGGCACCTTAGCCACATTTGATCAAAGGCTCGTCTGTACAACATGTCATTAACAAATGCGTATCTCAACGCCCTTTTTCGAATTTGTGCAGCTATAGTCTTTTATATCGGGAGTTTGTTTTCCTTGAAGTAGTCAATGAATGGCTGTCTCCAATCATTTTCGGCTTCAGTATCTAAACAATGCCACCACGATTCTGAAGCTTGACTAGCTTTACGTCTCTTGGCCACATGATGTTCTTCTGGAAAATTTTTCATAACGATCTGATGGAGAGGTTGAGGGTCAACTGGGATTTCATCCTGCTGAATTGAATCTGGAATTTCTTCTGCCCTCGGGAATTGTAGTAGAGCAGGTTCCAATACTCTACGAGTATAAACCCCGATGAATATAGGACTCTCCTCGTTGATGTTCGCCATTTCTTTGGCTAATTTGGCCAGACAATCTGCTTTAGCATTCTGTCCTCGAGGAACTCGAGCCATTTTGACATTCGGAACTTGCTTCAGAAGCTCAAGGGCTCGTCGGTGATAGTGGGCTAATTCAACTTTGCCAACTTTGTAGATACCGAGGACCTGATTTATCACGAGCTGAGAATCACCGAAGATTTGAAGATGTTGGATCCTGACATCGATGGCAATCTCCAACCTTGCTAATAGAGCTTCGTATTCGGCTTCGTTATTGGTCCGAGGTTCAGTCAAACTGAATGAAAATCTCATTATGCCTCCCTCCGGTGCTACGAAAATGAGACCGATGCCGGCTCGGGCTCTTGCAATATTTGGAGGTCGAACAGGTTTAATCGACGATGCCCCGTCGAAGTACATTTCCCAGAATGGTAGCCTTTCATTCTCCTCGACCTGCATAATCTGCTCATCAGGCAAATCATCATTTAGTGGAGAATCGGCGGGGATTGGGTGTGCAGCAAGAAAATCTGCCAAGGCCTGTCCTTTCACCGCCTTCTGTGGCATGTATGTGATTTCAAACTGTAATAACAATACTGCCCACCTGGCTAGACGACCTGTCAACGCTGGTCTTGTCATCAAGAACTTCAGCGGATCGATCTTTGATATCAGTGTGATTTTGTGGGATAACATGTAGTGGCGGAGTTTCTGAACAGCAAAAATCAGTGCCAGGCAATGCTTTTCAATTGGGGAATAACGGCTTTCTGCTCCAATCAACCTTCGACTGATGTAGTAGAGCGCGTTTTCTTTTCCTTCTTCATTATTCTGAGCCAATAGTGCTCCGAGGGACTCTTCTAGTGCAGCTGTATACAGTATAAGAGGCTTCCCCGGAATTGGCGCTGCTAGAATGGGCGGATTCAACAGATATCTCTTGATGCTATCAAACGCCTCCTGACATTCTGCATCCCATTTGAAACGGACGTCTTTCTTCATTAGCTTTGAAAATGGCTGGCACCTACCCGATAGATTTGATATGAATCTCCGAATGAAAGCCAGTTGTCCTTGCAATGAGCGGAGCTGTCGAAGGTTCCTTGGCGGTGGCATCTCCGTTATTGCCTTAATTTTGTTAGGGTCGATCTCTATTCCTCGATGACGAACAACATACCCCAGGAATTTGCCGGAAGAGACCCCAAAAGCACATTTGAGAGGATTCATCTTCAGATCAAATTTTCTGATTCTCTCAAATACTATTCTGAGATCTTTTAAGTGATCATCTCGGCCAAGGCTTTTAACAACAAGGTCATCTACATAACACTCGACCTTCTGATGTATCAAATCATCAAATATGTGAGTCATTGCCCGTTGGTAGGTGGCACCAGCATTCTTTAGGCCAAAGGGCATGACCGTGTAGCAGAAAATCCCGATGGGAGTCCTAAACGATGTATGCTTTTCATCTTCGGGCGCCATCTTGATTTGATTGTATCCTGACGATCCATCCATGAAGGAGAACATGTCGTAGTTGGAAGTGTTGTCAACTAGGAGTTCGGATACAGGGAGTGGAAAATCGTCTTTTGGGCACGCTTTATTGAGGTCCCTAAAGTCAATACAGACACGAATTTGCCCGTTCTTCTTCAATGGGACGATATTTGCAATCCAATCAGCGTATTTTTCTTCTCGAATAAAACCTGCTTCTATGAGCTTCTTTGTTTCTGCGATCACCTGTTCTTCAATCTCCAGTCTCATTCTTCTTGGAGCTTGTTTGACGGGCGTTACATCCGGTTTGATTGCTAATCTGTGAACTGCTACGTCAGGGGATAAACCAGGCATCTCAGCATATGTCCAGGCAAAGCAATCCCTGAATTCACAGAGAAGTTCTTTTATTTCTTCTATTTGTTCCTCGGGTAGGAGTGAACTAATGAAGGTTGGGCGAGGATCTTTCTCAGTCCCCAAGTTGACTTCTCTTAGTTCATCCATAGTGGCTGCTTGTCCACCATCTTCAAGCTCTTCTGGTGCAGGTTCAACTTCTACGGGCTGTTCATCACAGTCATCAGCCTCGTATGTTTCTTCAGCAACATCTTCGGATTCAATTTCCATGTATGTGATGGCGCGACAAATTTCTTTCCGGAGGAATTTTCGCTTGATGAATCCGATACCTTTATATGCATCTGTATCCTTCTGCCGTAACGGACGCGGACTCCTTCCATACCAGAGGCCCAAACTTGTACGAAGTTGTCGTTTGGTGGTAGGAATATTGACTTGTTTTCGTAGCATTTTCTGAATATTTCTGGTATTGAACCTTGGTAGCCTCGTAGGAAATAATTCTTCGGAGTCGAGGATCATGCAATCCCAATCATGATTCTCCTCTTCACGAACTCCCGTGGAATATAGCACATTCTTTGGCACAGTTCCATTTTTACGGGGAGGCAGATAGAGAGTAGCGAGTTCTTTAACCTTATGCACCTCTCGTGAGATGATTTCTTTGAAGTGTTGCAAGGGAACACGTGTGACTACGAGTACACTATCTGAAATTGATAGGCTGTCAATTCTTCTAGAGAACACATTCTGCACCGTGTTCATATAAATAGAATCGTAGTCATAATCATCATTTGAAAATTCAACATGCCTACTCCATTCGTCTGTGGACTGGCATACTCTTCGAGATTTAGCAGGAGTATCATCATCTTCATCTGTGTCACTTCCCAGATGAGGTACATGCTTCTTTTCTTTTGAAATGGTCGTGTGCTTTGGGAAGAGTCGGCGCTGCCTTCTTTCTCCCCACCTGCTTTTTCTCACCTTCTCTTTCAGGTCGCTTTGCAGTCTTTGAATTTGATGCTCTAGCTTCGAGAGAGCTCGAAAACTTTTGCTTCTTTGGCATGAAATATCGTGCATCTTCATAAACTGTTGCTTCATGAACTGTGAAAGGCTGAATGTCACCAGAGATCCTGAATTCTTCTCCATCTTTGAGATACTTCATACACTGGTGTAATGTTGACGGGACAATGCCATATTCATGCAACCAGGGACGACCTAGTAGCGCCTTGAACGAAGTATCCGCATCAATCACATGGAATTTAGCTTCTGTATGGAGCTCTCCAAATACAAGAGGGAGCATGAATGATCCAAGGGTCTTCTGCCCTTTCTCGTTGAAACCATGCACCATTAACTTATCTGGTCCGAGGTGTTCCACATCAAGGCAGAGGGATCTCAGTGCTTTCAAGCTTATCAGATTTATGGAGGATCCAGGATCGATCAGGATTCGACTGATAATCAGCTTATCGCTCTCTGCAGTAACGTACAGAGGACGATTATGGTCTGCAGTTCCGAGCATCATGTCCTCTTCGGAGAAAGTAATGAATGGCTCATTACGAGCTTGCAGAACCTCAGTCAAACTACGTTCAGCAAAATATGCCTCATATCTTTCGGGATCTTTGAGAGCCTGAATCAGAGTCTCCCGAAGGTCTTTAGACATTATCAACGCGTCGTATATACTGAGTTGTGCTGGGATTTTTCTCAAATGGGATAAGATATTGTAATCTATCCCCTTGGATGAAGTGTTCTTTTCCTTAAGATCTTCAGAGATAATATCATCGTTGATAATTATTTCTTTTTCCTTATCTTTATTGGAGACCCCTTTCTTCGGTGGAGGCGGTAGTATTTTTCCGCTTCTTAACTGCACTTGAGCAATCTCCTCCGGTTCAGAGTCATTTAACTGTACATTTTCTTCTGAGTCAGCCATCGTTGCGTCTAGGGACTCATCCGTTGATTCAGAATCACCACCTAGGTTTACATGTCCCATCCGAGACGCTATGCTAGGGTCTGATTCGTCTCCCTCTGGAAAATATAAATCTTCCTCCGAGCTGTAATCCATTGGCAAAACCATCATACAGGATTCAGAGGGTACTTCTTCTGTGTATTCTTCTTTTATTGAGGTACTCGGCGCCACTGAGATGACCCGACATACTTCTTTGGGAAGAGAATTCTCATCATTTTCTTCGGCTTCATCTATCTTAAGCTCCGACATGAAGTCAGCGAGCTTGGCAGGTCGCCTCACAGTCTGGTAATATTCATCCAAACTGTTGATAACTCTCTGAGTCGCAGTCATTTTCTCCTTAGGCTTTTTCAGTTTGGTTTTCTTCTTGGATGATTTCTTCTTTTCAGTCTTTGAAGAACCAACTTGGTTGGAAAACTGTTTTGAAGTAGAAGGTCGTACCACTGACAGTGCCTTCAAATCTATCATTGGCTCAATAGGAGACTTCCACTTTACACACGAAACTCCTTCAAGTTGCTTCAACATTTTCACAATCTTCTTGGAAACCGCAGTCTCCCACTTTTCTTCTTGAATTGGCTTCTTTTCATTTCTTCTTTCTTCAACCAGGGGTACAGAAGAGGACGTGACCACCCGAGTTGATTCCTTTCTAGGGTGTGACAACACATTGTCAGACAATGTGAGTTCCCCTTTTTGATATTTTCTTTCAAGCCAATCCTTGAAGATGTAGCAATCTTCAATAGGATGGCTGAGCACCCGATGATATGGGCAATAATTTGGGTCACCAGTGTGCTTCGACTCTTCGGGTCTCTTGCATTCAGGCAGTTCTAAACCCGATTTCAATACTTGTCGAAATAATTTGGCGACACTCTCCCTTTTGAATGAATATTCTTTATTCATTTTATCTTTGAGGGATTGGAACATTCTGTCACCAGTTCCTATTGCCTGTCTTTGGCCTCCAGCTTGATAAGTCCTCGGCTTATCGTTTCCCCCGAATATCAGCTTCGGTTGGGGGTTGGGGTTGTAGGCCTGTTTGGGCTTTTCTTGATATTGCATCGGCTGCTTGCCCTTGTCTACATTGTAAATCACTTGCTTTTCTCTATCAGCTCTAGAGAAGAATGTAGAGTCGGCCTCACCCCTTCTAGCACCTGGGGCCTTGGCTTTCTTGGGCTTATCAGAGTGATTTTCTGATCTGGAGAAATTCAGCTTCTCAAATTTGGCCACTCTGTCGAGCAAGTCTTGAAATGTATTTATCGTAGCCATGCACAGGAAGGGTTGCATCTTGTCATCAATGTTGCCCATTAACAACTGTACGGCATGTTCCTCCTCTAACTGCTGCTCACATTTCATGCTCAAATTGCGCCAGCGAGTGATATATTTGGTCACTGATTCTTCTCTTTTTCTCTTATCCAGAGCGAGGTCAGCGATCGTTATTTTCTCCGTTGCACTAGCAAATCTCTTCACGAACATATTTTTCAATTCTGCGAAGGTTTTCACAGAATCATTCGGCAGTTCAGCATACCATTCGAAAGCAGTTGCTGTCAAACTGCTGACGAATTGTCGGAAGAGTAGGGCGTCATTTCCTCCTGTATTCCCACAGGTGGCTTTAAACTGTGCCAGATGCTGTCTGGGGTTGTTATTACCATTGAAAGTGTTGAACTTTGGGACCGAATACCCTTTCGGGTATGGTACTTGGTCATATTCAGCAGGATACGGACGACCTTTGCCCACCAACTTTTCTGCTTGATCAACGGCTATGATGGCCCTGATCCTTTCTGTGATTATTCCTTCCAATTGTGCAGCGGTCACAGGTTCAGAAGTACTTGCAACATTTTGTGGAGTGGGCTGACGGATGACATTATGAGCCTCGTGACCACCTTCAGAAATACCTCGTACTCCCGAGACTTGAGGCATCTGAAAATTTGGAGGATCAGGAGGAGGATTGGGAATGGCACCAACAGCAACAGTTCTCTGCATCATCTGCATCATTGCCCCCATCTGAGCCATCATCTCGGTCATCTTCTCATTTAACTGAGAGATTTCTCTATCTTTGGCTCTCATTTGTCGCCTTATATGTCTTTGCATGTCTGCAAGTGTGACATTCTCGTCAGCGAAGGGATTTTCCTCGGCTTCTTCTCCTTCTCCTTCTGCTTGAGAATGACCACCTCTGTCAGTGGTGGACCCAGCTTCACGACGACGGTGATAAACTCGCCTAATCGGCGGTTGTTGATCATCTTCATCTTCACCCTCATCATAATAGGTTTCCTCATTAGTATTGGTGTGTCTCACCATGTAGACCATCTCCATGTCCAGAGTATTATTTATTTCTTGCATTTCCTCTTCTAGGTTTCCCTCCATAAATTCATCCATATTTTCTTCCATATTTTCTTCAATGTTTTCATCCCCTTCGAGGTATTCTTGTATATTTTCACCCTCTTCAAGGAATTCCTCTTCTTCAATGTTGTCTTCCCCTTGTACATTTCCTTCCTCTTCTAGTACTCGGATCTCCGAGCTGCGCCGCCACTGGATTTCCGGTTCCTGATTAGGCACGGGGACTTCTTCGATCAGTGGGCTGCGATCGAAGTTGGTTTCTTCTTTTGGAGGGGATGGAGGGCGATGGGATCCCTTGGAGGATTCTCCAAGGTGTCTACCGTCTGGAGGAATGTCATTATGGGTCCTTTTTGGGGCCCACTTCTGACGTGGTTTGTAGATGGGGGCGGATCTCCGGGAAGCCTCACCGGATGTCACGCCCAGATCAATCCTCCTTTCTCTTCTATCACTCTCATTTCTTCGAGGCTTTGGCCTCCAGACTTGTTTTCCTTTTCACCGGGACCTTTCAGCGGCGGATCCCTGAATCTGTAATTCAGGTGTCACGCCCCGATGTTCACCGCGTGAAACATACTGTCTTTCTCTTCTTTCTGTAGCAAAGGACAGACGCTCCTTTGGCGGGGTTCTCCTGGCCTCGATCACCAAAGGCCGTTGGAATTTCTTTTTCTTCAGCCCCTTCTCCTTTACAGTCTTCAGGACTCTGTATATTCGAGCAGACAGAGTTTCGGGCTCTTTCTTCTTTGGAGGGATTGGGGCTTCAGGCCGTCGATCCCAAAAAGATTTCTTTAGCTCTCCAGTAGAGCTATTTCTTTTGACCCACTTCAGGTCAGTAAACTTGTTCCAAGTGGGAACATTAGCTTCAGGCACTTGGGCCGGCAGATTTGATGGGTGGACTGGGAGTTGTTGATGCTGAGCTCGGAGCTCAGCGTTCATCTTCCTTCTCTGCCTCCTTGTAGGCCTTCCTCCAGATGAGGAGGCCTCAGCATCGTATTTCCCAGGTGCAGATAACCTGGTTGACAGAGTGGTGGTGTTTGCAGTCACCACGGAGATTCTTCCATCAGCCACAATCCTCTTGGTGGCTGGGATTTCAGGCTGTGATAGCCTCTTGAATACAGAAATCCTACCACGAGGATTTTCAGCAACAGGTCGTTGTGCTGGCAGATGCACACGACGGGTGACAGCTTCAGTAAAATGGGGCCTCCTGGCAGGCCTTTCAGCATTCCTTCCATTCACAGGAATGACGGTATTCCTTGCAGCAATCGCCGGGAAGTCAACGCTACCAAATTGGATGGTAGCTCCGACATTTCCGGTCTCAATAATAACATTAGCCAGTTGGATCCTGGCTCCTTGTCCCAGCTGGACAGTCATCGGGGTGTTCTGTAGATCCATCTGCATAAATGAAAGGCAAGGGTTAGTAATCAGAATCTGATACATCACCCCGCACTTTCAAAATGCAGAGACTTGCACAGAACACAAAAATAAGATAAGATAATATTAGCGAGCAATTCAAATAATATAAATCTAAAATACTGCTAAATACGCTATCTCAATGAAAATTTTTTTGAACGATCATTCTTTAGAAAATTCAAATATTTAATTTCTTGAATGATCATTTTGGAAGATTCAGAATTTTGAGTACGATTTGATATAGCTGCTACCATAGCTTATGAATGACTAGCCAGAGATGGAAAGAGAAACCAATCCCTAGCGGAGTCGCCAGAAATCTGTGGGCTCCGAAAATTCGTCCCCGGCCTCCGCTCGCTCTTCTTTATTCGGCGAGGGAGTTTTAACACACTAAGTTCCGAGGTAAATTTTGGAAGGCAGATGGGTTTGTAGATAAGACACTACCCAGAGATTTCGCCCTCATTTTGTGAGGACTTTATGATCTGAGTTCTGGTTTCCTATAGGCGCAAGCCCCTATAGTTAATTACCCCTCCCGATCACGAGAGAGAACTTTCGATTAAGGCTAGTCGTCGATCAGATACGTAGAATATACGTGCATCTGGCATATAGTAGCAGCATAGCTTTAGGAATTGGAAATTTTGAAGATTTTGGATTTGGGAATTGAAGAATTGGGTTTTTGGATTTTGGGTTGAAAGATTTGATATTTAAAATAGAAATTTCACCATCTTGCACTTAAAGCGGATGGTGGGGGAATGGATGATGGGCCCGATCAAGATCCCATGGTTCCGTCATCCCAGGCCATCGTGATCCCTGGTCTACTTAGTCAGAGGAGGTAGTCGACCCAACCTGACAGAAGGATCCTTGTCGGCAGCCATGGGTTGCTTCGTCCAAGGGTACCTTGTAGACCTGGAGTGGATGTTTGTCTAAGGGGACAAATTTGAATCCACCTTAGCTAACAGAGGGCTTTGTGCCCTATCAATCATATCCTATTGATTCATATCTCAAGGATTTAACACCATTAAGGAGCGTATTGGCTCTGGCCATAACCGCTATCTGTGGTGCCATTTGGCTGCAAAACCACTCGGTTCAAAGGGCCCCGGGTCATAACCGTTTACCTGCAGTGCCATTTGGCGGCGAAACTGCCGGTTAGAGGACACGTACCACGTCCTTACTGGCAAGAGATTGTTTGAGAATGGATCCTAGTGATATTTTCGACTAGGCATTAGCTCTTTGTGAGCTGAAGTAGTTTTCACTTTGTCCACCTCGACAAACTGTTGCGGAGGGTGGATGGATTTTGCTTTAAGTTTTTGATGGATTTATTTCATTTTTAAATATCTTTGGACTTTTGAGATTTTTGTAGAGTTTCTTTTGGGATTTTGGATTTTGGGATTTTTGTGGATTTTTGGATATTTGGAATGGCATTGGAAATTATTTGGGAACCCCTCCGGTTGAGATCTTCATTCAACACGGGCCATCATCGGGGTGTTTGGGGGTCATTTTCACTTTACGGATTGAACCTTGTCAACTCTGTCGGGCTGTCGACAGAGGATCGGGTTTTGTAGGCTTCGTGCTTTTGAGAGTGAATTCTCTTGATTGTAGGCCTTGAAGGTCTAATATGAATATTTTTAAAACAAATATTTTGGTCGTCATGGCCATATATTTGTTTAATGGTTCGAACCCTGTCGACTTCTATTGACCCGTATAGAAGGATCAGATTCGAATTTAAATTCACTTGTCAACCCGCGCAGCATTCCTAGACGTCACGTGTGTACCAATAACACGCTCGCCGGAGCCCATGCGGGTTTGGATTGTATTTTCCCCTTTTAGTGTACCTATGTGTATACAATTTATAGTGCACGTGCAGGGGTACTTTGAAATAATTATAGACGCCTTCTGTCTGCTTGTACAAGAGTTGCATATCCGGTGGCGTTGTAGTCTTGATATTGACTCCCCCCTTTCTCATTCACCGGGGAAGGCTCTTCTTGAAGTCTATGAACATTATTTTGAAATGGACTCTTTTTAAGATCTTTAACGTAGTAGACTTGATATTTCTGATATTTATGGATGCCAGAGTTGTTCCCCTTCCTGAATACAGGATCGAGAAGATCTTGATCACCGTTGTCGTAGGTGACACTTATACTTGTGTCCACCGTGGTTCGATGTGTTTACGAAGTACCCACAGTTGTTATCCACAAGGGCTTGTGTTTGCTGGCAGAGGACCGTCGTATCAGTTACGAGCTCCTAGGAGTATTCGTAGGAGAACCCTTACTTTTGCATTGAAACTACCTTTCACTAATCTCAGGTGGGATTTGCTGAGATTGCACTTATTTGTAAGAACGGATCTTTGATTGTTGGTCTCCCGTATTGCCTTCTCAATTAACAGGCATTGTAGGGACTGTTGTATGAATGAGGACTCTCCTACATTTCCTTTTAGACAAAATATTAGTTGCACGACATAATGAGCTTTTGTAGTAACTCGTAGGAGTTCGTCTTTCGCACAATTCTTTTGTATTTGCCTATGAGTGGTATGTTGAGTGTATAGTGGATCTACTATAATGACTTGTAGATATCCACACTTGATGTATGTTCTCCACCCTTTCTTACAATGAATCGGTATATTTTTGCTTGTGAGTATCACCATGTTCATTCGCTGATTGATGATGACCGTAGGACAATACATCTTTTAGGATCTCCTTTGTATTTATTGCAGTCCTTTATGAATTTCTTCTTATAAATGACATGTAGTGTGGATAGCAGACTTATATAATTGATATTTGCTTGCAATCAGCATCATATGCAAGTCCAAATCTTCAAGTTCAGATGTTTAGTCCATCATATCTTTGCTCGTCTTGCAAATTCAAGTCTTATAACCTGATTTAAGTCATTTGAATTTGAGTTCGCTTAAGTCAATTTGGTCCAATCAAGTCCACAAGTCTGATATCAACTTGTCCAAGTCCTTGTTTGATTTCAAATGATTGAATCAAGTTCAAGTTCAACTTTGTTTAAGTATCAAGTTTGAGTTCAGTTCAGCTTGAGTCCGACTCAAGTCTTACACAAGTCCTTCATCATTTATTCAAGTTTGATTTTTTGAGTTTGAATTAAGCATTTTATTAATGTCTTTTGAGTTCAAATGAGTCCAGGTACGTGTCTCATTTTTGTTCATTTGATGTGCAAATCAAGTCCAAGTACGGTCCGTCTTCACCCGAAATTTCGGCAGCCTCCCGGTGTCTCCCCCGTTTAGGGGAAAACTACGAGAAAACTGGGCCTTTCCCACCACGCGCAATAAAGGCGTGTATGGTAGGTGTCCTCTTGCGAGGGCACCGCGGCCGTGATATTTCTTCCCACCACGCGCAGTAAAGGCGTGTATGGGGCTCTGACGGTACCTGTTTTAAAAGACAATTTGCTTTCCCCCCGCTCGGGGGTACTTATAAGTGACCCCGCCTCGCCGTAGGTGCCGCACCGGGGTCCCTTCCCACCACGCGCAATAAAGACGTGTATAGGCGGTTTTCCGGTGCGCCACGAATGCCGAAGTAGAGTTTAGGCGATTGCTCGCTTCGTCGTAAGCATCAGACCGGCGTCCCATCCTACCATGCGCAATAAAGGCATGCATAGGAGTTTTTCCGGTCTGCTGCAAACAACGATGCGAGAAATCTGAGTTTAGAGAGTTCGTACCTTTGCGGGCTTCGATGGTCGCGGTTTAAAAATGTGCAGTTTGCTTTCCCCCCGCTCGGGGGTACTTATGAGTGACCCCGCCTCGTCGTAGGTGCCGCACCGGGGTCCCTTCCCACCACGCGCAATAAAGGCGTGTATAGGCGGTTTTCCGGTGCGCCACGAACACCGAAGTAGAGTTTAGGCGATTCCCGCCTCGTCGTAGGCGTCGGACCGGGATCCCATCCCACCACGCGCAATAAAGGCGTGTATAGGCGGTTTTCCGGTCCGCCGCATACAACGGAAGCAGAAATCTGAGTTTAGAAAATCCGTACCTCCGCGGGGTTGTCGGCTGCGGTGTTGATCGAGGGAGGGAAGGATAGAAAGCAATCTTTTAACAAATTATAATTATCCTTAATTATATTTACTCATAATTAATTATAATTAATTAAAAATAATTAATTACATTTAGTAAATTAATTAAAATGATTAATTATAATTAAATTAAATTAATTATAAATAATCCATATTAATTAATTTTAATAAATAATAATTAAAAATCAGTAATTAAAATTAATTTTAATTAAATTAATTATAATTAATTAAAATTAATTATAACTATTTAGTTAAAATTAAATGCAATTAATTATAATAAACATAATTAACTAAATAATAATAATAATAATAAAAAAAAATTAAATCCCTCCCTCTCTCTCAGTTTGAGGGGATTTACGGGATTTGGCTGAGGAAGCGCAGGAAAGGAAGAAAGTTACCTTCAGCCAGCGAGCTCCCTTTCTCCCTTCCGATCCCACAGGCAGGGAAAGTCGTAGAAGGAACGACGTCAAACAGCCACGAAGGGAGCTGAAGAAGTGACGGAGGGAAGGAAGTTTCTTTACAGTCGGCGAGCTCTATTCTTGTTCCGATCAAAATGTCGTAACTTCCGATCCAGACAGGAAGGGAAATCGTCGAAGGAGCGTAGTCGAGCAGCCACGGAGGAAGTAGGGGAAGGGTAGAGCAAGGTCTCTCTCTCTCTCTCTCTTCTCTCTCTCTCTCTCTCTGTGGCTCGGAGCTCACGATTGGAAGCAAGGGTCGGCCGTGTGCAAGACTCGGATGTTGGAAGCTCGGGCAGAGGAGGTGCCGGCCAGGTAAGGGAGCTCTTCTCTCTCTCTCTCTCACGGGATGAAGGAGCAGGGTGGGGAGGCGACGGAACAAGAGGGCTCGGCCGGCTCTGTTCGTGGAAGCAGAGGGAAGATCGGAGGAAGGAGTTCGGGAGCTTGAGAGGAGGTCGTGTGTTTTTGCGAATGGGGCAGAGACAGGCTTGGGATCGGTATTTAACGACACGAGCAGTCGTTCGATCAAGGCGAGTCGCTGGTTTTGCGCAGGAAACACGGAGAAACGACGCGAGCGGCGCCGAATGCACAGTAACTTCAACGGGATTCCTGGATTCGTCGAGTCCGAGGTTTGCGGGATATGCGGGATTCATTAGAGCATAGGTATGATTTTTTGTTTCTTTTTGACATTATACAGAGATCAACAATTAAGCTTTCAAATGCCTGTCAACAAAGAATGATAAATATCTATCTCAACATTTTAAAAGGCGAAATCGGGAATCGAGGCGTTTTGGCTAAGCGAGGCGAGACGTAAGCCTAAAAAATTATAAAAATAAAGTAATTTAAAATTATGAATAATGATAAAAATGTCAAAAAATAACAAAATATTACGTCAATTGTGAATTTGATGATTTGTTCTAAGATAATATTAGTATATTACTGGAAAAGAAGATTTAAAATAAAATCACTTAAAAATAAAACATCTCTTTAGGATCAAGACCCAATGCAGGCTCATCATCACTTTGATTTTCTTCAGAAGAATCTTCATAATTAATATCAAAGTCATCCTCAAACTCTTCTTCAATTATAATATTTTTTCCTTTATCCCCTATATCAGTTAATATTTCGTTAGCTCTAGAATGAAACAATAATAGCATAAAAAAATAATTCATTATATTTAAGAATACCTTTGAATTTTTTTGAAGCTCCAATCCCACTTTGTTTCTTTCTTTTATATACATGAATAGTTGCTTCACTGTCTTCATTGACTTGAGTTTCTCCTTCTACTTCAACTTCAGAAACATCAACATTCTTAGGAGTAACTCATTCATCATCAGATTGTAAATCATCAACAAGTAAAGGGTCAATTTCATTATCAATGCTTCCTTGCTTCTGTAATTTGAGATGTCTATCTTTCAGTTTTTTGTTAAACATAACATAAACAAGTTTGTTCATTCGATCTATGGCCAATCGATTTCTTCTCTTAGTATGAATTTGATTGAAGATGCTCCAATTACGCTCGCATGCAGAAGCCGAACATGTTAGGCTAAGAATTTTAACAGCAAAAGTTTTCAATTCAGGAACATCATCTCCAAACTGACTCCACCAACGTTCTACATGAAAATGAATAATATTTTATGAATATTGATTGAAAATTAAGACTTGAACATAAATATTAAAATTAAAATTATAAATATATAAATTATAAACATACCAGGAGATCGTGTTTTGTAGCATGCTTGTGCTGCTCTAAATCCAAACATTCCCTTCTTCAGATGAAATTCCTCAAGTTGATCATTCACTTTGAGATAGTCTTCTTCAGAAATGAGTCTGTCCATAGTATGCAGCAGCATGTAAGTGTTGGTGTAATTGACGATTCCACTTTTCATCTATAATATCCCATATTTCTTTGTAGGCACTTTCTTGACCTCCCAAATCTTTTGTAATATCTTCTTTAGCCTTATTCATTGCTTCATAAATAAATACCATGGGCGGGGCCCTCTCACCATCAACCATTCTAAGCACCTTAACTAATGGTGTTGTTGTCTTCAAAGCATAATTTGTACTGCGCCAAAATGAATCATCTTTCATAACAATTTTTTTTACCTGTTTTCCTTCTTGTTTTTTTGCCCATGAACTTTTATCCCATTCTTTAGAAGCAAACATAGCTTCCAAAGGTTGCCTTAACTCCTTGAATCTCTGCAATGTTAAATATGCAGTAGCAAATCTCGTAACAGCAGGTCTAATAATTTCTTTGTCAGTGAATTTTCTCATCAAATTGAGTACCCAAGAATGATTGTATATGAACTTACTAACGAATTTGGCCTTCAATAAGGCTGATTTATGCTGAGGCAACTGTCCCAACGTCTCAAGCATTAAATCAATGCAATGTGCAGCACAAGGAGTCCAATAAAGGTGAGGCCTCTTCTCCATTAACATTCTCCTTGCAGTTTTATATGCACTTGCATTATCAGTAACAACTTGTACTACTAAAGCATCACCCACTTCCTCAATAACTTCATCCAACATTTCAAACAATAATTGTGCATCCTTTACAAAACTTGAAGCATCCACTGATTTTAGAAAAACTGTTCCATATGGATTGTTGACTAAGAAATTAATAATACTTCTATGTCGAATATCTAACAAACCATCTGACATTATTGTGACTCCTGTCTCAATTCAAGTCTTCTTAACATCATCCACCATTTTTGAAGTTGTCTTGACCTCCTCATTCAGCATCCAAGTCCTCAGTTCATACATGCTTGGAAGTTGTAGTCCTCTTCCATAGCTTCCAACAGATCATAACATATTAATCCATGACGGACTCCTAACAACATTAAATGGAATCCCATTTTCATAGATGAATCTAGCGATATCCAAACAAACCCTATTCCTGAGTTCTTTTGTAGCAGTAGGAGGCTGAAGATCCTGAGTGTTTATGTTATCCTCGTCATCGATATTTATCATAAATTTATCCATAGGACCTCGAGTGCCTCGGTTAAAAGAAACTAGATGGCTTCCACTACTGGAACCTTCATGTTGTGATCCATAATAAGAAAAGTTTCCTATCATCTCTTTCATATTTCTTTAAATAATCTGTGCATTCCTTTTTCACCTCATCAGGTACTTTTGCACATGGTCCCACATTGACATGAGTACAGGCTAGATGATCATTCAACCTCTTAACGCCACCAGTTATGCGTTTCTCACAGAAATTACATTTCATGTAAACATATCCCTTCTTTGCACATTCGCCAGACACTTCAACTTAAGTTCCATATTTCCATGCAGGATCTTTACTTCTTATACCACTAGTCATGCTAATAATAGGACAGATGTTAACAATTATTTGTACTACCAAATACCAATAATAAAACAACATGAATACAAAAATGTACAGTCTGCCGGGGGTCCAAGGGGGAGCTGCCCCCTGGCGGGGTTCGACTTGCCCGGTCAGGTGGCGGGGTCAAGGGGCAGCGCCCCTGCGGGGGTTTCCGGGGGCAATGCCCCCAGAACAAAATTTTATTATAAGAGCAATTTTGAAATTCTGCTTGTTGTATATGCTCAGTACCGAGCATGTACCGCTCAGTACCGAGCATGTACAGCTCAGTACCGAGCATATACTGCTTGGTACCGAGCATGTACCACTCAGTACCAAGCATATACTGCTCAGTACCGAGCATATACTGCTCGGTACCGAGCATGTACCTAGTGGTACCGAGCATGTACCGCTCAGTACCGAGCATATACTTGCTCGGTACCGAGCGGTACTGGCTCGGTACCGAGTATGTACCTAGCAGTACCGAGCATGTACTGAGCGGTACCGAGCATGTACTGAGCGGACGAATGAAAGAAAGTCGAATCAGGAGTTATTCAAGCTTTCTTTACTACACCTCAAAGTTAAGGCCAAAACACTGCTCACCTGCTCTTCCGACCTAACCGAGGCCTGAACGTTTCCTGCACTCACAACTTCGGCTTTGTTTCCTGCTTTCGAAACCGTTATTGCTTTTGGATTCGTTTCCTGCGTCGTCTCCTTCTGACTTCGTCTCCTGCACTCACGGCTTCGTCTCTTTCCCTCACGGCTTCGCCTCTAGTTCTCCTTTCAATTCTCACAGGAAGCCCTAATCCTATACGCGAATACACAAACACGAATCTGCTGCGTCGTATTTATATATATACCGAAGAAAAAATTTTGAGGCGGTGCCTCATACTGCCTCGAGGCGTTACGCTCTAATGCGTACGCCTTGTACGAAAAAATCGTAGGCTTCGCTGGATGGTTCGAGGCGTAAGCCCAGATACGCATGACTTCCGCCTCGACTTGAGGTGCGACTCAATGCGGACGCCTCGTCCGCTTTTTTAATGGTTGATCTATCTCCAACTTGAGGATGAATACGAGAAAAATATGGCAATCAATTCCCCCGTGAAAAACATGAGATTTAAAATATTTATTTTGTTGGAATTAAATTAGGACCTCTATTTGCACTTATCATGTTTTGTCTTTTCCATCATTAGCTAATTTAAATTATGATTTTCTTAGGTTTATGATAGTTGCAATATAAAACCAACCCTAGTCCTTAATAAAAACCACGACAAGAAGTTATTTCTTTACAGAGTGGGCATAAATGTTAGTAAAGTCCGGCAAGCTTTCTCAAAGCCCATCAATTTTGAACTAGTATTCGCAAGGAACCAAAACAAAAAGGAAAAAATTTTATTATAAAATTCTCTTGAAATAAATTTTCAGAACTGCGTAGCTTTTAAAAAATGTTCTTGGGTTGTACAACAATACAACAACAACAATACTAGCTTAAAGCAATATGGCCTTTTTTTTTTGTTTATGGAAAGTGCTGGGCATATGAAAAATATTGACACAAAATCATGGGATAAAGCAAAGTTTAACATTAATGAAAAAAATATCACTTTCCATAAACCAAAAAAAAAAGGCCATCTACAACAATAATATAGAAAAGACATCATTGTAAAAGATGAAAAAAAAAAAGTGTTATTTTTCATATGGAAGAAACAATTAAATCTAACATCCAAAATTTATCAAAATAAACAACTATAGTTGAGCCATAGGAAACAAAATATAAGCTCAAAAATAACATCCAAGAGTAAGAGAGTGCGGTTATGATCCTATTGAAAAAAGACAATAGAACCCAAAGAAAAACTAATAGGTGTAAACATAAGAGGTCCAGTGTTTGGGATATGTTAAGCAATGGGAGCATAGCGAAACTTTTTCCTTGCAGTGATCAGACTATTGAACAAAGTGGATAACAGTAGTGGCTAGGATCATGGCCACCACGTCCATGAGAACTATAAAAAACTCTTGCTTCAATAGCAATAGTATAATCAGGAGCACAACAACGTGTAGCAGGTAACTCAATGGACTGGAGAAACGCAGATGAGAGCAATGGTGATGGTTGATACAGTAGAGTCTGTCATCAACTGAGTTTGAATATGTTGCAAGGATGATGAAGGTATGGTTGATACAGTAGAGTCGGTCATCAACTGAGTTTGAAAATGTCGCAAGAATGATGAAGGTCAAATAGGTACTTGGAAACAAGGAATTTTCTTATCATTTCTTGCTATGCAATTTGATTAGTGAGAGTGGCCTTAGATGGTTTGGTCACATAAAATGGCGGCCGCTGATGACCCAGTTAGAAAAGTAAATATTTTAAATTTGACTTATGTTAAGAAAGGTAGAGGTAGACCTAAAAAGACTTAGAAAATATTAGAAATGAACTTTCTTTATTAGATTTAGATGAGAATTTGAATCTTAATAAGATGAAATGAAGAAAAAGGATTCATGTAGCCGCCCCCGCTTAGTGGAACAAATGCTTGTTGTTATTGTTGTTATTGTTGCTGAAGGTGACATTGATGAATATATCCCATTTTTTCTTTTAGAATGTTCTATACTCAGTAAATTTAAAACCATGTTGCAAGGATAATTATTCAAAATGAAGCAAGTATCTCAGAGATGTTAGTTGTTTGAAAGTAGGTGGAGCGGAGAAAATCCCATCCCTTTGGCAGTATCTTAAAGAATGATGTAGATGCAACAATATATTCAAGGAAGTTATAAGTATCTAAAAAAAACATTCCAATCATTTGATGTATTTGATGGTGTTTGCTAATTCAAAGATGGAGCATCAAGATCATAGAGTTTTTCACGAGAACCAACAAAAAGAAATACAAGCTCAATATCACAAAACATAGTTGATACTATTGAGTTTAATAAATATGCATGCTGTGTAACAACCCAAAATTTCTGATAATTAAATAAGTTTAATTAAAGTAACTTAGCCTTCATTAATAATTATATATCCTGTTAAACTAAATATTAAATAAAAATTTTGTTTTGAATAGATGCTTCCCTTGGGCTATTATGAGAGCAGTTAGAGTAGTGGGGTCCACTCTTTGGATCCTTATCAGTATTCGGAATGCATCCAAAACGCCTCTTGTAGAAGCATACGGTGCAGAAATTCTTCACAAGGAGAGTTCGGAACATCACTCTCCCGGGACTGTAGCAATTACCGCTGATTTGTGAAGGAAAATCGCAGAATCCACTGTAGCAGGCGTCGGCACAGTGGTATTTGGCATAGAGCTTTTGCAATTGGTCACAGTAAGTATTTTCATGAAATATTAGGTTGGTTTCCTGAAGTAAAATGCAATGAAATGGCTATAGAAGTTTCGGTTTAGTGCAGAATTTTTATTCCTTTGTTTGGCACAGTGAAGGAGAGCACTTTAGCAGTTTGGAAATCAGTAGAAAATAGACCATATTATTGAGGAAATTTTGTGAGAAGGATTTGCTTCCATGGCAATAGAGAGTGTGCAATACATGTATTATTTTATTAACGAAATAGATTATTAGTGAAAAATAGAAATCAAGATTTAGAAGTTGTGATCTATTTTGTAATAAATTGTAGTTTAAATTCTAAGTGAGAGGGAAGTGAGAACACTGAAGGAAGAATAAAGCTTAAAGAAAAGGAAATCAAGATAAATTTGATCATACGCAAAGAGAGAGTTTCGAGGTGACTTACAATCGTAGAAGAGTTCGTAGTAAGGAATTGGAGGAAACAATTCATCAAGGAGGTAAGTTATCTAAAGTTAATTACTGATTTTTATATTTATTATCTCTTTTCAATGGTTTGAGTAATTCAATGCATTATGAATACTTGCATAGCAACCATAATAGATTTCATTGAAGTGTTCATTTATAAACAAATGTACTTTATGTGGAAAGTGAAATGATATTTGATCAAATATGTTATTTCAATCGCTTTGATGATATATGTTAAAGAAAGTTTGCATTTGTTAGATAATGCATGTCAAACTTTTCTTACAACACTTGTACAGCTATATAAGTGATAAAAGAGATGAATTATAAATATGAGAGTTATTGAATGTTTATTTAATAAAGATTGACTATGTTATATTATGATATCTACATGGTCAGGTGGGCAAAAGGGACCTAATATGAAACCTGAATTGTTGATGGGGCAAAAGGGACCCCAAGGAAATGGATACTTGCATAGCAGGTGGAGCAAAAGGGACCCCTAAAGAGGCAAAAGGGACCTCTATGAAATTCAATGGTGATAATGTCAGATTTATCTGGGCTCCATTGAATATGTTAAAGTATAGCCAAATCTTTTAAAAGATTAAATATTCAATATATATCTCAAATGACATAAAGGATGATGTTCAATATGATGTTTTGATGCTTTTCAAATAATGATAAGTTGGTGAAATGATTAGCTCAGTATTGTATTTCATTTTATCAATTCATTTTTATTGTTATTTAAGTTTGCATAGCTTATGTGAGCCTCATAGCTCACCAGAACTTTCTTCTGGCTGTTCTTATAGGTAAAGAAAAAGATAAAGTTGTTGCTGAAAGATTTCAAGTACCTCAATGTTATGTGTTATTTCTATATCTGTTTGCAAGGATTAGCTAAGGGTATGTAAACACTCAATTGAAATATTTTGTTTGGATGTTCTTTAGTGGCTCTGTAATTAGGTTGTGGATGTTTAAAAATGTTAAGTACTTTAGTTAATGTATCCATGAAGGTTTATGAGATACTTCGTATAATTATGCAAGTGGTTATTTGTTTCCAAAAACTTTATAGAAAGAAAATGATATGTTTTAACTGTTACACTCTACAGTACTAGTCAAGGGTATTGTGGGGTGTTACATGTTGTGTGCCGAAATATTTGTGACAATAGAGAGATAGAGTTTAATATTCAAGCTTTATCTGAAGATCCAGCACACACACAGATTAGTTCAAGTATCATAAGAGATACCAAAATTTTTGCATAAAAAATCTAAGAAAGGGAAAAACCACAACGCCCCATTCAATCGAAATGATTTAACTAGTATTTATCATTGATTACAAATGAAGCCCTTCCTTGAGGAAGATAATGATATAATGAAAATAACATATTATGAAGTTTAAGTTAGAAAAATCCTTAGCCAGGAACCCAATATAAATAATATTGGGAGTCAAAGTTGATGTCGATGGCGTGCATTCATTCTATAAGTGATGTGTTGGCAATATTAGTGACAGTAGGTGATGAAGCCAGAAGGCATTGGAGTAAGTAGGTGATAATAAAGAAAAGATTATAGGTTAGAGGATTGTAGTTGGTGAACGACAGAGGTTGGAGGACCGGAGTTAGTAGTAGTTGGAGATCGTAAGGACCATATTCGGGTGGTGGTCAAAGTCAGGCAATGGTGATCCAAGTACCTAAGTTGATGGACAACGGAGGTCGATGGTGATGACTGGGTGACAACCCAACAATGATGCTCTGGGATCTATAGAGCCTCAAAGCTTTCTTGAATATCAAGAAAGAGTTTAAGCTATAGGTCATTGCTCGAAATTTACTATTTAGGCCCCATTAAGCACCAAAAGTGTTAAAAATGGTCTAGAATAACCAAAAAGGTTTAGGAGACCGCAAAAGCATCTGAATCGGACAATCCAGGAAGGATATGGGGTCGAGACAGCTTGCACACAAACTGGGGGCCCATGCTCAATACCCCTTTTATATTTTTCCCTTTTTTTTTTTTGAATTGGCAACTGCCAAGGGTACAAGAATTGCATGCTCAGTGAACTTTGGCAGCTCTTTGGAGTTTCTTTTTATTTTGTTTTTGAAATTCCCTTTAAAATAGAATATTTTGATTTTTGTGTCTAAAAAATCCAAAACATTTCTAAAATTTTTCCCTCTTGGAACTATAAATACTCCCCCTTCCCCCCTCAAAGGATAGGAGAAGCTGAGGAATTGCAGTTTCAACATTGTGATATTTTTCAGCATGTTACTAAGGCTTTCTCATCAAGAGATGAGATTCTTCCGCTAGGGGAGAATTGATGTATACAAATATTTATGTACTTTTTTATATTTTGATTTATTATGTTTTGTAATTTTATTTGGTTACCCTATGATGGAAACCAACTGATGATAATGCTAGGTTGGAGTTCTTAGGTTTGTCTCTCCCATTCCGTCACTTTGATGCTTCAGTTTCCCCTTGGCAGCTGTCCCTTGGCTACTATATGGATGCTTCGGTTTTCCCCCTTGGTACTTCGGTTTCGCCCACCTTGGCAGCTGGGTTGTTGCTTCAGTTTTCCTCCACTTTATGCTATATGGATGCTTCATTTTTCCCCCTTGACAACTATCCCTTTGGTCCCTGTTTGCAGCAGTTTGATGAGTTTTTATTGGACGGATATGTGGTGTTTTACCTACCCGCATTAATTACTCTTTCCCCCTTTTTCTTCCCTATAAATAAAGGATGTTTTCCCACTAGTTTTGAACAAATTTTTGGAGAAGAATTTGCATACAAACCTGCGGGTTTTTCTATCTTGCGACCTAGCCTCCTTTCCCTTCCCCACTATTCCTTCGTCCCGATTTTCTACCTCTTCTTCTCTATCCACAATTCTCGCCCCATCTGTATCCTTCTTCTCTTATGAGTGTGGTGGTGTCGGCTGCCATGTTTTGGCTGGTATCTGCCGGAGAAGTGTGGACTTGTGCCGAATCGTTTCAGTGGTGGGGTTAGATATATCCTTTAACCACCTATCATTTATATTTCGAGCTTTGCATGTGAAGTGACTGCTTGTTGGTTGTTTTGAGGGTAGCCTTATTGTCATTTCTTTATGTTTACGGATTTTGTAAGCTATTTTGTAGAACTTGTTTCTACATTTAATTTTATAAGTGGATGTTAATGCTCTACTAAAAGGAAGAAATTCTCTAATTGCTTTCCTAAGTATTCTCCATAAAATATTTAAAAACTTAGGTTGCATCAAACATGGCCTACCTTTGCGCTTCTTCTCATTATACCCCAGTATAGGTGATGCAAGATCGACGTTGGCTTTGAAATTATAGGAGAAATTATGAAGCCGAGGCAAGACTTCTTGAAAATTGTAACAAGTTTTATGGGAGAAGAGATCGGTGTTGATATTTTGAATGTTGTAGAATACTTCATAAAATCTCCTATGATGTTAATAAATATAATGTATATACAATAACATGTATGTAGCCTTGGAATAAAACTTCTTATTTCTATAACCCATGAATGTATCTTCCTCCAAGCTTAACTAATGTTTACAATTAAGTTGCTAGAAATAATGTGATCTTAGTTTTTTGCATGAAAGTGTTTGATATCCTAAGAACTTGACCCCCATAAGGTACTGAGCATACGTGGATGCATGCATCTTTTCCCTTCGGTGTATAAGCACGATTGCTATTGCGCCATTATAGTGACAAGCTTCATAAATAAAGTCTCTTTGAATCAAGCTTCTAATTTGTACTACAAATTATTATAAAGAATTGTCTTTTATAAGCTGTGGGTGTAAGTGTTAACCCTAAACCATAACCTATGGCAAAAGGTGTTGAGAGAGAGAGACCTACTAAGAGTATTTGATGAAGAATGTTCAATCTGCTAAAAGTTATCGCCAAAGCATTTTTTGATGGCGCTAGACCTATCTAAAAATCTTTACTAGAGTGTTGCTCGATGACATTAAGCAGAGTAGAATAGGTCGAGAAAAATCTAGTAAAAATGTTTGACCTATCTGAGGTTGTTTGTCAGAGCAATGATCGATAATTTTAACCTAGGTGAAAGAGGTAGAGAGAAATTGACCAAGAATATTTGACATATTCAAACATTTTTATTAGAACATTGATCGATGATATTAACCTGTACGGAAGAGATCAATGGAAATCTACCAAGGTTATTTGACCAATTAAAAATAATTTGAATTTCTTGATGCCATTAACTTATATGGATAAGGTCAAATCAAATCATCTTAGGATCGATTATACCCTAATTGGGAGGAGATGAATATCATGTGTATCCCAAATCAATAATGAAGCTTACTCGCTAAGTTGAGGCTTACTACTCTACTTAGGAGTTGCCCGTAAATTTAGGTTTAAAACACACCTTATTGCTTCAGTTAGAAGTAGCCAATAATTTGAGTTTAGGGTAGGTCTTACGGCTTCCATTAAAAGTGCCTTGAGATTTTAGAGGATATGGCAAGTCTTATGGCTTCCATTGGAAGTTGTCTGTAGGTTTGATTGGGATAGAACCAACTACTTTCATTAAAAATTGCCTATAAGTTAAGGTTTGGTTATTTTACTTCCTTGGAAGATCTCTTAATGAATTTTTTTAATAGGATTTACTAGGCTTTACTACTTCACTTAGAAGTTACATATTAGGTTAACCAGTAGTTACTTAGTTTAGCACATTTCACTGCCTTGCAACACTATTTTGTTCTATTTTAGTGGTGATTTTTCTTATAATACTAGCGCTTTATTTTTGCACTAGAATTTTTGTTTACAGTATAGTGTTTTGTTTCCATACTAGTTTTGCTAATACTACTAACTCCTTATTTTTGCACTAGCGTTTTTGTTTACAATAATTTCCCGTTTAGCAGGTTGACTATTTTCTTATAAGAAAATTAGATAGTTTAGATTACAAAGATTGTAAAGTTATTCCGAGTGAAAATTTATGTACCCAACATCGATTATTAGTTTTGGACTTTAAGATAAAGGGGCAGATAATAATAAATAAAGTAAAACGATATTCTAGGATTAGATTGGGATATTTAAAGAATATTAACAAAAATATTTTTGAGAGTAAGATTTTAGATCTTAAGATTTTATCTGTGCATGAGGTTGCTAATGTTATGTGGGAAAAAGTGACTAGTAATATTAAAAATATTGTAAAAGATGTGCTTGGAGTATCAAAGGGAAAAACTCCTAATAGTAAAAATAGTTGGTGGTGGAATTCAAATGTACAAGAAAAGATTAAAATAAGATTGACTATAGTGACCTTAGCACCTTAAATGAAAATAAAGATTTTTGTTTTTATCGGCGTATTAATAAAACCGAAGTTAGAAAGGCTTTAAAGAAAATGAAGGGTGAAAAGGCTGTTGGAGCTGATGATATTCCAATAGAGATGTGGAAATGCTTAGGAGGTGAAGGAATTTCTTAGCTTACTAAACTTTTTAATACTATTTTGAAGACTAAAAAGATACCAGATGAGTGGAGAATGAGTGTATTAATTCCTATTTTTAAGAATAAAGGTGATGCATAGGATTGCACGAATTATAGAGGTATTAAGTTAATGTGTCATACTTTAAAACTATGGGAGCGAGTTATGGAGCATAGGTTGCGGCGTGATACTAATGTTTCTCAAAATCAATTTGGATTCATGCCGGGTAGGTCGACTATGAAAGCCATACATTTATTAAGAGGTTTGATGGAGAAATATAGAGAAAATAAGGAGGGTCTACATATGATATTTATTGATTTAGAAAAAGCATATGATAAAGTTCCAAGATAAGTGCTATGGAGAGTTCTTGAAAATAAAGGAGTTAATAATGCTTATATTCAAATCATTAAAGATATGTATGTATGAGCTATTACTTGTGTTCAACCACAAGGTGGTTTGACCAAGTATTTCCCTATTTCGATTGGGTTACATCAAGGATCAGCCTTAAGCCCATATCTTTTGCTTTAGTCATGGATGTTCTCACTAGACATTGTAAGAGGATGTACATTGGTGTATGCTTTTTGCTGATGATATTCTTCTTGTTAATAAGTCTAGAGAGGGAGTTGAAAGTAAACTTGAATTATGGAGGTCAACATTAGAGACTAAAGGTTTTCGCTTGAGTAGATCGAAAACGGAATATATGGAGTGTAATTTTAGTAGTAATAGACCTAGTGAGGGGATTGTGACTTTGGGCGATCAAGTCATTAATAAGAGTACACATTTTAGATATCTTGGATCTATTATTCAGAGTGATGGTGAAATAGATGGGGATATTATCAGCAAAATTCAAGTTGGATGGTTGAAGTGGAGGAATGCATCAGGCTTATTGTGTGATAGAAAAGTATCACTCAAACTTAAGAAAAAATTCTATAAGATGGAAGTGAGGCCTGCAATGCTTTATGGTGCTGAATGTTGGCCATTAAAAGAGAAGCATAATACTAAGTTAAGTGTGGCAGAGATGAGGATGCTCAGGTGGATGAGTGGCTTTACCCTTAGAGATAGGATACGAAATGAGCATATACGTGAAAAGGTTGGAGTAGCTCCAATAGAAGATAAGATTAGAGAGAGTCAACTTAGATGGTTTGGTCACATAAAATGGCGGCGTTCCAATGACCCGGTTAGGAGAGTAGAGGTATTAGATTTGACTTATGTTAAGAAAGGTAGAGGCAGACCTAAAAAGACTTGGTTAGAAAATATAAGGAATGACCTTTCTTTATTAGATTTAAATGAGAATTTGACCTCTAATAGGACACAATGGATAAAAAGGATTCATGTAGCCGACCCCACGTATTGGGATAAAGGCTTGATGTCGTTGTTGTTGTTGTTGTAGCAATGTAGTTTTGCTTATAACACTGACTTGCTCCTGTTTATCTACTTACAAGTATTTGGAGCCTACACAGGAAGGAGCTTGCCAGAATCGAAGCTTGCAGTTTGTAAGCCTGTTAGAGTCTGTAGCTAGTAGTTTGTTTGTAATTTGTTTGGGGTTTCAGTTATAGCTTGAGTTTTAGTTGTATTGGGATTAATTTTAGTGCACACAGTGATTTCATTTATTTTATTTTATTATTTATAAATTGATTGCATTAATTATTTAGTTAAATTAATAAAATGAAATTTAATTTTAATTATGATTTAATTTAATAAATTAGTTAGTCAATTAATTAATAAAATAAAATTTTTAATCTCATTATGTTTTAATGAAATTTTAATTTTATTATGTTTTAAAATTGGTTAATTAGTTAAAAGATGTTTTTTTTAATTAATAAGTTCAAATTTTATGAAGTTCTAAATGTTATTTTTAAATTAATTAATCAATTATTTAATTAATTAAATATTTGATTTTTTTAATAAATTAATTAATTAGTTTAATTAAGTTTTAAATTTTATTTTATATTAAGTAATCAATTAGATTATTAGTTGATTGAAAGGGATTTTTAGTTTGTTAATTTAAAGAAATTTTATTTATTCTAAATTAATTAATTAAAAAATATTTTAATTAATTAATTAATTAATTTAATTATTCATTCAGTTTGTTTTGTTTTAAGGCTCACATTATATTTTATCAATTACACAATTAATCAATTGATTAAATGGTTAATGTTTATTTTCATTAATTGCTCAATTAATCAACTGATTAACTAATTGTTTGTATTTTATTAATTGCTCAAAAATTTTAATTAATTAATTTAATAATCCAATAATTTTAGTTAATTTAATTAACTAATTAAACATCACGCTCTCCAACAACTCTAATAAAGGTTTTTAGGAAAATTCGACAGCCTCCTAATATCCCCTCAGGATGAGGAATCTCAAGGCCTAAGCTAGTTTGTGTTTAAGGGAGGTGGGCAAGCAAAATTTCATTTGTACGAGTCCGTTCGCGAGTGGAGTAGACGTAGATAGTGTTCATATGTGTGTGCATAAGACTTCAGATCTAGGGCTCGGAATTGGAGCTTCAGCGGTATTTTGAGCGTGAAAGGTTGAAGGCATGTGCAATCTATTGTGCAAGACGGAGCGGAGCCGAGGGAGTGAGGTCAGTGACAAAATTTGGGAGAAAGAACAATTCGAACGTGGGTTTGTTCGCATGAGATGAAGTAGATAGAGGTCGATTGGGCATGGGTTTTTCACATGCCAAGTGAACAGGAGGTGGCTCACCGGACGTAGCTCCTTTACATGTAAAGCAAATGGGAAGCACGAGTATACAAGAGGCAGACAGAATAGGTGCCGATCATAAGGGAGGCTGGGAGTGTTCGCGTGTATTTTCTAGCATGTAGAAGTGGAACGTTGTAGTTGCTTGTGGAACGGATTGGGTCTACTTGGTGCAGAGGAGTGGGAGAGCTACTTGATCAGAACGCTTGATCGAGATTACCAGAGACAAAGAAAGCAACTGACGAGGATCCTTAAAACATTGAATGCAAGTCCTTATTTTTTTTCATTTTTTCATTGTTTTATATGAGCGGTTCCCTCGATGGCGTGCCGACATGCTTAAGTTATATTTATTTATTTATTTTTAATTAAAAAATGTATTCAAACAACTTTATCTTTAAATCCTTACACCCTTATCAAAGTCGTAATATGACTTTGCCAAAGTAGAAGCCCAATTGAGGACTATTTTGAGTTCGGGATTCACTTAAAAATTTCTCAAATTTGATAGAAGCTTTATGAAAGATGATTACTCATAAAATTGCCTTGTATTCAAACTGGAAGGAATTTCATGAGTACAATCGTGTTTGAGATGTTAGCATCAACTTCCCTTGTGGGTCGCAATCAGGTTAAACTCTAATCCTAATATGATTTTCATGAAATTAATGCAACAATGAATGATATTTGAGACTGCCTTATTGTAAACATGCTCGAGACATTGACATGAATAACCTTTCGAGGTTATAACAAAGAATGCTCCACCAGCTAATAATCAAACGATGATATTTTAGTTGATGCTATATAAAGAGTAGTTCAATAATCATAAAAGAGAAGAGACATCTGATTTTTTACAAGACAAAATTAGGAAGAGAAAAACCACGAGCCTAGCCTAGTTGAACAAATTATACTAATATTCGTCATTGCTTACAAATGATGCTCTTCTTTGAGAGAAGACATTAATATAAAGTAAGAATATATTATGTAGTCGAAGTTGGAAGAGTTATTTGGCAAGAATCTAGCATAAATGAAGTTGGTAGTTAAATTTGATGTCATTGGCATGCATTAATCATGTAAGTGATAGCGTGTGTTGGCATTATTAGCGATGATAGGCGATGAAGCCACTAGGCATTAGAGTAGCTAGGTGATAATAGTCAAAAGATTATACGTCAAAGGACTGTACTTGGTGAGTGACAAAGGCTAAATGATCGTATTCAACAAGCAACAGAGGTTGAAGAATCATAATCGGCAATTGATAGAGGTTAAAAACGATCGTAATCAAACGATGATATTCTGAGGACTGTAATCGTACGATGGTGTTTCAAGGACCGTTATTGGGTGACGATGATCCAAGGGCCATAGTTGGTCAACAATTGAGGGGGGATAGTAGTCAGTGGGTGATGGTCGGCCAGCAGCTTAGTGGTCCTACTATGAAAATATTTAGTGCCTCAGAGCTCTCTTGAATCTCAAAAGAGAGTTCGATAACTACAAGCTCCCCCTCCCCTATCTCAACGTAGAGTAGGAGATTATTTATAGATATTTGAGAGTGATATTCCCATAAATATGAAAAAAATGACGAACACTCGATTAGACGACCCATAATAATTTCTTTTATCATTAAACGTTCATTAACATACAAGTACCTTAATAAAATCGCAATTCAATGATCTTGGGCTTGTTAGATTCATCTCATTAAATTGCTCGATTCAACTATTAACATGTTATATTTGGAAATCGTTTAAACATCCAATTAATGTACTGTATTTTGGTCCTACTCAGACATATTTAGAGCCTCAGAGCTCTCTTGAATCTCAAAAGAGAGTTCAGAAAACCACAAGCTCCCCCTCCCCTGTCTCAATGTAGAGTAGGGGCATATTTATAGATATTTGAGAGTGACATGCCCGTAAATATGAAGAAAATCAAGAACACTCAATTAGACGACCCATAATAATTTTCTTTACATTAAACATTCATTTAACATTTAAGTACCTTAATAAAATCACAATTCAATGACTTGTCGAACAATAATGACATGAATTTTAGTAGTAATAGACCTAGTGAGGGGATTGTGACTTTGGGCGATCAAGTCATTAATAAGAGTACACGATTTAGATATCTTGGATCTATTGTTCAAAGTGATGGTGAAATAGATGGGGATATTATCAGCAGAATTCAAGTTGGATGGTTGAAGTGGAGGAATGCATCGGGCTTGTTATGTGATAGAAATGTACCCCTCAAACTTAAGGGAAAATTCTATAAGATGGTAGTGAGGCCTGCAATGCTTTATGGTGCCGAATGTTGGCCTTTAAAAGAGAAGCATAATACTAAGTTAAGTGTGGCAGAGATGAGGATGCTCAGGTGGATGAGTGGCTTTACCCTTAGAGATAGGATACGAAATGAGCATATACGTGAAAAGGTTGGAGTAGCTCCAGTAGAAGATAAGATTAGAGAAAGTCGCCTTTGTAAAACCCGAAATTCATCATTTGAGTGCGTCGCACGCATATCGATGCGCCGCGACGAACTTAAGTGAAATTTCGACGTCGTCAGAATTTGACGAAATAAATTTCAGGCGGGAACGAGATCGGACGCGAAATTTATTTCTCATCAACAATTCCATTCAATTTTAGCTAATCAAAATAAATAAAGCACCTCTACAACATTATCATAACACAAGTCTATCAAAATGTACAAGATGGCCGTATAAAATATTTTCTACACAATTTCTGCATGTCATCCAAAATAACAAAAATAACTACAACATCTACTACTACTAAAGACAGTAAAGAAACCTGTCACCCGGTAAGCGTCGTCTGTAAGTAAGCCTCGGGTGATCAGCCATCACCTAAGAGTCGGGTCTCCTGAAAATTTCCCAAAACTAGAGAATAATCTACGCTCAGCAGAAAGTTCTAATCGTAAACATGCTCAGTTGACATAAAAATATTGATTTACATGCTTTAAGAAGAAAGGGGAACATGTGTTTAATGTCTCGATTATGTCCTCATGAAAGGTATGTAAATGTCATATGCATATGTCATAGCTATATCTAATGCATCTTCTTTTACTTATTTAACATATTCAACCGTCCCGGAGTACCGTCTTGTACTGATCAGCTACACATCTTTTGGCCATTTATTTTCCTCAATCGCCCCAAGGGCCATATGTGCCTTTGGCACCGTCTTTGATACTCCGTATTCAATCATGCACAATCAAATCAATATTTGTTTCACATGACCATATATTATTTCCTTCCTTACAAATGTTTGACATAAAGCTTTACACATGAATTTGAAGCATGAAAGAAACAAAATAAATATTCTATTTCTATAAAAGGCTTTACAATATAACATGATATAAACATGAAATAGCAATTGAACATGTAAGGAAAAGAATTCCTACCTCCACAACCTTCTTTTTCGCTTTCGCTTTCTTTATTCTTTTTCTACTACCTAAAGACAAAGACAAAGAATTCATTTAACCTTATGTTCCAACATTGCTTTTCTAGGTTTCCTATAATTTTGCTTAACCTTATGCCAAAGAACATCACCCGATTTTCGGATTTAATTAAATAGCAAGGATAGGAACTTCAAAAGTCATCTAATTTAGCCTAAATCATTCTAAAACATCCATCTTTCTTTTAGTTATATATAAATTCTTTTTATTTTCGGAATTATGCATCAAATAATTAGCAAAATTATTCTTGTGCTCAAAAATAAAGTTTCTATACTTTAGAGACTTCTCAAAATCATAAGGAATAACTTTCCTAAACATGCACCCTAAAATCCCTAACTTAGAAAAACGACCTAAGCTTCCAACAATTTTTAAACACAAACTTGCTTAATGAAAAATTAAAATTTGTATGCCAAAAGATTTCCCTTAACCTCTTCTACCTATCCTTATAACAATTTCATCAAAAGGAGAAACCCTAAAATTCGGATTTCATGATTTGCTTAAAATTTTGACATGTAAGGTAGGGAAAACATAGATCAAAGCAATCTCTAAAGCTTTCCTAAAGAAATTTCTAAAAAAAACATAAACCCTAAAATTCTCTTTCAAGAAAACTCAAAAATAACTTCAAATGTTTGAAGGAAGACTTACCCCAAGTCTTCCTCTTGCCTTTCCTAAGGATTCTCGCCGGAATCGCCGGCTTGGAAGGAGCTCCCGCCGCTTCCCTTCTCTCCCGCACCCTCTCTCTCGGGTCAGCCGAACGAAACAACAAGGGACCGAAAGTTTCGGTCCCTTAGGCGTGAAAAGGACTTAAGGAGAGATAGGAAGGGAAATTATGCATGTGCCCCTCATCCTATTACTCTCCCTACTAAGTCTTGAAGGGTAAAATGGGTAAAACAAGCCAAATGTTATTTAAACGATCTTCGGCAAATTTTAACTCCCAAACCGAGTGAAATTTGGTATAAGTTCTTTATACTATTTCGCTCGAAATTTCATTAGATTCGTCTCGAAATTTCGAGCGAAATGGTATAAAGAACATACCAAATTTCGCTCGGTTTGGGAGTTAAAATTTGCCGAAGATCGTTTAAATAACATTTGGCTTGTTTTACCCATTTTTCCCTTCAAGACTTAGTAGGGAGAGTAATATGATGAGGGGCACATGCATAATTTCCCTTCCTATCTCTCCTTAAGTCCTTTTCACGCCTAAGGGACCAAAACTTTCGGTCCCTTGTTGTTTCGTTCGGCTGACCCGAGAGAGAGGGCGACGGGAGAGAAGGGAAGCGGCGGGAGCTCCTTCCAAGCCAGCGATTCCGGCGAGAATCCTTAGGAAAGGCAAGAGGAAGACTTGGGGTAAGTCTTCCTTCAAACATTTGAAGTTATTTTTGAGTTTTCTTGAAAGAGAATTTTAGGGTTTATGCTTTTTTTTAGAAATTTCTTTAGGAAAGCTTTAGAGATTGCTTTGATCTACGTTTTCCCTACCTTACATGTCAAAATTTTAAGCAAATCACGAAATCCGAATTTTAGGGTTTCTCCTTTTGATGAAATTGTTAAATTGTTATAAGGATAGGTAGAAGAGGTTAAGGGAAATCTTTTGGCATACAAATTTTAATTTTTCATTAAGCAAGTTTGTGTTTAAAAATTGTTGGAAGCTTAAGTCGTTTTTCTAAGTTAGGGATTTTAGGGTGCATGTTTAGCAAAGTTATTCCTTATGATTTTGAGAAGTCTCTAAAGTATAGAAACTTTATTTTTGAGCACAAGAATAATTTTGCTAATTATTTGATGCATAATTCCGAAAATAAAAAGAATTTATATATAACTAAAAGAAAGATGGATGTTTTAGAAGGATTTAGGCTAAATTAGATGGCTTTTGAAGTTCCTATCCTTGCTATTTAATTAAATCCGAAAATCGGGTGATGTTCTTTGGCATAAGGTTAAGCAAAATTATAGGAAACCTAGAAAAGCAATGTTGGAACATAAGGTTAAATGAATTCTTTGTCTTTGTCTTTAGGTAGTAGAAAAAGAATAAAGAAAGCGAAAGTGAAAAAGAAGGTTGTGGAGGTAGGAATTCTTTTCCTTACATGTTCAATTGCTATTTCATGTTTATATCATGTTGTATTGTAAAGCCTTTTATAGAAATAGAATATTTATTTTGTTTCTTTCATGCTTCAAATTCATGTGTAAAGCTTTATGTCAAACATTTGTAAGGAAGGAAAGAATATATGGTCATGTGAAACAAATATTGATTTGATTGTGCATGATTGAATACGGAGTACCAAAGACGGTGCCAAAGGCACATATGGCCCTTAGGGCGATTGAGGAAAATAAATGGCCAAAAGATGTGTACCTGATCAGTACAAGACGGTACTCCGGGACGGTTGAATATGTTAAATAAGTAAAAGAAGATGCATTAGATATAGCTATGACATATGCATATGACATTTACATACCTTTCATGAGGACATAATCGAGACATTAAACACATGTTCCCCTTTCTTCTTAAAGCATGTAAATCAATATTTTTATGTCAACTGAGCATGTTTAGGATTAGAACTTTCTGCTGAGCGTAGCTCATTCCCTAGTTTTGGGAAATTTTTAGGAGACCCGACTCTTAGGTGATGGCTGATCACCCGAGGCTTACTTACAGACGATGCTTACCGGGTGACAGGTTCATTTACTGTCTTTAGTAGTAGTAGATGTTGTAGTTATTTTTGTTATTTTGGATGGCATGCAGAAATTGTGTAGAAAACATTTTATATGGCTATCTTGTACATTTTGATAGACTTGTGTTATGATAATGTTGTAGAGGTGCTTTATTTATTTTGATTAGCTAAAATTGAATGGAATTGTTGATGAGAAATAAATTTCGCGTCCGATCTCGTTCCCACCTTGTATCTACGAGCTAACCGGGCCGGATCGTGACAGCCTTAGATGGTTTGGTCACATAAAACGGCGACCTTGCGATGACCCGGTTAGGAGAGTAGAGGTATTAGACTTGACTTATGTTAAGAAAGGTGTGGGTAGACATAAAAAGACTTGGTTAGAAAATATTAGGAATGACCTTTCTTTATTAGATTTAAACGAGAATTTGACTTTTAATAGGACACAATGGAGAAAAAGGATTCATGTAGCCGACCCCACATAGTGGGATAAAGGATTGATGTTGTTGTTGTTGTTGTAATAAAATCACAATTCAATGATTTTGGGCTTCTTAGATTCATCTTATTAAATTTCTCTATTCAACTATTAACATGTTATATTTGGAGATTGTTTAAACATCCAATTAATGTCCTATATTTTTTTCAAGACCTTATTTGGGCCTATTCGAGCTTTGGATTAAACCATTTTTATGTCATTTTGTTCATCTCCTCGAAACATTCATTTTAATTGTATGTTTGCCGAAATCGGATTTCAGATGGTCTTGAATTTAATTTTAAAAATTTTCAGTTCCAATATGCCTCGAGATTCAAGCCCAATCAACGTGATTTTTGATGACATATCAATACCAATAGTAGAAGATGAATTTATCCAAAGGGAAAAAGAATAAAGGAGGCCATGGATGAGCACAACCAAAAATAACTAAAAAATGAAATGGGTTTTAAGCCATTATAAATTTATAGTATGGCGGGTTAGATGGGTGTGCCTAGGACACATGGCAGTGAATTGTAGGCTTATAGGAAAGTAGGTAATAAGGGCAAGCAACAGGCAGCAGCCACTACGTGCATGTGGTGATAGTGTTAAGCAAGTAAATCAGCACGCATCGACAACACAAGTCAGCAGAATGTAATATGGCTAAAAGAAAATCATTTTTCAAAGTAGGATGGGATCACATGGGTTGGGAATTAACCTTGTTCTAATAACATACTAGAGGAGAAAGATACTTTAGCTTTTCTAATTCACTTAAAAAAACCCTCCTATTTATAACAAAAGAATCATCATAGTATTCTAAGTTACACCCAATTAATATATTCCACTCACCAACTATAGACCGCTAGTCAAACACATGGGGTATTTGGTTGCTTAAAAAAGAAATTCAATATTTCAATGTAAAAAGAATAAAGCGTGAAAGGAATGTGGTGTAAAAGAATTGTTTGGATGAGTGTAAAAAAAATATATGACTTCACTTTTTTTTGTTTGGTTTGAAGCAAAGTGAATGCAATGTGAAGTGTAAAGAAGTTGTGCCTAGGGTAGTCGGCAATGGTTAGTGGCCAACGGCTGAGGACTACTAGCGTTTGAGGGCAGCGGCGGTGGTGGATTCCGGCCGACGGCTGTGGGCAAGCAATGGTGGGCGGTGGCTAATGTTGGGGGGCCAATAATGGCATACAACGATGAACGGTGATGGGAAAAGGATGGTGGTAGCGATACCGGTGGTTGGCCGACGGTGGTGGTTGGCTAGCATAAGCGTTGGTCGGTGGCTGTGATGGCGGTGGTGGTCGACGGTGGATGGTGGCGGGTGACAGCCGATAGAGGTTGGATGCGGCCTGTGGTGGGTGATGGCAGAGGCAACGGGAGATGGCGGGCGGTATTGGTTGGAGGTGGCACTGGTCTGCAGCATCAGCGCGTGGCGGTGGAGACGATGGCGGCCGGCGGTGCTTAAGCAAAGCTTTGGAGCGATGAAAACGATTCTAGCTCAAAACTGGGCGAGAATGATTTACCTCAAAAATGAACTAAATTAAAATAAAATGCATTCACTTTACCTTGGATTTGCTTTTCATCCAACCAAACATCAAACTTCTCAAAACCCCTGCATTTATTTTAACTTATATTCACTTTACTTCTAACCAAACAGTCCCCAAGTATTTTCCTATATTAACAACCCCAAATTCAATCATATTATCATGAGAATCTTCAGCAAAACACATAACAGAAAATTATCAACTGAACCCAAGTCTTATGAGCATTACATCAAGTATGAAGCTTTCATCCTCTAAGTGACAGGAAAAAGAAAATTAGCACATAGCAGTATTCCATGATATCTTTCTCGTTCTCTAATAAATAGTTGTTGAAAAAAAAACAGCAAAAGAGTGAATAATCTCCATAGTCTAACAAGCTAGCAAAGACAGAACAATTCACTAAGTCATGTAAAAGAAATAAAAAAAAATTTAGTTTATAGCTAATATTATGACGATCAATACATGAATAAACCATGGTAGATCACATATAAAGACCACTAACTCCTTAAATTTCATGTAAACCATAGTTTAACAAGACAGTTATCCTTTCCAGTTGTTAGTAGTTTGGTTTAGGTCACTCATACTTATTTTGTTCTCTTTTTCTTCCTCATCATTCTCCAAAAATGATTATGGTAAGCAGTAAGCAACCCAAAATTGTTTGGCTCTGCTCAACTAAATGGAAAGAGAAAAATAGTATAGGGCCCAATCCAAAACAGAGAGAGAAGAGATCCTTGCCTGTTATCAATATTTAGATACAAGTCCTTCAAGCTTATTTAGTTTTTTCTTTCTCATCACTCTTAAGGCAAAAAAGTTATGGCCAGTAACCCCAAAGGCCCAGCTCTGCACATCTCAATGGAAAAGATATGAGTATAGAGGCTATCTATTGGCAATGGTTTGATGTAAGCACGTCATGCTTATTTTCTTCTCTTTCTACCTCAACACTCTTGAAAAATAGTTAGGGCCAGCAATCCCCAAATGCCCAGCCTTGAAGAGTATAAGGGTAGGAACCTCAAAAATATATAGAGATATAATTTTCTGTTGTCAATAGTTTTATGAAGATTATTCAAGCTTATTTTCTTATCTCATTCTTCCTGATCACCTCAAAAAGTGGTTAGGACCAGCAACCCCTAATGCCTGGCTATGTTCATCTCAATGGAAAAAATAGGAAGTGTAGCGGCTATCAACCCCATTCAAGTCACACGAGCGTTTTTAGGGGATTCTAGGCTGCTCCACCTTTTAGAAAGACATCAATGAAAGAGAAAAAGAAAAATGGGCAAGTGACCTACATTGAACTATAAATTATAAGAGAAAACCTATACAAAACTTTTGGAAAGAATTTTTTTTTTATTTTACTCAATTAAAAAACCAAAATGAATCTTATGAAAAAACCCAAACATTCCTACACTAAACTTCAGGTGTTTAGATTTAATATCAATTTACCAAAAAGCCTTAAAAAAAATCATAACGTACCCATGAATTAACTCAACTAGTTGGGGCCGCAATTCTTCATCTCTTAGCTTGTGTATCCTTCTTGAAATGGCATCCACAGATTTGATTGTCATACTAATCTTTGTGATGAGCTTATTTATTGCAGCTCGTGTAGAATCAATCTTATTAGACTCAGCTCCCCTGTTATCCAGAGCTTTGAGGCGAGTGTACTTCCTATCATAAAACAACCTCAGCTTCTCTTCATCCTAGCACAACAATCTTATCAGGTTTAGCCAAACTTTTTTAAACTAGAGCCGGACAAATAAAATGTTGTCAAAAGCAGAAAAACCATTTATGTTGTAAGGCAGTTAAGAACTTAAGATTTACTTTTAGAAGGAATTCTAGTTCACGACAAATATAACATAACCATCCATTGCATGAACTGTATCTTGCTTGATAGATTAATTTTTTTTAATGAAAGAAGACTTGCATGTGGTTACAGAAACAAAAATAAAGAGCATTACGAGCAGGATCATAATGAATCACATAGAAATAGACGAATCAATTTTCATAAGAATAATTATGAAAATTGATATATTATGGTAATATTACCGTGTTCAGAATAATTAATCAAGGCTAGTTGGGCAGAACCCCTTAGCAAAAAAGGCATGCATTTTCTTTAACGGCTAGCTAACAAGCATACACTTTATTTCAGCTTTAAAACAATTGGTAGCACATATATGAATGGAGAGGAATTATGAAGCTGACTGAAGTTAATAGAAAACAGGCATCATCAGAATTAGCCTTACTCTAATTATTTGGGGGTCAATATTATAAATCTTTCTCCATTAGTTCCTAGTGAGTGGTACATAAGGTAACTATGATGCACCGACACGGCACTTAAAGAGGGTATGCAATGTTGGACACGTGTCGGACACGGACACGCGTCAGACACGGCATGGACACGTGTCCGACACGGCATTGGAGTGTCGCAATTTAAAAAATTAAAATTAAAATCGGACACGCATGTCCGGTTATTAAATGAGGTATCGCTATGTACATGCTAGGTATCGCTAGGTACATGCTCGGTACCGCTCAGTACATGCTCGGTACCGCTCAGTATATGCTTAGTACCGCTAGGTATATGCTCCGTACCGCTCAGTATCGCTAGGTACATGCTCGGTATTGTTAGGTACATGCTCGGTACTACTAGGTACATGCTCGGTACCACTCGGTATCTTCACATACAAATAACTTACGAATTTTAAAAACAAGCATAACTTCAAAATTACTCTTACTCCATCTTTCCCAAATCACAGTATTCTTTTCATTAACATATAATTCAGAAAATAAATACCAATGACATATCACATAAGAACTCATAAGTCATATGCACTGTCATCACTAAGGGGGTCTTCATTTGAATCATCAGTATGATGAACTGCTCTCTCCCCTTCCTCCTCTCATATAGAGTCCAACGTCTCCCAAACAGGTCCTTCCTCAATATCAGTTATCTTCTTGTTCCCTAAATATTTTTGAACAATCTCAAAATAAATAATAATGTAATGCATTAATAAAAGTCTAAGAAAACTTTATTATTTATATACCTTTTTTGATTTGTTATTGAGTTGTGATAGATGTAGATGTTTCAAGACCATAAAAAAATTCAACATTTAAATTTTCATCTTATAATCCAGACGGCATCACTTTAACTTCATCATCTACAAATCACTCATCATCAGATGTCACATCCTCGCAAAGCAAAGAATCTTCAGCATCCATTAATCTTTTTTCTTCAAATTTTTATCTCTGAGTCTCCTATTAAACATAATGTACACCAGTGAATTCATTCTCAATGTGGACAAGTAATTTTTTCTTTTTATATGTACTTGGTTGTAGGTACTCCAATTTCTTTCACAGCCAGATGAATAGTATGTCAAGCCCAAAACCTTCATAGTAAAACGCTGTAATTCTGAAGTTCCATCGCCAAATTGAATCCACCACTCAATTAATATTTATATAAGAGAGTTGAGAGTTTAATTAGTGTGAAAAAAATAACTTTTAAATAAATATTTAAAACATTAAATAAAATTACGTGGAGATCGTTTGACAATTGTATCCTTTGCTTGTTGTAATCCAAAATAATCTTCTTTGTTTCTAAAAGGTAATAATTGCATGTCAGCATTTGATCTTTCAGTTGCATCACTTATTAGCCGATCCATGCAATGATACAATCCCAACTTTATTTCAGGGTTTGTAGACTTATTCTCTGCATATTGATACTGAGGGTTTAGGTAATACCCAGCTGCATGCAAATGCCGGTGAAGTTGTAGTTCCCATCTATCATCAATAATATTCCAATCCCTAAAGCTACCCTCTTTGCCTCCTAAGTTGAAGGCAATCATTTCTTTCGCTTCATCCATGACATTGTAGATGAAACCCATTGCAGGCTTCTTCTCAGCATCCACCATCCTTAAAACTTGAACTAAAGGTCTAGTGGTAGTAATGGCATATAAGATACTTTGCCAAAATCTATCATTTAAAATAATTTTTCTAATCTCTTTTCCCTCAGCCTTCTTCACCTAAGCACAACTCAATCACTATGTAGATGTGAACATAGCCTCTAAAGGTTGTCTAGCATCCAGCATACTCTCTAAGGTCAAGTAAGCAGTGGCAAATCTTGTTGCTGCTGGCCTCAGAATTTCTTTCTTTGAAAATTTCCGCAAAAGAGCTAGAACCCAAGAGTGGTTGTAAATAAACTTGGTTATTTTTTTTGCTTTAGTAAGTGCATTCTTATGTTGAGGTAGCTCGTCAAGCTTCTCAAGAATCAAATCTATACAATGTGCAGCACATGGAGTCTAGTATAGATGTTTCCTCTTCTTCATAAGTTTGTTACCTGCAGCCTTGTAAGCACTTGCATTATCTGTCACAACATGTACACCCAAATGTTCTCCAACCTCCTCAACAATGTTATCTAATAATTCAAATATGAACTCAATATCTTTGACCTGTTCAGATGCTTCAACTGATCTTAAAAACATAGTGCCATAAGGATTATTAATGAGAAAGTTAATAAGACTTCTATGTTTAATATCAGACCACCCATCTGACATAATTGTTACTCCTGTTTGGGCCCAAGTCCTCTTAATTTCTTCGATGCTTTTATCAGTGCTTTCCAACTCATTCAGAATCCATGTTCTCAAATCATACATGATTGGAGGTTTAAACCCTCTCCCAAATGCTCCAACTAAAGGAATCATGTTGTAATAGACAGGTGATGTTCAACATTAAATTGAATTGCATTTTCATAGAGGAATCTGCCTATATCCTTACACTCTTCTCCGTGCCTCCCTTGCATTTTCTGGGGTCATCTTCTGTGTAGTAGGAAGCATATTCTCTGATGTGACCACCATATAATGATTCATAGACCCTCTAGCACCCCTAGATGAAATGGGCTTCATCGAAAAAGATGAATCCCTAACGCTATGCTCAATCCCGTAGTAAGAGCTAACATCAACTCTATCCTTAAATTGCTTCTGTGCAAGATGTTTTGACGTAGTAGACTTATTTATGTATGACTTTATCTCCCCCCTTACAGTATCAGGAACTTTGAAGCATTTAGCAACATTCTTGTGAGACCCTGAAAGGTGATCTTTCATCCTAGTCACACCACCCTTCACAACTTTATCACAGTAATTGCATTTTAGACAGATATATGTTTTATAACTTCCCCCAACATTCACCTGAGTGCTATATTTTCATGCTGGATTTTTTCTATGACCTGATGTAGCTTTATCCTTACTTCTGACCATCCTTTATGAGAAGAATATATTAGTGCAATATATCAAACCCCTAAACATAATGCTTCACTTATTCTATATTAAGAAAACTTATATAAACATTCACTCATGAAGAAGCAGACTAACACTAACAATTACTACTAAAAATGATGAATACAACAATATACTAGTCTACCGGGGGTCCAAGGGGGCGCTACCCCCTGACGGGGAAAAATTTTTATTGTAAGAGTAACTTTGAGCGGTACAGACCATGTACCACTCGGTACCGAGCATGTACCACTCAGTACCGAGCATATACTGCTCGGTACCGAGCATGTACCTTGTGGTATCGAGCATGTACCACTCGGTATCGAGCATATACTGCTCGGTACCGAGCAATACTGACTCGATACCGAGCATGTACTGAGCGGTACCGAGCATGTACCTCCTCGGTATTGAGCGGTACCAAATGGTACTGAGCATGTACCTAGTGGTACCAAACATTATTGTACTGAGTGGTACTGAGCATATACCTAGCGGTCTCAATGTGGAGGAAAGCGAACGCCAAGCGAAGAGGGAAAAAGGTCACGATAAACATGGTTTAAAATTGCGCAATATGAGGCTCGTCTTGAGGCCCGCCTTTACGCAATTCTAGTAAAAAACGCCTCGATGCTTACGACTCGAGTTTTTTTTTATGAGGCTTGCGCCTCAACGTGGTTGAGGCCCGCCTCGCCTCACTGGCATGAGACTTACGCCTCACGCTATATATATTAAAACTTACATAAATCTTGAAGTAAATGCCCGACATTGGACTCTATAGGAGAGGAGGAAGGAGAGAGCAATTCACTATAATAATGATTCAAATGAAGAACCCCTTAGTGATGACAGTGCTGATGACTTATGAGTTCTTATGTGATATGTCATTGCTATTTATTTTTGGAAATCAGAATTATGTGTTAATGAAAAGAATACTGGGATTTCAGAAAGATAGAATTTTGAGTTGAACTATACTTCATGTTGTCTTATTATTGAGATATTTTGATTTCACTTCATATCTTATATTTTTTTATGTTTTTCTATTATGCACTCATTAGTATATAACAAATTTATCATTTTATATTTACGCAATCTTTTGATTTTGAGGCTTACGCCTCGCCTCATGAATGAAAAACGTCTCAATACCCGAATACGCAATTTTAAACATTGGCGATAGAAGATAACTCCAACCCAACTCGCAGTAGAAGATAACTCCAAGCAATAAGCAAAGAACGACTCAATGTGGAAGGACGCCGAAGCCGAACGAAGAGGGAAAAATGTCGCTCGAAGAAGAAGGGAGAAAACCTATTTTCGGGAAATAACGGAAGACCGCGTGGGGGTTAGGGGGTCTGAACCGAACAAATATATATTAGGTTAGCTTTTTTAAACAAATTTTAGAGGCGTACGCCTCTCAACAGTGAGGTGAGGCGCGCCTCAGTAAACTTGAGGCGTACGCCTCAAATCTTGAACTCATTGCATAGGCTTTGAGGCTTAAATGGGCGAAATTGCACTGAGGCGCGCCTTGAGGCGTGTCTCTTATTGCGCAATTTTAAACCATGGTGTGCAGTACTTGATATTTTTGTCTGATCCAAAAGTCAAGTGAAGAAGAAGTGTGATCCAAAAGTCAAGTGAAGAAGAAGTGTGATCCAAAAGTCAAGTGTAGATGTTCCCCATTCAAGCTTGGACTAGGGCCGTTGACCAAAGATCTTGAGATGCATGCATGTAACAGTTTAAGGAAGATGTTTTGACATATTTATATGGAGTTGAAATAGTTGGCAGCTAGTACAAAGGATAGAGAATTGGGCAAGACTAACGAGTGCAGCTTAGGTTAATTTCAAAGTTTAATCCACAACAGCAATTGAGGTGAACCCATCTCTGGAAGATATAATATTCCTAGAGGTATAAATTAAAAAAAAAATTAAAAGATATTAAAATAATGTAGAACTATATATATATATATATATATATATATATATATATATATATATATATATATATATATATATATATATATATATATATAAAGAGAGAGATGGACTATTATCAGTTTAAAAGGATAAGAACCCTTATCCAAGCACATCTTTTAACATTCATCCCATCTTTAAAAGGCCAATATTTAAAACTAAAAAGGAGAATGAACTGCTTTAAATTTTAGACTTTCGATCCGAATAACATAAAATATGAGAATAATAGTTTCTAAAGAATTTCTTAATTTATCATTCTTATTAAAAAAATAACGCTACATCATAAAAAAAATTAGAAAACAAAATCATAGGAGAAAATTTCTTTCCTAAAAATTGGGAAACAGCATCATAAAAAAATATTACAATAGATCTCTTCTTTTATTCCTAAAAATACTTTCCTAAAAATAAATTCTTACTTTCAAATATTCTATAGTATACCCAAGTTTAGTAGCAAACTCTTACAATGCAGCAAGATAAATGTTTCATATAATACCTAAGGCCTTGCTAGCCCAGTGCAGTTAACCAAACCATAAGATAACCCAAAAGTAGCTGATCAAATCATGTACGGATTAGCCCAAATAGAAGACCCTCCTAGATCTCTATAAATGTATTGCAAAAGAAATACTTTAGAGTTATTTGGAAGAGTGTAAAGTAAATGCATATGATTTTTTTTTTTTTAAATAAAATGTATATAGTGTAAAGTCCAAATATGGTGGTGGTGGTAGGTGGTGGTGGCAATAGCAACGGGAGGCGGCGACAGCGACAGGAAGCCGAAGCGACAGGCTGTGACAACCGCAGGGAGCGGATGGAGGAGACCGAAGGCGGGTGCCATGGCCAACAACGGCCGGCGAAGGTGGTGGGCAGTCTACTAGTGGTGGCTGGTTGTGGATGGTGGCAAAAATCCTTAGACGGGCCGACGATAAGTAGCAACGGTGTTGGCCAACAACGGCCGACGATGGGTGGGGGTGGGGGTGGAGGTGGCCACAGGGGGTGGCGACAGTCAAGTGAGCTTGCTTGCAATGTAAATGACTTTTGCTCATAATTGAGTGAGTTTAGTTTATCTCAAAAATGAACTAAATGGTTTATGGCTGTTTAGTTGGCTGAAAAGGTAATGCATGGTAAAATGAATGCAATGTAAAAGGAATACTTTGGATTTGTTTGGATGAGTATAAAAGATATGCATGAATTTTTTTTTATTTGATTTGAAGTAAAATAAATGCACTGTAAAGTACCAAGAGGGAGGTGGTAGGTGACTAACATTGGCGACGGTGGTGGCTAGCGATGACCGATGGTGGTGGACGGTGGTGGCCGGTGACGGTGTTGGCTAGAGGTGGGTGGCGACATTGGTGGTGGTCAAAGTGGCAATGGTGTCCTGTGACGACGGTGGGTGGGGGTGCTCGCTGATTGTGGTGACCAGCTACGGTGGGCGACAGTGGATAGCAACAGGAGGCGATTGCGGTGGTCTTCAGAGCTAGTGGTGGTGGCCAATGGTGGCGGGCGACGATAGTTGTTGTCGGTGACAGTCGGGTGGTGGATGTCAATGGCGGAAGCAGTGGGTGTCGGCGGAGGCAGGTGATGGTAGTTGGCGGCGATGTGTGGCCGCAACAGGCGACAACAATTGCAATGAATTTTTAGTATATTTGGAACTCGCTCAAATATGAGGAATTTCAAATACACTAAAAATGAACTAAAGAGTGAATTCAAAATGCACCAAAATCCGATATTATACTTATTTTACTTCAAACCAAACACCAATACTCTTAAAACTGACATTCGGAATACTTTACATTTCTTTTACTTCAAACCAAACAACCCCTAATTAGAAAAAGGAGTGTAAAGTTTACGACAAGACTTTCAAGTATTTGGAAAAAGTTTTATGACCTCAGCCAATTCAATCAACTTTAGTATAAAAAAAAAATAGAAACTAGCATATAGCTTAATATTCACTTAAAATTTTTTAAAGAATTACTGCTCCAAAACATATTTATAAATCCAAGAAACTAACAATTAAGGCTAAATTTCCCATTTCTGAGACAATGGTTGTAGCCAATCAACTGATAAGTTTCAAAATTCAAAATTATTAGAGACATGATCCTGTTTTGTACCTCTTACAGGCGTTCAATTGACCTTCGAATGGTAAATTTTAAAAGCTATCACACTCTGCATATGAAGCTATATATAGTATTGACCGAAAAAATGGGAGTCCAAGCCTAGCTAACAAAACATAAAATTCCCTACTGCATGCATAGACATTGAAAAAAATGCTACGAAATATACCTTGACTTCCTTGTACAGTTTCTTCTCCCACATGTACAATTGCTCTAATGTTGATGAAAGGTTACTAGACTTCATGGAGATATACTTCTCAAAATCCGTGCATGCAGCTTCATTCATTTTCGGTATACTTGCACCTGAATATAAAATAAAGCCGAATGAACTATGCATAGAATAAAGCAAAACAGAAATAAAGCATCATCAGTTATAAAATAAAGTTCAATTAGAACCCTCCAGTAGTAAATCTAAGAACAACCTATCAAATTTGTTTAAGAAGAATAATCTCCATAACATTTTCTCATCTAACTTGTTATCAACATAACACTAACTTCAGCCAATTTCCTTAAAAAGCCCTTCAGTATAAAAAAAAAAAATTAAAATCATGCATGATTGCACTTTTCAGTATCAAAACTCCCAAATAAAAACCATTTCCGAAGCTGTTAGGTGATTTGAATTAGATTAAACTGTGATATTATCACAAGTAGATCTCTCTCTTTGTCCTTAACTGGGTTTCTGAGGCTGATTCACAGAAAAATACCATTGGATCAGAATAGAAAAAGAAAACATGAAGCTCTCAATCCTAAGAGTAACTATTCTTGAAGCTTAACTAAATATTAGTTGATGAAGCACCAACAATTAGTAAAGTGGATATCATGAGCATACAAAGTAATACTAAAGAAATTAAACTTCACAAGACAACACCAAGAATTATATGATTATAACAAAGAAAACCCTATGTTAACAATAGATAAGATAATTTTTTTTCAACATAGAGAAGCCACACAGTTATATAAATAAAAAAAAAGCACCCCAAAATAAATATTCTCTAAGCCCTAATATAACCATCTCACCAAAAAACAGGAGCGCCATATCTATCAAAATAAGCAATCACACAAACGAGATAAAAACATTAGAAGACCTAGACCATTCAAAAAAATTCTCTGCCCTAGGGCCCCTCAAACAAGTACCAGAAAATTCATACAAGATGGAAGAAGGTCTTGCTTCAGATTCACTCATCACCCTCTTCTCTATTCAGAACTTAAGAAAGCCTAAAATACTCATGCCTTAATTAATTTATACAGACGAGCATTAAATTATCAATCTGTTAAAAAACCTTTAATTAATTCCATGTGTAATGGATGGATCTTGTAAACTAAGGCTTCGTTTGGGACAGCTTTTTTGCTGCTTTGTAAACCAGCTTTCAAATACAAATTTTTTGAATTAGATATTTTTGTGCTAGAAAGCCATTTTACAAAATAGCAAGAAAACTGTCTCAAACAAAGCCTAAGACATCTGAGCTTTTCCCTATTATAGATAAAATGGGCCTAAAGTCAACAAAGCCTACTTAGTTCCATTAAAAATCAGAAATCACCGCAATTCAAAATTTGACCTGTGCTATTAATTTGTATGACCTGAAGCGATTCTAATCAAAATTAACTTAGGATAATTCCTGAGGCCAACCTCACTATTTGAGATGATTCTAGACAACTCTACCCTCAAATCAAATTTGTGATACTCTGACTCTTCCTCTCCAAACCATGCAAAGTAAGCTCCAAAAGCTTTGAAGGACTAAATAACAACACAATCTCAACAAGCTTAATTGAGAAATAGACCAAACACCCATGAGATACCTCTGAAATACATTTGCTGCACACTAAATGGATCAATTAAAATTAAAGTGCACTTTCCCCTAAACTTCCATGCCACAAAAGTGATAGTTCCCTCACTCTTAATCCTTCAATAACTTCGCCTGGTACTACGACATACAGAGCAACATAAAATCAATCCATATGATCATCTCCAGTAATATCCACCATAACATGTACCTTTCCTTTATATTCTAAAACCAATCTTATAGCTAAGAAGCTAAAAGTAGTCTTCTTCCTCAAATCATGGTTCTCCAACAAAAATAATGAAATTGAAGCAACACCACCAGAAGTTGCACCTTGCAACATAGAGTTCACCAAAAATCTTTACCATTATGAAAACCAAAGTACATTACAAAACTTTATGGACTTCTTAATGTCTAAAGAGCTATGATGCACCGACACTTCTTCTCAAAGAGGCGTGCAGTGTTCGACACCGTGTCCGACACGAGACTCGTCTGACACTCCACTGACAAGTGTCGGACACGCCGAAAACGTGTCCGATTAAAAAAATATTAAAAACAAATTGGACACGCATGTCCCACACGCGTATCTTAAATATTTTATAATTTTTTTAAAAATATAATTTCTTATATTTAGCGATATTTAAACTAAATTTCTTATTTCCTATCCACAACATCAAATCAACATCTGCATTTAATACCCATTTATCGAATATTCTCATTTTCATTTCTCTTTGGCAGTGAAGGTATTTTCATCTCTCTTTTTGCATAATTATAAATCTTTCTCTTGTTGAACTAAAGTTGAAAGCAGTGATATTCAATGATGATGATATTGAAGGCCAAAAACAAACCTCTAAAGCTAATCCTAATAGTTGAAACTTGAATGCTTGATGTTGTAGTAAGTGATTGTTTGCTTATATTTTTGTTGTTGTACTATATATTTTGTACTAAATATTTTATATTATAAGCTAGACAAGTTATAATGTTATTCATTTATTATTGTTTGTCATTTTTAATATGATATTACATTAATATATATACACTATATAAAAAAATATATTGTCGTGTCCGCGCCGTACCCGTGTCTTATATTTTAAAAAAAAAACGTGTCCCGTCTCCGTGTCGTGTCGTGTCCGTGTCCGTGCATCATAGCTAAAGAGTTTCCATCCAACATCATTAAGAACACCTGAAAATTACAACTCCTTTTAAGATTTCAATCATGCCTGACTCTTATCAATATCCTAATCACACCATCATACATCCTTAATTTCACAGACTATCAACACCAGCTACTGTACATGCCACATTAGCTTTCACATGAACATAGCTTTACTAGAATATGGCTCATAAATGAAAGACAATTCTTTATTAAGAAACATATAATATGAACAAATTGAGTCTAAAATTCATTGATAATTGCATATATTTCCGGCAAGCATCAACACGACATTACTTACAGTTGAGCCAAAGAAATCTATGATAACACTAACATATGCTAAATTATATTTCTTAAGCATGTTACTCCATCTTCAAAACATGATAATCATCTTCATATACACTTCCTTCTTGAAATAGAATCAAGCCACATCAGTTTAACTACCACAAAACTTCTATCATAATTAGAAATAGATCACTTCCTAAAAGATATCTCCCTAACAAATAATCCCTTAGTTGGCATTTCATCTTCAATACCCTCAAATTAGTAATAACACTTTTAGAAGAAATAAATTATCGAGAAACTTTAAACTACTTGTATCTTTTTTTCATATAGTACAGCAACAACATCAAACCTTTATCCACAATGTGAGGTCGACTGCATGAATAATTTTTCTCCATTATATCATGTTAAGAGCTAAATTCTCATTTAAATTTAATTAAAAAAAGGTCATTTCTAGTGCTTTATAACCAAATCTTTTTAGATCTACCTCAACCTTTCTTAACATACACCAAATTTAATACATCTACTCTCCTAACCGTGTCATTATAAGGCTAACATTTATGGGACCATACCATATAAGTAAACTCTATTTAACCTTATCTGCCACTAGAGCTACTCTAACATTTTCATTAATATACTCATTTTGCATTCTATCTCTAAGTGTGAAGCCACTCATCCACCTAAGCATCCTCATCTTTGCAACACTTAACTTAATTCTAGTTGATACAATATTTAAAAAAGGATCCAGCATGGAAATATGTAGTATTGATTACTGAAGTTGATAACAATATTGTAACATGTATTTTTTGTGGCAAAATAACGAAAGGAGGAATAACACGCCACAAACAACACCTTGTTGGAGGTTTTAGAAATGATAGATCTTGCTCTAATTACCCCAAGCATGTTAAGGCTGAGATTAAGGTATCCATGTTGAATAAGAATAATAAAAAAGAATATATTAATGACACTTCAAATGTTAATCTTGATGAAGAAGATGACTTTGATGTCATGGCAATATGATGATTTTCTAGATGTTGGTCAATCCAAAATGTTAAGGCCAAACAAATCCAACGCTTTTAGTTAGAGTTCAACATCAGCATTAATCCTCAAATCATCAAGACCTAAAGGACCATTAAATACTTATCTTACACCAAATCTTGAAGATGTAGTGAAGCGGAGAAAAGGTTAATTTAGCAAAGAGATGGACGCCGCTAAAAAGGAAATGATGTAAAGGGCTATTTAAGTTTTTAGAAGATAGATGTATGATGTTGGTATTCCATTTAATGTTGTGAAATATGCCAGTTTTCCTACTATGGTCGAGGCACTTGGACAGTTTAGACTTGGAATAAAATCTCCTAGTTATCATGAGGTACGAGTTACTTGTTTGAAGAAAGAGGTTAGACATACACATGAACTATTACGACGTCATCAAGAGGATTGTGCACTATATGGTTATTCTCTAATGGCGGATGGATGGATATCTAGTAATGGGAAGAGTTTAATAAATTTTCTTGTGAATTGTCCAAGAGGTTCTGCATTTATAAAGTCAATGGATGCCAGTTCTTTTTCCAAGAATGCTGTGAAAATGTTTGAACTATTTTGCAAATATATGGAGATTATTGTGCCATATAATGTAATCCAAGTTGTTATTGATAATACAGCTGAAAATATTATTGTAGGTTAGTCATAACCTAAACCTACATTATTTCATACGAAGAATTAATTTTTATGCTAACATAAATTCCATGATATTACAGGAAATTTTTTAATAGACAAATATCTTCATATTTATTGGATTTTTTGTGTTTTTCACTATTTAGATTTAATAAAAAGGACATTTTTTAAATCCAAAAGCTCAGGCGTTGTTTTGAAAAAGCATTGGTAGTACATAGTTTTATATATTGTAGGTCTTACTTTTTTATTTTTTATTTTACCCCCCCCCCCACCCCCCTATTGTAGGTCTTACTTGATTTAATAAGAAGGTGCACAATGATGCGGATAACCAACCGTCCATGCCTATCTGAGGTGGAGCTAAAGATCGACGGTCGTGATTGTCCTAAGTTATCTTAAATTTTTATTTTAATTATGCATTTTCCATTTTTACCCTTACTTAAGGGTCTAATCTTATGCAAGTCCTAGGGGCTTGATTGTTTTATTTTAGTTCCTTTTATTTCTGAGGCCTATATATAAAGGTCCTTGCTAGTGTAATGGTATAATGGAGTTTTAATAAAAAAAATTTATGCATTTTTGTTCCTTGTAAGGACATAGGTGAGATCCCTATGGGTCTGGGCTCAAGGCTTGAAGTCCCTAAATGAGGGAAATGCACCACCCATCAGCCGCAGGATGTATCCAGGCTCATCTTTTATCTTTCTTTCCCTACACTTCCTTTCTCCTTCTCTAATTCCCCTTCTTCTTTCTTCTAGTCGCCGCCCTAACCCCCTCTTTCTCCCATAGCTGATTCTCCCGTGATCGCTAGCCAAACCCTCTATAGCCATCGGCCATGCTTCCCTCTTCCCCTCCAACCGTCAACCACTCCACCACCACCTCATAATCGGCCACCCCATCTCCTCCCATCCTCCTAGCCGCCAGCCACCCCCATCTTTTTCCTCTTCATGATGATTTCAATCATCATTAATACCCATCAAAAGTAGCCTACCTAATTTGGGAAAGAATTAGATCAATTTGAAATACCTTCCTAAAATTAATTAAGCTAAATTAGAAAAGTTCCTAAATTTAAATTTAATTTGATTTTAAATTAGATTTGATTTAATTACCCTTTTCCTAATTTAGAATCATGATTTAGGAAGTCCTATATCCCTCCCAATTCCCCCCCCCCCTCTCCAAAAATCCCATCTTGCATTCAAAGCCCTTCCTATTATGGCCTTCTTAATTTGCTAACAAATTTGAATTCAAAATTCAAACAATTTTAAATTTGAATTTATTTCCTAAATAAGAATCTCTATCTTTGGGAAGTTACTTAAATTTGATATAATTAAATTTCTAGTTGGATTTGATCTAAATTAATTTTCCTAATTAGTAAATCTCTTTTAGGAAACTCCCCAAATCTCTCAAATCTAAAACTAAAATTAGATTTAATTCCCTAATCATATTTATTGCTTGGGTCAACATACATTATATGTGGACACTTCTCCTCCCTCCCCATATGATCGGCCCCCTTATTCTCTTCCCTTCACTATTTTAATTAATTCCTTCACAAAATTGAAACTCCATTTCAAGGGATTAATTAACTCCTTCCCTCTCTTTTCCAATTAATTTGAAATATCAAATTTACATGACCCCTCCCCCTCCGTTCTACATTAGCTTGGTATCAAAGCTGGTTGCCCACCTGGGACGCAAACTCGACGGAGTCGAGCACTTTTCCACCTCGAGAGAATGATGTGGACATCAATCGTCCATGCCTATCTAAGGAGCTGAAGATCGATGTATGTGATTGTCCTACGTTATCTTAAATTTTTATTTGTAATTTTTAATTTAATTATGCATTTTTCGTTTTTACCCTTAAAGGTCTAATCTTATGTAAGCCCAAGGGGCTTGATCGTCTTATTTTAATTTCTTTTATTTATGAGGCCTATATATAGAGGCCCTTGGTAGTGTAATGGTATGATGGAGTTTTAATAAAATTTTGTTCTTGCACTTTTATTCCTTGAAAGGACTTAGGTGAGATCCCTATGGAAGGGAGTCGTAGTTTCCAACAGCCGTAGAATAGGTCCGGGCTCGTAGCTTGAAATCCCTTGGTGAAGGGAAACGCATCACTCATCAGTCGCAGGAAGTGTCCAGGCTCACAATTATATCTTTCTTTCCCTTAACTCTTTTTCTCCTTCTCCCTTGACTGTCAGCCTTACCCCCTCCACAGCCGTCAGCCAAGCTTCCCTCTTCCCTCCTTCCACTCTCTAAACCGAACACCACCACAACCCACCGACCAAGTGTTTTCTCCCACCCAACCCGCCGGCTACACCCTCCTCAAAACCCCCCACCGCCTGCCTACCCTCCAAGTTCTCTTGATTCCAATTTCATTTCACCATCATTACTTTCCTAAATTAGCTCATATCTTATTTTGAAAGTTTCCAAATTCAAATTCAAATGAATTTGAATTTTAATTTTTTTCCTAAATAACCACCTATTTATCTTTCCCTCCATCTTATTTGAATTTCAAATTTTAAATCCCTTGATTAGAGGGAATAAAAAATTTAATTTCAGATTTTTAATCTTATTATCTTCCCCTATCCACTTCGTTCTACATCACACAAATTAAAGAGCACTGGTCGAACCCGCCAATACTCGATTCAAAACAGCTTTCTTGACCAATGTTTAAAATTGCGTATTCGGGTATTGAGGCGTTTTTCATTCGTGAGGCGAGGCGTAAGCCTCAAGGCGTTTTGAGGCTTAGGCCTCAAAATCAAAAGATTGTGTAAACATAAAATGATAAATTTTTTATATACTAATGAATGAATAATATAAATTATAAAAAAGCATAAGATATGAAGTGAAATCAAAATATCCCAATAATAAGACCACATGAAATAGAGTTCAACTCAAAATTCTATCTTTCCCAAATTTCAGTATTCTTTTCATTAACATATAATTCAAATTTTCAAAAATAAATAGCAATGATATATCACATAAGAACTCATAAGTCATCAACACTGTTATCACTGAGGGGTTCTTCATTTGAATCATCATTATGATGAACTGTTCTCTCCCCTTCCTCCTCTTCCTATAGAGTCCAATGTCGGGCATTTACTTCAAGATTTATGTAAGTTTTAATATATATATAGCATGAGGCGTAAGCCTCATGCCAGTGAGGCGAGGCGGGCCTCAACCAAGTTGAGGCGCAAGCCTCATAAAAAAAAATTCGAGGCGTAAGCATCGAGGCGTTTTTTACTGGAATTACATAAAGGCGAGCCTCATATTGCGCAATTTTAAACCATGTTCTTGACATTATAATGTTTTAATCAACAATAACTAAACTTAAAATGTTTACTTGTGAATAGTTCATTTTGAGTCCTTATGTGAAAGAGACTAAAGCAAAACAATCTCAATAGATAATCTTGTAGCAATCATTTTGGAACATTATTGTATATGCCTTAAAAATATCTGGGACTTTATTGAAAGTTCTTAGATTGCTTAATGGAGAGAAAACACCCTCAATGACTTACATATATGAAGCAATTGATAGAGAAAAAGAGCCAATTGTTACAAGTTTTAGGGATATTAATAAATATGATCAAATTTTTAAAATTATTGATAGAAGATAGAAAGTACAATTACACTGACCTCTATATGCAGTAGCACATTCTTTAAATCTTGAATATTTCTTTAATAATTCTAATATTGTCAGGATAAGAAAATAGTTGATGGTCTTTATTCATGTGTTGGAAGATTGCCAAAAGATGTAACTTAAGAATATAAAATCAGTAATTAATTAATTTTATACATTACGGGTGAAGAAATAGTTGGTATTCCTCCCGCTGTAAGATAAAGGATTGTCCGATCTCCAAGAATCATTACTTGTATAAAATGAAGATGTATTAGCAAATTTATAAAAAAAAAAATAAGTATTTCATTTCTTTCAACTGATTGGTGGTTGGCATATGGCCAAAGAGCAACCAATTTATAAAGTTTTGCCATCAAAGTTCTCAATCTAACATGTAGTCCATTTGGCTACAAATGCAATTGGAGTATTTTTTTAATATGTAAGTATTTATATGGAGAATGTGAAGCTTTTTAATATATGTTCATAGTATAATAATGTAATAATGTTTCGATTGCATCTTCATAGCAAATGAAGAAGCAAATTAGATCTCTGTTTAAAATTGCGCAATAAGAGGCGCGCCTCTGCGCAATTCGTCCCAAAACCGCCTCGAAGCTTACGCAATTCCACCCCTGGCAGAGGCGTACGCCTCACATGGACTGAGGCGCACCTCCGAGGCGCAATTGTGCAATTCTTAGTGAGGCGTACGCCTCATGGGAATGGGCCCACCCACTTAAAATGAATGTTTTTTTTCTCCTTAAACCCGCACGGCAGCAGCTCCTCCCGAATTTTTCCTACCCACACGGCTCCAGTTCGCGAAACAAAGAGATCCCGCACGGTCCTTACCCGCCGGCGCCGCCTCTCTCCGGCGAAGTTGAAACTTCCGGCCACCCTCTAGGAGTACTCCATATTGGATTTTAGGTATTTTTTTTTAGTTTAATGTTAGATTTTTCAAGTGTAAGAAAATCTAGAGTTTATGTTTTTTATTGTTTTTTTTGTTTTTGGATTTTTGCTTTAGGAGACATGGTTAGAGGCAAAGAAAAGGCGAATACGTCATTGCGGCGTGACCCTTCTTGGAAATATATCGTGCAAGTTGACGTAAGAGGGAGCGAGAAGACGTATGTCTATTTAAAATGCAATTTTTGTGAGAAAGTGGTGAAGGGCGGAGTAACCCACATGAAGGAGCAGTTATCATGCTCTCATAAAAACATAGCACCGTGTGCAAAAGTGCCGGACAATGTGAAGAAAGAAATAATTGCTTACATGAAGAAAACTAGCACGGCAAAACACTTACAACATAAGCAATTTGATGATAGGGTCGAGCATGGTGCTTATTTTGGGAGCGAGAGTGGAAAGGGATCTTCCTCCACTACACATAATAGAGGTGCACGGGGTCCTATGAATCAGTATATGACTAATCTAGGAGAGGATAGAGGACAAGCAGAGATGATGCCTGCAGCTGGTACCAGAGAGGGTCGGCGATAGGTTTGCATGGACATTAGAAGGTTTTTTTTTTTTTAGAATTCCATACCATTTAATGTTGCTACGTCGCCTGCCTACTTCAATATGCTGTGGCCTGTAGGGTTGTATGGGAGAGGGTTGAAGGCACCTTCAATATATGAGTTGTGAACATGAATTTTAAAGGAGCTGCAGAACACAGAGCGGAGCATTGATGAGATTAAAAGGACATGAATTGAGACTGGTGTTACCATTATGTCAGATGGATGGTCTGACATGAAGAGCAGGAGCTTGATTAACATCTTTGTCAATAATCCCTTCGGCACGGTGTTTTTACGATCAGTTAAAGCTTCAGATGAGGTGAAAAATGCTACATTCATTTTCAATTTACTTGATGGGGTTATTGAGGAGATTGGGGAGCAATTGGTTGTCCAGGTAGTGACTGATAATGCCAGTGCATACAAAGCAGCTGGTCAGATGTTGATGGAGAAGAGGACACACTATATTGGACCCCCTGCACAACACATTGTATCGATCTCATTTTGGATGATCTTGGTGACTTACCTCAGCACAAGAGTGCTCTTTCTAGGGCAAAGAAGATTATAAAATTCATCTACAATCACTCATGGGTCTTAAGCTTGATGAGAAAATTTTCAAAGAATGAAATCATTCGCCCTGCAACCACTAAGTATGTTCTTAAATTTGTGCACTGCAAATCATTATTGCAATTCCTACTGTATGTTCTTAGTTCTTACATTTGTGCTCTGTAAATCTATAGGTTTGCCACATTCTATTTGACACTGTAGAGCCTGATGGAAGTGAGGAAATCTTTGGAAGCAATGTTTACATCAACTGAGTGGCTTAACTCTGTTTGGGGGAAGAAAAGTGAGGGGAATGAAATAAGAAAGATTATTCTGAATGATAAATTTTGTGCTACTGTGACCTATGCCATATTGAGCACGAGACCCTTAGTGCAAGTACTACGCTTAGTAGATGCAGAGAAGAAACCAGCTATTTGACACTGCAAAGAAGTTGTGTGCAATTAACTCTTTGGCCTCATCCATAGCAAGATCCTTTATTCAGTACTGAATTCTAGTTATCTTTTTTCTTCTTGAAAACAATTGAATGGTGGATCCAATTTGATGATTCCACTCCTGAGTTACAGAGTTTTGCTGTAAGAGTGTTGGGCCTCACTTGTTCTTCTTCTGGTGTGAGCGAAATTGGAGTACATATAGTCAAGTGCAAACAAAGAAAAGAAATTGACTATTAACACTCAGAATGAACTCCCTCGTATATATTATGCACAACAAGAGGTTAAGAGATAGGAGGTTGAGGAATAAGGGGTTGAAGGATGATGAGGACCCGTTGATGTGTGATGATGTATCATCTGATAATGAGTGGTTCATAGATGATGAGACAGATTTGCCATTATCAGACTTACAGCTAGAAGATCTAAATATGGATGTCTTGAGGGGCGAAGAAGATCAAGTGGGCACATCCACTAGTACCACACCATACACATCCACTAGCTCTGCACACAACAATCAAGTAAACGTATTCCATAACTTCTTATATGTTATCGCATTATATTTATATCAAGTGAGCAATTAACATGATAATGATCTTTTTTTCTTATTGAACTTTGAAGAGAAAAGTGAGTCATATTGAAGATGATGATATGACATTCATAGATACAATTGGAGAAGAAGATTCCCTTGAAGACCCATTTAGTGATGAGATATGATTGCATTTTATATGTTCTTTGTAGTTTGTACTTTGTACTTTGGGAGTTTTGTTAAACTAATATTTTGTGATTTTGTACTTTGGGACATGATTTTATTGCATCTATTTTGTTACTTTCCACTATTTTCATATATCATTTAGATGTTTTTATTGTAAGATAGAATATCACTATTATTATCCTGCTAAAACCCTTAATTTCTCATTTACATAATTTTGTGTCCGTGAGGCTTACGCCTCAGACCGCCTTGAGGCTTATGCCTCGCCTCACGGACGAGAACAGCCTCGAGGCTTAATTACGCAATTTTAAACCTTGAATTGGATCATGGCCGCTTAAAAGATTTAATTTATGTAAAATATAATAAAGCATTGATTCAGAAATACAATCATCATAATGAGATTGATCTTATTTCTTTGACTGAGATAGATGATGCAAATGAGTGATTAATAGAAAAATTAGATGAGTCTTATGATGAAATTGACTTTATTGCTGGAGAGAAAGATTTAACATAGACAAATGTTACTCATTTGCGTCATTGAGAATGAGGTTGAGGGAAGTGATGAAGAAGAGTCTGAAATAAGAGACAATGTTGATGAAGATAACAAAACTTTTTTAAAATTTGCTTATGATGATGATTTCCAAGAAGAGTAGATTAAATTCTTATTAAATCATTATCTTTTAAATAAGAGATTTTAATATTTTTAATAATAAGTTATTTGAGGTTTATGACTTCATGGAGATAATCAGAATTAAGAACTGAATAAAGGATCTTGCATTTATCAAAATAATTATACCTGGAGACCGTTTGGCAATAGTTGATTTTGTTGCATTCAGACCAAAAAAACCCTCTTTATTCCGGAATAGAATAAGTTGTAAATCTGGAAGCTCCCTATCTACCTGCTCCGGTATTAGTCTTTCCATACAATGATACATACCAAGTTTCACCTCCGGGTTTGAAGATTTCTTCTCTGAATATTGAAATTGAGGATTTAAATAATATGTCGCTGCATGTAGTTGACGGTGTAACTGTACCTCCCACCGAGCATCAATGATATCCCAAATCTCTGTATAACTTGCCTCCTCTCCTCTCAAGTTGTGTGCATAAACTCCTTGCCCTCATCAAAAGCATTATAAATAAAACCCATAGCTGATTTCTTCTCTGCATCCACTAAGCATAGTACTTGTACTAAGGGTCTCGTGCTTAATATGGCATAGGTCACAATAGCCCAAAATTTATCATTCAGAATAATCTTTCTTATTTCATTCCCCTTTTTTTTCTTCCCCCAAGCAGAGTTAAGCCATTCAGTTGATGTAAACATTGCTTCCAAAGGTTGCCTCACTTCCATCAGACTCTGCAGTGTCAAATAAAATGTGGCAAACCTATAGATTTACAGTGCATAAATGTAAGAACTAAGAACATACAGTAGAAATTGCAATAATGATTTGCAGTACACAAATTTAAAAACATACCTAGTGGTTATAGGGCGAATGATTTCCTTTTTTGAAAACATTCTCATCAAGCTTAAGACCCATGAGTGATTGTAGATGAACTTTGTAATCTTCTTTGCCCTAGAAAGAGCACTCTTGTGCTGAGGTAAGTCACCAAAATCCTCCAAAATGAGATCGATACAATGTGCTGCACAGGGGGTCCAATATAGGTGTGTCCTCTTCTCCATCAACATCTGACCAATTGCTTTGTATGCACTGGCATTATCAGTCACTATCTGGACAACCAATTGCTCCCCAATCTCCTCAATAACTCCATCAAGTAAATTGAAAATGAATGTAGCATTTTTCACCTCATCTGAAGCTTCAACTGATCGTAAAAACACTGTGCCGTAGGGATTATTGACAAGGATGTTAATCAAGCTCCTGCTCTTCATGTCAGACCATCCATCTGACATAATGGTAACATCAATCTCAATCTATGTCCTTTTAATCTCATCAATGCTCCGCTCTGTGTTCTGCAGCTCCTTTAAAATCCATGTTCGCAACTCATACATGGAAGGTGCCTTCAACCCTCTCTCATACAACCCTACAAAACGCAGTATATTGAAGTAGGCAGACGACGTAACAATATTAAATGGTATGCCATTCTAAAAAAAAACCTCACAATGTCCATGCAAACCTGTCGCCGACCCTCTCTGGTACCAGCTACAGTCATCATCTCTGCTTGTCCTCTATCCTCTCCTGGATTAGTCATATACTGATCCATAGGACCCCGTGCACCTCTATTATGTATTGTCTAACCTGTCGAAGACCCCTTTCCACTCTCTCTCCCAATATAAGCACCATGTTCGACCCCTATCATCAAATTGCTCCTGTTGTAAGTGTTTTGCCATGATAGTTTTCTTCATGTAAGCAATTATTTCTTCACATTGTCCGGCACTTTTACACACGGTGCTACATGATAAGTGCTCCTTCATGCGGGTTACTCTGCCCTTCAACACTTTCTCACAAAAATTGCATTTTAAATAGACATACGTCCCCCTCCTACGTCAACTTGCACGCTATATTTCCAAGAAGGGTCACGCCGCAATGACGTATTCGCCTTTTCTTTACCTCTAACTATGTCTCCTAAAGCAAAAATCTAAAAACACAAAAAAACAATCAAAAAAACATAAACCCTAAATTTTCTTACACTTGAAAAATCTAACCCTAAACTAAAAAAATACCTAAAATCCAATGTGGAGTACTCCTAGAGGGCGGCCGGAAGTTTCAACTTTGCCGGAGAGAGGCGGCGCCGGCGGTAGAAGCGGCGGGAAGGAATGCCGGCAGGTAAGGACCGTGAGAGAGCTCTCTATTTCATGAACTGGAGCCGTGCGGGTAGGAAAACTTCGGGAGGAGCTGCTGCCGTGTGGATTTAAGGAGAAAAAAACATTCATTTTAAGTGGGTGGGCCCATTCCCATGAGGCGTACGCCTCACTAAGAATTGCACAATTGCGTCTCTGAGGCGCGCCTCAGTCCATGTGAGGCGTACGCCTCTGCCAGGGGTGGAATTGCGTAAGCTTTAAGGCGGTTTTGGAACGAATTACGCAGAGGCGCGCCTCAAGGCGCACCTCTTATTGCGCAATTTTAAACAGAGTTCATGACTATGATTGTCTCTCTATCTTTCATTATAATGATAGTTTGTATTTCAATTTAATGATATTTCATATTCATGCTTTGTTGTTATTATTATTATATAGTTTGTGCCATGTTGAAAATGACGTGGGATTCAAAGGAACCTTTTATGGCGTGGTGTGCCATTCACCGTTAACAAGTATGGGCATGAAAGTAAAAATTCCTTTCACTGAATATACAGTAGAAGATAGGGATTAAGCTCAATTAAATGCAAAATACTTGAACTATTTTTTCGGTGATTTAAAATTTGAAGATTACATGTGTGTATATACTTATACTACTAAAAATGAGATTTTTGATATATTGTGCATTACCTATGAAGGCACTAATGAAGTGAAACAATCAAATTTAAATTTGATATTGCATTTTTTAAAAAATTGATATTACAAGAATATGAACTGTTTCACATGAAATCTAGTAAAGTAATATATGATATATATAGTAGGTTCACCAAGATAGTCACTTCTTTGCATGCCTTAAGTAGAGAAACTTCTAATTCATAAAAGTAAACAAAATAATGCATTGTTTTTCTGATTTTTATGATGCTAAATTAATGCAATATCTGAATCAAAGGATTGTAATGTGTACTCTATCAACATAAAGCATTGCGGATCTCACCACCATCGTATAGAGTTTTCTCTTAAATATGTGGGATACTTTTCAATTATACAACAGGCCTGATGCATTCCTCCACTTCAACCATCCAACTTGAATTATACTAATAATATCTCCATCTATTTTACCATTACATTTAATAATATACTCAAGATATCTAAAACGTGTACTCTTTTTTTTAAACTTAATTGCCCAAAGTCGGAATCTACCTACTAGATCTATTACTACTAAAATTACAATCCATGTATTTAATTTTAGATCTACTCATATAAAAACATTTAGACCTAAAGTTGACCTACATAATTCAAGTTTTCCTTATAACTCCCTCTTTAGTCTTATGAATAAAGAGAAATTACAAGAATGTACAAATGAAAAGGGCATAAGAAAGCATTCTAACCCACATACAAGTACACCTAATGTCACCAAATGAGAGGCATTATTTAAAATTGTGCAACACAAGGTAAGACTAAACACAATTTTGAGGAAGAATACCTCAAGGCGCATGCCTCATGCATTTCCTATGAGGTGTGTCCCTTGATTTGGTTGAGGCGTGCCTCGCCTCTCCGGCTTGAGGCATACACCTAAGCCTATTTACTTTTTTTAATTAAATGATATAATAATAAAGACCTACAACCAAATATTTACACACACGAAGTCATTAACACACCTAACACCTAACTTTCTCAACATCTCGTGACATGAGTTCCATGTCCAGGAAGCTAGATTAATCTCTCATTGTAAGTCTTCCATGGAAGGTTCTTGATTTGTCCTTGGATTGACTCTTCTTGGTGGCATTCTTATGATTCTTGTTGGGGACTAATATTGAATGACCATCCAAGAAACCGAGCTATGGTGTTTTCTTCGGGTTCCACTAAGTTCCACTTCAACATCAGTTGTACAAATTCAGTCATATAACTCTCCAATGACAATTCTTGTTGTTGATAAAGTAGGCAAAGGAACATGTCTTGCCAATAATTAACCGGTAAGAATTTTTGCCGCATTTCTTTCTTCATTTTGTCCCTAGAACTTATCTTGATTTTTTCATTCCTATTGTATAGATTGCTTCATGTTCTCCAAATCCAACCTTTAGCAAGATATTTCTACTTGCTAATTTCCACACAAATTGCTATAAGAAGACCCCAGCTTGAAAGTTCAATTTAGGTTGTTAGACTGACTTGAACTATAAATGCGCAACAAGAAGAGGGTGAATTAGTTATTTAATTTTTTTTTCAAAACATTTCTCCATTTAAGAATAATGTTAAACAAAAATAAGCGAAACCAAATATAAAAGAACAAAATAAAAATAATATTTTGGATTGAACAGAAATATATTTTCGTTCTCTTTTTTCAGATTTTTGTTTTTATATCTTTTTCTTACTCACAAAAACAATCTAAATCTATCACAATATCTTCATCTCAGATTTCAAGAAAATAATATGCGAAAAATAAAAAAAGCGAAAAATAAAATTTTAAAATAAAAGAAACGAGCACACCAAAAATTTTATAGTAGTTCGGTCAAACCTTGATCTACATTCACTCTCCGGATATTGCACTAAACATTTAATGACTCTCATTTAGCACCCACAGCAAGGCGAACAAGCCTTTATAAAATTCATCCTTCCACGGTGCGGCTAAGAACCTAGAATCTTTTTAACCCTTCTAATGAGATAGAAAACTTGGAATTCTTTCACCCTTCTGGTGAGATAGAGAACTTGGAATCCTTCTCACCCTTCTGATGAAGCAGAGAGCCTGAAATTTTTTTTACCCTTTTAGTGAGGCAGAGAATCTAAAATTCTTTTCACCCTTCTGGTATGGCAAAGAACCTAAAATCATTTCACCCTCCTGGTGAGATAGAAAACCAAATCAATTTCACATTCTCCCATGCGGCGTAGTAACCGGGCCCTTTGACACTAAAGGGGTCTTCTTCCCAAAGCTTCCCTAGAGACAAACCTTGACACATGAAGAAACTCAGGTGCAAGTTTGCCGGATCAACCGTGTGAAACTCTCTCTCTCACACACACACTCTCTTGAACCCACAAGGATCTTCTCCCTCACTCACAAGCTTTACCCTTTCTCGTCAAGGATAAAAACTCTCTTCAAGCTTTCTCTCAAAGACTCAACCCAATGAATGTCGAAAAAACTTCCACAAAGTTTAAATTTAATTCAACCACTGTTCATACAATACGATTAGTTCAAAAAATCCTATTCATTTTGCACGTAGAACAGACCAGTACGATCTGTTCAAATATCGCATAATGGTCATATAGTACAATTATGAGATGATACAGTACGATTCGTTCATTCTTCTTAAGATCATTGGGACGATCCAAAATTGCCGTTATCAATCATCCGGTGCGGTTTGGATCGTATGGTATTATTAGTTAAAAAATCAATATTTCATCTAGGACAATCCTCCGACAAATATTTCATCTTTGCCAATCGTCAAGTACGATCAACATCATATTGTACGATCTTATTTATTTAATAAACATTGATTTAATTGACTAAGCATGGAAATTAATTTAGGCAATAATTTAACATTCTTACAATACGATCATATTCATAAGATACGAATAAAGCAAAGCTTAAACTCAAATTATTGCCCAATTAAATTGACGGCGGGAATCTGATTACAATTGAACGTATATGATGTGTTGTTCGTACGATACCAAGGTTTAAAATTGCGTAATTAAGCCTCGAGGCGGTTTTCGTCCGTGAGGCGAGGCGTAAGCCTCACGGACACAGAATTGCATACATGAAAAATTAAGGGTTTTAGCAGGAAAATAATAACAATATTGTATCTTACAATAAAAACATCTAAATGATATATGAAAATAGTGGAAAGTAAGAAAGTAGATGCAATAAAATCATGTCCCAAAGTACAAAATCACAAAATATTAGTTTAACAAAACTCCCAAAGTACAAAAAACATATAAAATGCAATCATATCCCATCACTAAATGGGTTTTCAAGGGAATCTTCTTCTCCAATTGTATCTATGAATGTCATATCATCATCATCTTTAATATGACTCACTTTTCTCTTCTCTGTTCAATAAGAGAAAATATCATTATCATGTTAATTACTAACTTGATATAAATATAATGCAATGGCATATAAGAAGTTGTGGAATACCTTTACTTGATTGTTGTGCTGCAGAGCTAGTGGATGTGTGTGGTGTGGTACTAGTCAATGTGCCAACTTGATCTGTTTCGCCCCTCAAGACATCCACACTTAGATCTTCTAGCTGTTAGTCTGATAATGGCAAATCTGTCTCATCATCTATGAACAACTCATTATCAGATGACATATCATCACACACCAACGGGTCCTCATCATCCTTGATCCCCTTATTCCTCAACCACCTATGTGTATAATATATACGAGGGAGTTCATTCTGAGTGTTGATAGCTGATTTCTTCTCTTTGTTTGCACTTGACTATATGTACTCTAGTTTCACTCACACCCAGAAGAAGAACAAGTGAGGCCCAACACTTTTACAGCAAAACTCTGTAACTCAGGGGTGGAATCACCAAATTGGATCCACCATTCAACTATTTTCAAGAAGAAAAAATATAATCAGGCATACGCGAACTGGAGCGTACGGGATGGGGAAATTTCGGGAGAGCTGTTTCCATTCGGGTATAAGGAGAAAAAAACTTCATTTTAAGTGAGTGGGCCCATTCCCATGAGTCGTACGCCTCACTAAGAATTGCACAATTGCGCCTCTGAGGAGCACCTCAGTCCCAGTGAAGCGTACGCCTCTTACAGAGGTGGAATTGCGTAGGCTTCAAGGCGGTTTTGGGAGGAATTGCGCAGAGGCGCACCTCTTATTGCGCAATTTTAAACAGAGTACGATACAATTAGTTATGTTTTAAAAAAATGTTTCAATTAAATAAAATATATTAATTAATAGTTATAGCAACATATCATACAGTATGATTTAAAAAAAATAAAATATTTTTATTTTTATTTTTACTTTCCTTATGTGTGTACGATTTCTAAGCTTACAAAACACCATTTACAGTGCAGAGGCTTAAGAAAAGATAAAAATATAGACTTCTTGCATATAACAATCCTAAACTACCCAATCCTCAGCTCTGATCCTTTAGCAAATTTTGGCATATGCTTAACCTAAAACGTTAGTACACATAAAAAAATATATGCAATAACAAATCATAGGAGAAATTAAATATAATCCAATAATATTTGTTATCATCAAAACTCAAGCTCGGGCTCTTGCATTGCAACACAACCCTCCTACTTTACAGTCCGACAACTTCCTTACAAGGCTAAAATCATTTCCAGCCTCTAGCAAGAGCTTTTTGCTTGTTATATTCCAGGTAGAGAGAGGAAGCTATATTTATAAGAATTGAGCCCCTAAATGACTATTAGGATAAGAACTAGTCCTATTGATGACTAGGATAAGTACCAATAGGATAATATATATATATATATATATATATATATATATATATATATATATATATATATATATATATATATATATATATATATATTGGGTTAATTGTTGAACCAGTTGGGTGAACAAACTGGTCTTGGTAGCACTGGCATCAATTCCTAACTACCCAATAACTAAATCTTCACACCTTAATCAATTTATATAGTTAAGCATTTAAATATTCAATTAATGGCCATAAGCTACTAGCCTACTTATCAAATATTATTTGATTCCAAATGAAATAGGTAATCAAATCAAATAAGGCTTTAAAGTTTTCACTGCTATAAGCCATTTAAAGATAAGATGGGCTAAAGTCAACAAAGCCCACTTCTCAGATTTAATTCCATTACTTAAGATGAACAAATTAGTTGTTTGGTTAAAGCAATCCTGGTTGCCATTAACACTAGGATAGTTTATGGGGCCTCACCTCACTAATTTGATGTGATTCTCAACAATATATGCATAGGCAATAAAAAGGATGGCTAACCGAATTTAAGAATAAAGAAAAGATAAGAGAATTATTCAAATATATCTGCAACCAGCTGCTTACATCATTCCAGGTCTTTCAACAGGCAAGAATTTCTAGAAAAGGAATGGAGTACCCTTTCTAGAAAAAGAACCATTGGATAGAACGGACTCGTTGCATAAAATCATGGACAACGCAATTCTCAGATAATTAAGGTGCAAAAATCTCCCTACTTGATAGTCTATTTAAATAAAAGTAACCCCTAAATCAAAGCCTTGAGTAAATGCCAGTTATCTTTGTTGAAAAAAATCTTGAAATTTGTTGTCAAAATTCTCGAATCAAATCCCTCAAGAATCAACTTTGTGCTTCAATACTCAATATTAAAGGGCGGTTAAACCGATAATCACAAACTGCAAAATAAAAGCAGTTCAAGATCAAATAATAGTTGGAACTAGTAGATGAAGCAGAGAGACAGAAAGAGATCAATAGACTAGCAGGAAAGATCAACAAGACATGCATCCATATTATAAATGTGAGTCATTGTGCATAAAAGATGAAAATAATATTTCAGCTTGGAAGAAAATTGTGTATAGTGACCACGATATAAAGGACGAAATATCGTCTTTACACACCTTTGAAAATTCTTATCCTTTGTCGATACTGTATCTTACCAACCTCGAGCAACCTAGAAACGTCGTCACCACAGGATGCTGCAGATTTAAACTGCTCCGTAATATCCCTCACAGCTTCCACAACATTCTTTGTTCTCTCAACCAACAATACCGCATTCCGGCTCAGCCCGCTGTCTTCCATGAGTACAGCCTCCGCAGCCTCCTCAAAACGTAGCCTTTCGTTTCTGGCATCTTTCTCCTCAACTTCCTTACTATTCTTCAGATTCCTGCCATCAAACCTTATTTTATTTTCCTCCCGCTCCTCTGGAATAACCGCACTAATCTTCTCATCCACATGTGGCGCAGCCACTGCCTCAGAACTCCCGACACTAGAGTTAAACCTATCCGAATCATCATCAACCACTCTCTTCTCTCGCAAAATCGACCGTTTTCCTGTCTCTTTCACATATTCCTGTTCTGTCTCTTCTTCCAGATCAGGTATGCCTTCCTGCTCCCTAACCTCGCTTGAATTAGGACTGCTAACAACCGAACCCAACCCAAATCTTGACTTCGCATACACATCAAACATCTGTTCATACGAATCAAAAGGATTAAAGAAATCCCAGGACGACACATGAGGAGGCGGTGGCGGTGGCGGTGGCTGTGGAGGCGGTGGTTCCTCAGATGAAGTAGCAGCCGGAGCTTCATTCTTTCGACTCATTCCCCGCGGCTCATAAAAATAACCTCCAGACTGAACAAAAGACGGATATCCGTAACCATAGCCATAACCAAAGCCAAACCGCTGACCCTGCTCATTATACCACTTTTCGCTGTGCGGATCCTGGTAGACAGTGGATGGAATCGTCGGAGCAGCCTTCATATAATAATAGTTCGCATTGGGGAATGCGGGGAAGGGAAAGGAATGGGGAAACGAGTTCCATCCTTCCCCACCTCCTCCTGCGTTCCTTCTTTCAAAACTCTCTTCCGATTCCGAACCCAAAGGGTCATTCAAATGGCGACATTCGTCATCCAAATGCGAACCCGAGAACCGAGAGACTGAAGAAGAAGAGGGCGAAGGAAGGGAAGAGGCAACCGTGTCAGAGGCATTCTCGCCCTTCACAGTGCTCGATCCGCCGGATTTAGACCTCGAAGGCTTTCCATCGGAGGGAGGGAGCGTAAGAACAGGGGATGCCGGGGCTTCAACGAGCTCCTCGGCGGCAAACCTGTGCAGGGCTTCACCAACGCGGTCGAGCGCGCGGAAATAGGAAGCGTGAGCAGCTGCCAGAACATAGCGGTGGTCAGCAGCAGCACGGATCAGCTCTCTCCGCTCACGGCATAGTGCTACAAGCGGCAGATCGTCAGCCTTCGAGCTCGCGCACCCCATTTGAACATCGAAGCCCTAAAACCCTAACCCTGCCTGAAGCTCACTCTGCTCTGCAGCGCTCGTTAGCTCAATTTTTTCATTCGAGCACAAGGAGCTAGATCAACGATGACAATGTGGGTGGTTCAAGGCTAGAAGATAGAGAGAGAGGGAGGGGAACGGGAAGAAACGGAACCACCGGTTTGAGAATAGGGAAGGAGCGCGCGAAGAACTGAGCAGAGTGCGGAGGAGGGCGAAGGTAAACACGTGGCGAGATGTACCGAGGGGATTCTCGAGCGTCGCGTTAAGACACGTGATCAAGCGATGAGGCTGACCGCAGATAGGAACGGAAAAGTACAAACGACCGCATAAAAGATTCCCGCACGGAACTTTTCGTCTGGGATTTCTGTGCTGTGGTGTGGAGTTACGACCTGTCAGTGGGATACGGTTGCCGTTTTTAGATACACCCTGGAATACAGGTAAGTAAAGATGGCTACCAAATTTTAGGTTTAGCTAAGTATCCTCAATAGATTTCTATCAACAGATTATATATTAGAATGTAGTTGGTTTTAATTTTATCATTTTTAATTTTAATTTTAATGTTATTACTATTTGTCAATATAATTACATTATTAAATATTATTATTAAATTCAAAAGAAAAATATTATTAAATTATGAGAAAAATGAACAAATCATTAGATATTTATAAATATAATATAAATAAATTATTTATTTAGTATTTTAATAATATAATATGATAATTTAATTGAATTGTTTTATAAAAAAAATTGACTTTGTATGCCTTTTAATAATGAAAGTTGGAAAATTATTATTTTCATTATTGTTTAGGAAGTAGCAGTGGATCGTGATAAAGAAACTCACACATAATGGGCCCCACAAATCAACTTACCTAAGGATCAATAAGCCTTACTCGTCTGGGTTTATAGAAGAAGATATGTGTCTCGTAGGGGGTAATTGAGGGTCCTCGTAGTTCAAATAACTAGCCGTTAACCTCATAGTCTAGGTCATCCACCAAAGCAACTCACATTCAACCATAGCGAGAGTATCGTTACTCACACTCATCATCTCAGCAATAGCAAAGCGCCTTTTTAAGAGTCCTAGCTCTCTCCAACGTGATCATCTTATTATGGAGCTCGCCTACCACACAATGATAGCTTGCTCACCTTCCTTTTCTATGTAGTCCATGGCTCTAGTACTGGTCACCAACAACTTTATAGCATATGTCAAGCGTGGGCAAGGGCGGAACCACTTAGAAGTGAGGGGGGGCAATTGCCCCCCTCCAAAAAAAAAAATTTTTTTAAGGAGAGTAAATTAGAGTAAATGTTTTTTGCCCCTCCTAAAAAATCACATTTGCCTCCCCAAAAAATTTTTTTTGTCTCAATTTGCTCAATATTCTTTCCAAACTCCCCTCTTAAAAAACTTTTTTGTACTAATCCTAATGATGACAAGTTTTAATCTACCGCTAATTATAAATACATACCCTAAAATATCTATGTATGTTTTCAAATTTAGTTCTAATATTTTCTTTCATAATTTTATGACAATTTTATTACACAATTTTTTTCTTCTTTTTTATTGCTTAATTTTTTTTAAACAACTTTTTTAATATATTTATATTATTTTTAATATTTAATTATTTTTGTATTGAATTTTCCCCCTTGAAAATTGAAGCTGGTTCCGCCCCTAAGCGTGGGTCTCTCTTGTTCAATGCTCGTCGATAGACTTGTTTATGCACACTTGGTAATATTGGAGTTAATCATGCTCACTCACCATTATTGAGCTCGCCTTAAGGCTGATTATTAGACATGTTGAGTTATTCTTCCTCTAGCCAATTAAGGTGCGACACATGCCTAGGGCAGTCTATATTAAGAGTATGTATAATATTATAATTTATTTTTCTTTGTAGATGTATCCTTTCATGTACCCCTCAAACCCCTAAAAAAGAGTGATGAGGAGCATATTGGATCTTTTGAATTACTCAGTGAGATTTTGAGCATCTCAAACACTTGTAATGAAGATTTTCTCTAGTGAATTATTCTATTCATTCTTCCACAAGCTATAAGGTCACATTCTCAAAGTTTACCTGTTGTTAGGGTTAGGTATCATCCATGAAATGGCTTGTAATTTTGCATTTACCATCTTCTTATTATTTCATTGCCATAGTTAATACTTGTCATTAATTCACTTGTCTTTTCAATCACTTTTTTATAAAAGGGTCAAGTGAATTAGAAAACTAAATATATATTCACACATGCCTTCATTTTTCTAGCAACTAGTCATTGGGTCATGATAAAGGAACTTGCATATAATGGGCCATATAAATGAACATGTCCAATGACCATTAGGCGTTACTAACTTGAGTCTGCATAAGGAGATCATCTCTTATAGGGGTAATTAAGGGTCCTAATGGATTAAGTAACTAGCTGGTTGCTTTGTACTATAGGCAATCCACTGAAGCAATTCATTTATAAACATGACAAGAGCATCATTATTCACACTTGCACAATCTTAATCTTAAGAAAAAGCTTATTTAAGAGATTCCCTTCTCGCTCCACCATGACCATCTTACTATGGAACTCACCTACCATGCAACCATCATTTTATAGGCAATCCGTGGCTCCAATACAGGTTGTTGATGATTTCATAGCATTTGTTAGATGCAAGTCTATAAATCATTATATTTTCTACTTATTTATTAGTCCAGCCTTTTTTGTAGCACTCAGTTCCCCATATATAAAGGGTGATGAGGAGCATTTCGAGTTTTTTTATTGATTCATTGATATTTTAAGCCACTTGAGCACTTGTACTATAAATTTTCCTAGCAAATTCTCTCACTATTCTCACATAGGTTCTCAGGTCACCCCTTTATGAGTTCGCCAGCTAATAGGATCAGGTACATCTACAGACAAATGTGGGTCCAACATGACTACTTTTTTAAGTTCATCATGATTACCATTGGTTTAAACATACTTGAATAAGAGTCAAATGAGTTTTTCTCATGATTAAAATCATGTGATAAAAATTTAAACTTAATTTAAAACCTTTTTTCAAACTAAATAAATCATTATATGAACCTTATTCAAACCATTTGATCTGATTTAGATATAAGTTTGAATGTGATTCAAACAAAGTTTGAATAAGATTTAATTATGATAGATACAACAAAGTATAATTTAATAGTTTGAATATAACAAACTATAAGGTTAATATATCATAGTGTAATCACAATATATAATAGAGTTTTTATAAATTTAAATTGACTAATTAGGTTGACAATAAAGCTTTGAGCCTTATATATAAGCTTCTCGAATGCTTCTTTAATTTTTTTTTCTAAGAGGGTTTTTGTGTTAACCATTACATTGAGTCAATCAAATAATCATTTTTATATTGTGGGCCTAAAAAATTCTAATAATATAATCATTAAGCAGTAGTTTATAATCAAGTTTTTTTTTTTTTTTTTGGAAGAAGACCATAAGCTAATTGCTCAATGTCAACTTCATTCTCAATATAATATATGGCTAGATTCATAGCAAATATTTTATCAAAGTACCTATATAGCTCAACTTATATATATGTTTTGCATGCCACATGATATTCTTCATAGCAACTATCAAATTTTAATTTCATCATGATATTTATTATGACATGATAAGTCAAGCTCCATTATGAGTACAAAAAAATATTTGATTTATAAAATTTTGTTGATATTATTATATCAATCATAGAAGAATGTCAAAATTCTCACTATGTATATTGACTTTTAGAGCTTGGACATGAAATATATCCATGGCTCATTATTTTTTGGATCACTAACAAATACCACTAGATAAGTTTGAGTTGTAGCGTCTTATGTCATTGCCACAAGCAAAGTACCTCCATAATATATATTTAGAAATATCCCATCCCTACTTAATAAAGGAGATATGCAATTTTGACTATTTGAATATTAATACCCCAAAAAATATACACATTTGAACACTATCTTTTTGAAATCAATATTTATCCCTAAATTTTTTTTCATATAGAAAAACTAATCTAGGGTGAATAGGATTTTCTTAGTGAAGGAAACAACTTGATTGGTGTAACCTTATGGTGGTGATGAAAGGATTATTTAGGTGGTGGTGGAAGGAGGGCTCTTATTTTGAATAGATTTGGTGTTGAAACTTATAGGCAACAAAAGACAACTTTTTCTTAGAAAAAAATATTGAGGAACTTCAAATTAAAGGTTTAGAATATTATGAAACTAATGATGGTATTTTTTTATGAATTAAAAAAAATGTTAAAGAGTTATGATAATTTTTAATTTTGTAAAAAATTGTCTCTCTATATTGAGATTTTAGCTATGGTATCTTAAAGTTATTTGGGAGTTGAGGCCTTAGAAGATTATGTGGGATGTGAAGAAATATTTGGATGATTTTTGAAAAAAAACATTGGATGAGGTTTGGGTTGAGTGAAGCTGGGTTCGATGTTATGTAGATGAAATGAAAATTGTGTTGTGAAAGAGGAGGAATAAGGACAATAATAGATAAATAAGAGCTCACCAAAGCCTAAGGGGATCAATCACAAAGCTACATTATATAGTAGAGTAACCACTAAGCCTTTGCATGTGAAATTCACATTAGAAAAATATTTTTTTTTCAATTAATCAAAAAGTGTAAAGCAAAGTCCTATTTAAATAGCTTTTCCAAGCCTAGAAAATTTGTAAAGCCTATGAGTCAAAAAAATATTATTACATAATTTGATGACTTATCCGAATACAAAGGAAAAAAATAACAACAACATCATCATCATCAAGCCTTTATCCCATTACACGGGGTCAGCTATTTGAATCCTTTTTCTCCATTATGTCTTGCTAAGAGTCAAATTCCCATTTAAATCTAATAAAAGAAAGGTCATTTCTAATTTTTCTAACCATGAATTTTTAGGTCTACCTCTACTTTACTTAACATAGGCCAAATCTAAACCATATACTCTTCTAACTATGTCATTGGAAGACCATTGTTTTATGTAACCAAACCATCTAAGGAGACTCTCTAATCTTGTCTACCACTAGAGCTACTCCAACATTTTAATGTATGGTTTTATTTCGTATTCTATCTCTAAGAGTGAAACCACTAATCCACCTAATCATTCTCATCTCTACAACAATTAATTTTATGCTTCTCTTTTAATGGCTAACATTCTACACCATAAAGTATTACAAATCTCACCACAATCTTATAAAATTTTCCCTTAAGTTTGAGTGGTATTTTTCTATCAAAAAAGTGACCTAATGCATTCCTCCACTTTAACCATCCAACTTGAATTCTACTAATAATGTCCCCATCTATTTCACCATCACTTTGAATAATAGAACCGAGATATCTAAAATATGTACTCTTATTAATGACTTGATTTCTTAAAGCAACAATCCCCCCACTATATCTATTACTATTAAAATTACACTCCATATATTTGATTTTAAATCTACTTAGAAGAAAACCTGTAGACTCTAAGTTTGACCTATATAGTTCAAATTTCTCTTCAACTCCATCTCCAGTCTTATAAAAAAAAAGGATATCATCACCAAAAAGTATATATTATAATACATCCTCTTGCAAATGTTTAATAAGTATATCCATCACTTGAGCAAAAAGATATTGGCTTAAATTTGATCCTTGATGTAATCCAACTAAAATACAAAAATACTTGGTTAAAACACCATGTGTTTGAACACAAGTAATAATTCATGCTTACATATCCTTAATGACTTGAATATATACAATATTAACCTCTTTCTTTTCTAGAACTCTCTAGAGCACTTTCTTTGAGTGAAAAAGTTAATCTTTAAAAAGATTAATTTCTTTGAGAAAATTTAATTTTATAATTTTAGTTTTAAAATTGAACACATTATTATGAATGATATATTACCTTGGGAGGCAAAAATATCATTCCCTAATGGGTTCATATTACAAAAACTTTTAATTCATCATGATTATTATAATAAAACATAGGGAAGGACAACATATGCTCCTTGAGGGTCAAAATGATGTTTGATCGAGTGTTTGATCATAATAATCTGGATAAGGGATCATTAATTTCATAATCAAAGTCTTGATAATAGAACGATATACCTTTCGGAGAAATAAGAAAATTTGATCAGGGTTCTAAGTATCCTATGAGAGCATACCCTTGTAGTTAATTACATCATAGGGGAAACCATAGTTTCTTATGAAGACTCTCAATTAAAATAATGACAAAAATTTTATTTAAAAATTTTCTAGGATTGATACCAAAGTAAGTGTGTTAGGAATTTTAATTAGGATTAGATTTAATTGGAACACTTATTCCTAGAGGTCAAAGAAGTAAAAGTATAAGGAATTTTGGGATTCTGAAACACTTCAGAAACAACTTAGTCTAACCTTTGTGTTGGGCTTTAAATTTTTTATTCAAGGAGATTTAAATTTAACTTGATAATTTTATTAGAAAGTTATGATTATGTTTGCTGAAGGTGGAGACTTATAATTTTGAGTCTACCCTTGTTCCTAAGTCTAAATTTGGGCACTGAATGACAATAAACCAAACGTAGCTAATATAGTGCAAACTAGGACATACCCCGATCTAAATTGGGGGGCCAGCTAACCACCTAAGATCTTAAAATCCATGAGTCTAGTTTCTTATGAAAGAGTGGTAAGGACATTATTTAATTAAGTTTTAGAAAATGAGGCGACATCTTGAGCATGTCCTAATTGGCTCCTTAGCATACGTAGGGTAATTTGATGCTTGAAATAAAATATAATTAAAATTTTAGTCACTTTTAATTAATTTCTAATGCAATACGTGCTAATTGTCTCTTATTCATGAAATATATATGGAGAAAGTTTTTAAAAAGGCATAAAAATACTTTTATTTTAGAGATTGCATAACATCTCCTTGACAAGTCTACACCATAATATATCAGGTGATCTGCCAGAACCTACAAGTGAAGAGGTGGCTAATAAAGTAGAGAAAGTATAATATGAATACATGAGACCATCTATAATTTTAGCTTACTTCTTAAAGTTGTTAGAGTTTCTATATGAACTCAATTTTTTTAATTAATTAAATTAGAATAATTTTTAACATTCCCTTACGAGTGTCCAATCAAATCTAGGCTAAAGCAAAAATGGAATGCAAGAAAGAAATCTAAGAAAGATAGGCATTTTCTGCTACACAATCAAATTAAATAAATTATTATAATCAAATTAAATTAAATTCAATGTCCATGTAATAAGTGCCACTTAATATTATAACCTAGAATTTTATAGAAAGCAAAGTGGTCAGGTACCATTTATAACAACCCAAAATTTACTCATAAGACATAAATAAATTTGAGAATGAGACTCTTCTCAGTCTTCACTTCTTCATCCTTCTACATGCTCCTTAGATTTATCGGGTCCAAATATTCAAGTGAAAAGAAACTCCTCCCCAAAGGGGTGTTTTATTTTCTCCTTGGATATTTGAAATCATCCTAACTTCGATCTCCAAATGAAGAGGAACTCTCCCTTAAGGGATGTTACCATTCTCTTTGGATTCCAAGTTGGATGTTTAACATTTTATCTCAAATATCATCTTTATAGCTCTTGATTACAACTAGAATATATTAAATTACATTGAACATTAAAAAGAAAAAACTATACTTAATCATAACCCACATGGTTATCTTAGGTAATTATAATTAAAATCAACCTAAGAAGTTATATATATCAAAGAATTAAAAGTACTCAAAATATAGTCACACTTGACCATGCTCTTTTTAATTCAAAGGGGGATTTAGCATGTGTAGCACATGTAGAAAATTTATTAATTTTTAAAGCTTTAATCTATGCCCCCTTTATTTTGATTGCCCTATATGAGCATAACCATCTATAGAAGATTGTATTAGCATTCATATCATTCCTAACCTAAGAATAATCTAATACCCATTACATCAATTTACATATTACATTAAACATAAATAAACAAGCATATCAAGCTGTTATTTCATCCAGCATGTAGTAAAATTCAAAAAACTTAGCACATAATAGCATGAAAGTAAAACATTGGCCTAGCCTAAAACTAGATTTGGTTGTCCTAGAAAACTATCTAAAGTGTATGAGGTAGGCTGGTATGGTTTTGATATATCCTATATAAGATAGTCAATTTAAGTTGTTTATTGTTCTAGTTGGTTGAAAGACTTAAGGGGAAAGTGTGGAGCGATTGCTACCTTTGTTAAACCAGAGCTACGAAGTTTATTTCACCTTCATTGGAGTAAATTTAATAGCCTCATAAGCCCAAGTTACCCATTAATAATCATTATTAGTTTATTGATTTAATTTATTAAGCTAGATCGGGTTAATAATTTTTAATTAAATTGGGTTGGTTGATGGTTTTAATGATTTAAATTAATTAAGTTTGCCATTAATCGGTTCATGGAGTTAAATAGTGAGCACGAGGAACCAAGCCTCCTAAGGACATGTAGCCCCATAACCCAAGATAATCCAGCCTAAAAACTTGGTTAATGTAGCTAAATTATGGATTTTAATTTGGTTAAGTAATTATTAAATAATTAAGTTTAAAGTTTTACACTCTATTGAATGTATTCGTGTCATTGTCATAGTGGGAATGAGAAACCAAGTTTCTTTAGGATACTTAGCTATACAGCTCAAGATAGTCTACCATAAAAACTTCATATTTGGAGTACTTATTATATATTGAAGGGTTGGTTGATTGCTTTTATTAATCAAATTAACGCTTTCTGTAATTTTCATTAAATATTGAATTTATGGATTTTTTTTGGAATTATTTAATATAATAAACTAAATGATCAAAATTTAACTTTTTAAATTAAAATGAATTCTAGGAATTTAAGCTTTTTACTAAATACTTGACCTTAAGATGAGTAATTAGACACTTAGTTTTCTAGAATTTGATTTTTTTATATTTATGAATTTTTGAAGTTTTGACTTAAATTTGATTAAAGGTTGACAAAAAAGTTGACTTTTTGACTCTGACTTAATTTTGGAGGTTTGATATTTTAATAAATATTAGACCTTAAATGGAGTTGAATGGATTTGAGTTTACTTAATTTGGAATTTTTTAAAATTTGTTATGTTTTTTAAAATTTTGACCATTTAATTGATTTAATTGGAGGGCTTTTAATGATTTAAATCCAAACTAATTCCAAACTTTTTGAAATCACTCTTAATGGTCAGGAAAAAAATAAGGGAGTGTTCACAAGTGTTTGAATTTTTTTTTGAATTTTTAATTAATTAAATTAATTTAATATTAATTTTTTACTTAAAAATTAAATTGAACTTAATATTTTTGTCCATTTAAGGTGCTTTTAATTTTATTTGATTAAGGGTTGAATTCTAGTCAATTTAATATATTATATGAAATTTTTTGATTTAAATTTGATTTATTATAATTTTTAGAAAATTTTAGTTTTATTAAGGATTTAATTTTAATTTAATTAAATAATTAGTCTAATAAATTTTAAAATCACTGATGATCTTGTTTGAGGTAGGTGATGTCACTAAGTTTAAATATATCAATTTTAGCTTTAATTGATGTCAATCTAATTTTTTAAAATTTTAAATAAATTCTCTAAAATATATCCTTAATTATTTTACTTCAGATGACACTAAGTTATATGCTTGAAATCAAAGTCACATTAACCCTTAGACAAACACATATGCATCACACAAACACTATAATCAAGAATCCTAGAAGTATAACAGCCTTAGACTAAGTGCATGTGCATCCTGTGCATGAACATAAAGGCTTACTTTAAAGATAAAGAAAATTGAAGGATGATCATTCAAGATGTGCTTATATATTAATCATTCCCCCATCAATTCAATTCAATTAAACTCAAGCTATGTTTAAAATTTCAGGATTGAAATCAAGGAACTCAAGAGTTTAATGTATATAATTTTAAAATAAAATTTCTAAATTATATATTAAAACTAAAACTTTGAATTTAGAAAAAATTAAAATAACTTTAAAATAATTTTGAAAATTCTCTAGTTAAATTATTTTAAACTAAAAAATTTATAGTAGTTTAAAAATATTTGGATTAATCTATAATTAAATATTAATTAAATATTCAAATGTTTAAAGTTTAAAATTATTTAAAATATATAAAATAATTTAAAATTTAAATTAAATGATTTAAAATTTTGAGAATTTTGATATATAACATTAATTGTTTTGATATAGTTTGAGTTTTTAATAATTTTTTGAATATTCTAATAACTAATTACATTTAAAATAATAAAAAATAATTAATTATTCAAAATAGTTATAAATAAAATTACAAATTTATAAGACACCCTCTGAAAATAAGAAAACATTTTTAAATAAATTTTATAAAATTTTGAAAATATTTAGATTTATTTTTATTAAATATTAATTAAAATATCCAATATTTAAATGCTTTAAATTATTTAAAATAAATGTAATATTTTAAAATAAATTTATATATAAATTTAAGGGTTTTAAAATATGAGAAATTTATTTTAGTACATTAAATGTTTTTATTCATATTGAATTTTTATTGATTTTTAGAAGTTTTTTAAATTTGAATTGAATTAAATTCAATTTTAAACTAATTTTATTTAAAACGACATTGTGAGGATGGTGAGAAGACAAGAAGTGGTTTTTTATTCATGCAATAAAAACTATGTAGCAGTGCGACAATTAATGTTAATGATTGCACCACCAGCAATCATTGGTATTAATGATATTGTGATGGTGTCGATGTAGTTTTAACTTATTAGCGTTAGCTTTACCGTTTAGCTGTTGTAACCTCCATAGTTTGAACAGATGGCTTAAATCAAGCTAGATGGTAATTCAATTAGACGGAGGCTTACACACGGTCAGATTGAAGAGAGGAATGACTAGATCTAAGCCATTGATTAGAAGACCAATGACTGATATTTCGCACACTTTCAAAATAATGTAAACCAAAACCCTAACAAGAAAAACATCATGTTCTCACAAATGGAACAATCATTTTTCATGAAATTTTAAACCTAGATTCTATGTATGAACATAAATCATGGGGGTTATTTTTTATGTTTGAAAAGCGCTTATTCAAAAACTATTTTAATCTAAGCGTCTTCGACTATGGTTTAATTTTTACATCAATCCAACCATTAGATTTTGATATTTTTTTATTCTCTAAACTTGCAGATTGTCTATGCTTATTCATCCTGAAGAAATCATGGTATGAAATGCAACATATCTTGAGATGTGGGGCTTGGATGAATTTAGCTTGAGTTCACTAGAGAGCTCATCTCCAACAAAGTTTTACAGGCTGATTTGAGCTGGTGAAGTGTGGATGAGAATTTGGGGAGTCTAAACAAAAAGAGTTTGATGTTTGAGAGATGGAGTAGTGTGAGAGAATATTAAGGTTGGAATGAATTCAGTTTAAAAGTTTTTGCCATATTCAAATATCCTAAGTGGTTTGAACGACTGAGATTCATATGGAAACACTCTTAGATCTTTCCCATATATCCTAGGGTAGTTAGGAGTAGAGAATCTAGAGGAAAAAAGGACATCCTACATGGAAAGGCAATTTGTCCTTTTGAGCACATTGCGTTATTTAGAATAGGTTTAGGATTAAACTAAGGTTTAAATCTAGCTTAAATGAGGCTTATGAAGCTTCTAGAGACCATTTGAGAGGAATTAGGAGGATTGGAATGGTGGGGTAAACTTAAATTAAGTAATTTGACCACTCTTGACCCATCTATTTTCTTGCTAACTTATGAACAAGCAACTTGACTTCTAATTAGGACATATTAAGGCTATGAATTGGAGTTGAATTGAAGTTTAGTAGAGATTAAATAGCTTGAATTGAAAAAGCTTGAATATGATTAGAGATTGACTATGGGTTAGGTTTTAGCAAGTCAAACCAAGTATGACTTGATTCTAAGTGAGCTTAGATGTGTTTGAATCATCTATTGGAATGAACATGAAAGCTTGGACAGTTTAATTTGGTTAAATGGGTTGGATTCACCCATTTGAACACTTAAGGGGCTCTTGGTTCAAGTCAATCCAGTTGACCCAGGGTCTGGGTTTGGGCTCAATAGGCTTGAAATGATAAATGGAGTATGATAGATGTGGTCCCTAGGGTTAGAATGGTCATTTGTGTGAAATCGGCCATTTTGACCCTTAAGGGTAATGTTTGGTTAACCTAGGTTGACTTGGTAAACCAGGTTGTCTTAGGGCTTTATTTTAGGCTCAATAGATTTGGTTTGATTAATGGAGTTTAATAGAGGTGGGTTCCTCAGTTAGAAAGGTCATTTTTGTCAAATTGACCTTTTAGACTCTTAAGGGGCCATTTGGTTAATCAAGTTGACCTAGGGCCTTAGTTTGGGTCTAATAGGTGCAAAATTACATTTCGAGTTAAATGGAAGTGGTCTCATGCAAAGATGAGGTCATTTGGATTGAAATTACCATTTAAACCCATCAGGGGTATTTTGGTCAAAATATGTTAACTTGGTCAACCGATCTTGACCAAGATCTGGGATTGAGTCCAATGCACTCATAATGATGTTTAAGATGCATTAGAGGTGGTTCTAGGGTTTGATTTGATTGTGTCATATTGATGTTTGGAGGAAACTTAAAATTTACCCTTACATTTTGGTTGTTTTGACCTCTGAATTAGATTGAGCTCAAATTTTGAGGGTTGACCCTTGGGATATGCTTAATCAATAGAAAATTTATAGATTATGAATCAAATGTCATTTGACTAGGTTTTGAAATGGCTGAAAAGTCACACAAAAAGGGTTTTAGGACGTAGACCTTTAACCTTTGATTTTGGTATGGAATTTTGGACTTGAGCTGAATTTTGGGTTTGATTGAATGAATTTCAATTATCCAAATCAATCAAAATTAATTATGTGATTGATAATGATTAGATATGAATGAATCTAGGTTAGAGGTTGGATTGAAGGTTGATTCAAATCAAGGTTGAATGTTAAATTGATGTTTGATTAAACACTAGCTGAAGTCTGGATTGATTAAAGCTTGAATTGATTTAAGTATAGATTGATTGAGTATTGAATTAATTGATGTATGGATTACACTATAGATTAAAATTTTTATTTATTGAAGAGTCTAGTTTGAAGTCTAGATTGAAGTTTGGATTAATTAAAATCTGGGTTGACTTGAGATCAAGATTTATTTCTTGTTTGGATTTGTTTGGGTCTAGATTGATCTAAATTCTAGATTTATCTAGGGTCATGATTGATTCGGCCGGTGTATGGATTGATCTAGGGTCTAGATTGATCATAGTGACCTCATATAAAAATGAGGTCAACACAGTTCTCTTGGAACCTAATCATATGCTTTATTTAAATCAATAAATAACATACCTCTTATATATATATATATATATATATATATATATATATATATATATATATATATATATATATATATATATATATATATATAGCTTGATTATTAAACATCTTAATAAGTAGATCCTCTTTATTCTCTCTATACTTCTTCATCAAACCTCTCAATGAATATATAGATTCAATAGTAAGCCTACCATACATGAATTCAAATCGATTTTGAGAAACCTTAGTATCACATTTTAACGTATGCTCAATAAATATCTTCAATAGTTTTAAAGTATGACACATTAACTTAATTCATCTATAATTTGTACTCTTATACATCACTTTTTTCTTAAAAATAGGAATCAACACACTCTTTATCCATTCATCTTGCATTTTTTATATTTAAAATAATAATAAAATTTTCATAAGCCAAGAAATTCCTTCATCTCCTATGCATTTCCACAACTCTATTGGAACATGACCAGGTCCAATAGCTTTTCCACACTTAATTTTCTTTAAAGTTTCTATAACTTCAATTTTACTAATATATCGATAAAGTAAAAAATATATGTTTTTTATTTAGGGAGCTAAGGTCACTAAAGTCAATCATATTCTCATAATTTTATTTAAAAATTATTAAAATATCTTATCCATATTTTTAAATATCCTCTTATAATAGAAGTATTTTTTGATGTTCATCCTTATTGCACTTTACTTAAACTAAGTTCTTACTACTTCTTTGTCTTTCCTTGGATAACTTTTACATATATCTTTCACACCCATAGTATTTTATCTACTATATAAATTATTGAAAGCTAAATTCCTTGCCATGCATATTACTTTCTCAAACTCTTTACGGACCTCCTTTTATCTTTCCTAATGTTCCAAGCTTTTACATCTAAACCAATTTTTATACTACTTTTTATATTTTCTTTCACATTTTGATTACATTACCTATTTTTATTATTATTAGCTTTTCTATTATGCTTCAAGTATATCCTTTGAAATATTCTTAATATTACTAGACATTTTTTCTCACATAATATATATTTCCTCATCCATAATTAAAATCTTAAGATTTTGAATCTTACTATCAAAAATATTTTTGTTAGTATTCTTTAAATGCTTCCATCTAATCCTAGGATAATATTTTAAAAATTAAGAGAAAATAAATTTAAATATTTAAAATACATAAAAAATTTAGGATGGCCTAATAAGAAAAGTAAGATGGTCCTAAAATCAAGCAATTTAAGAAATTTTTTGCCTCATTGACTAATATGGACATATGCCTATTAAGTGACATTAATTTAAGCATCTTAATTATTATTCCATAATTTTAAAAGGATTATTGTTCTTCCATGATTTTGCATAAAGAGTTATGTATGATGATTTGGATAATGACATTTTCATTAGCATATATCTTAGCGCCGCATTAAAACCTCAAAGAACTCTTGTCTGTAGAGTTAAAGTCCATGCACTCATCAATAAAACCTAGCACAAGCTTCTCTATATCGTTTTCAGTCATCGGAGGATAAGTATCCTCAAAAGGTGGTTGATTTTTCCATCTATTGAAAAATGTAGGTGATGATTCTATTGGTAAAGAGATTTATTCAGAAATGATGCCATCAATATCTAGAAAACATTGGATATTTGAAGCTTGGAAAATTGTACTTATGCCTCTTTCAATATGGTTATCTTACAAATCTTGAGGCTTAATAATTTCCTAAGAACATAGTATATCCCTAATATTAAAATAGGACTTATGTAAATGTCATAAGGCAATCCAAGGGGATAAGCATTTGATATATGTTTCTTAAGGATTCTAAATATGCCACAAGCTCTATAAATTTTTGTATTTTATTTAGTGGTATAATTCTCTAAGCAAATTTGAACTAAAGAATGATCACCTTCTTTTTATTCCTTGGAGAAATATTTATAATTTAATGCATTTTCATATTTATTATTACTTAATTGGATATTCCTTTTGTTTTACTTATATATATATGAATACTTTGAAATCTACCAGATCAATTATTTTTTAATATTTTATTTTTTGGTTATAACCATAGCTAACTTCAAAAGGTGATCTATGATTTTTTCTATAAATAGAGATACTATATATAAACAATAAAAGGAAAATACAAGTCTCAAGTGCCATTATTTTTACCTATTAAACACCTCAGTAAGTTGCATGTGGATCTATTAACAACTTTAGTTGGATCATCTATTTGGGGGAAAATTCTTTTAAAAAATTTAATTGTATTTTAAATAGTTTGCATAGTATTTTTCAAAAATATGAAACAAATCTAACATCCTTGCTTGAATCATTATGGATGGTAGCCCATATCTAACAATTTCTTTGAAGAAAAGTTTGACTATATAGGAGGCATCCATAGGTTTTTGATACGATAAATGTGTCATTTTAGAGAACCTATTTGCAATTATAAAAATACTATCATATACATGAGGCAACTCATTAGAAAATACTAGAGAACTCAAAAAGAATATTAGAAACTACAATATGTATGTGACTTCCTAAAGGGTATGACATATATTCTTAATATGTAATAAGTACAGTGTGGTCCAAACAAATTTCTTTTCTTAAATTTTTTATACCTAAGTATTCAATATGCATTTTAATAGTTAGATGAAAGTTAATAAAGAAGGATTCCCTTGCTTAAGGTGAGGAAGTAAGGGGTTCATCAAGTATAAGCTAAATTTTGGGTCTCTTTCTATGGGTAGTTACAAATTTTAGTGGTCAAAAGAGATTTTATATGAGAAAAGTGTAGCTTATTTCTCTTGTGGCTTAACAAAAAAGTGTCTTGATGGTCTTTTTATTCATTTTTAATGTGTACGCATTTTCTTGACTATAGTGAATCATATCCTTATCATAAATTACGTTCTACTTAATATGATACGGGCTATGTCCACAGGTAGAACATCACACAAAATTTTATCATCATAAGTACGCATCTTAATCAAAACCAAGCATCTAGAAGTCATATGCAAATATGTATGATTAATTAAACTTATGTAAATGGTTCGAGGTGATGTTCATATTTTTTGTTTGTTTGAATAAGGGCACTAGTGGAGATAGCATTCATTGAACTTATACCATCTATTATAACTACACTTCTCTTTTCATTATAAGTGTCTATCATTTGATAAATACTGCATTAACACCAATCTTCTAAATTTTATTTAGTCACTGAAGCGCCTTGTAATAGCTATGAGTGCATTATCTAATTCACCTTCAATTTTTGAAAGAGGGTCATCATCCAAAAATTTCTCATGATTTTTATGTTTAAAATAAATAGTCTCATACAAAAAACTATGATTTTTAGTTATGAAGTGGTACTACATATGACCCTTTTTATGGCTAATAAAAAAACAATTCCATTAGTACTCATATGGTTGTTTTTGTGGAGTGTTTAAGCTAATGAGTACTAGTAGATGATGAGATAGTTGACATTGAGGCCGTTGGTCTCATAATAGTTCTTGATGTGGAACTTGAGTAAGGTGAATTGTTAGGGGGAATCACTTTTTTAAGTTTCTAAATCATCAAAGTAAAAAAGAAAAAAGAAATCTTCAATAGTCCAAGTATTATATAATTCATTTTAATTCCTAATTTTAGGCAGAGTCTAATGATAAACTTTTTAGTGAGATGTCAAACAAGTTTGGTATTGTTTTTCAATATTAAAAGAGACTTGTACATTTTCAAGTAGTTAATCACAAGCATAACTCCTTATTTGAGGGTCAACATTCATCTTTGTAGATGTTTATTATGAAACCTAAGATAGAATTTATCATTTAAAAGTTCTTTCATATTAACCTAAGTTTATTAATTTCTACAATTTTTAAGTTCTTTAGCTAATAAATTGGTCTAGTAGATTTTAAAATACCCTATGAGTTCCATCATGGCAAAATTAATTTGCTGATAATCAACAAATTATATCAGTAAAAAAATCCTTCATTTGGGTTAACCAATCTAGAAATTTATTAGGACTATGGATTCTATCAAATGTTATATCTTCAATTTTTATTTTAAGTAAGGAGCATCTAAAAACTTAAAGTTTTAACTAGATTATTGTTGTTATCATTATTCTGGAAGTCTTTTAAACTGATTATCTCTAGGTTTAGGCTTATATGGGTATTGAGATTAATGATTAAGTTTTATAGTTGAACTTAATGAATTTAAAACATATTAAACTTTCATCAATACAACACAATTATTTTCTATGATTTGATGGAAGTTGTTTATATTATTTAAAGTTCTTTAAATTGAAATAAAACGGTAGCTTTAGGAGGCATGTTGATATGTAATAAGTGGTACTTTTTTTAATATCAAGTGAGAGAAAGATGAGAGGGAAAGGTTTTAGAAGGGGGAGATTAAAAGAGAATCTATCTATGCATGCAATCAAAGTGAAATTAATTCCAATGGAACATCTAGGAGGGGAGGCGAATATAAGACCACTTGCGGGCTCTCCTTAGAAAATTTAGGTCTATTTGATAACATGTTATTTATACTTAAATTTGCATGTTTATCACAATATATTCTAGTACTTGCAAAAAGAAATAATATATTTTATGAATTTTGGAAAGCAAGAAATTATTTCAAATATTATTAAATGCATAATGTATAGAAAGTTAAAACAAGGATCATGGAAACATGATTTTTAGTAATCTTGACTTAATTCAAATTCAAGGTAGGGGTTTTTATTTATGGAACACTCCCTTTATATTTAATGCATCTCTAAAAACGTTTAGGTTATTTTAGGTTCACATAATGAGCTTGTTAAGTCGTTTTAGTAGTAGTAGTAATAAATTTAATAAAAGTAAATTTCTATAGGGTTGACAACTAAACTATAATTTTCTAATTTTTTTCCTTTTGAATAATCTAAAGAATAGGAGAATTTAATTTTTTTTATTTTATTAGTAGCCATATTGATAAAAAGCCATCTTATTTGAAGGTATCTCAAGTTCTATTGTTCTTGAAAAATTATATCCTATTGCAAAAAAAACATTATTTCTATTAAGAGACACTTGTGCATTAAAGCTTCTTAACCTTGACTTTTTTAGAGCCCTTTGCTCTAATACCAATATGATGTATGGTCTACAAGATATTTATGATGAATTCAACAATTTGATTAGTGTCCCCTTATGGTAGTGATGGAAGGCTTATTTGGGTGGTGGTGAAATGGAACTCATATTTTGGACATATTTGGTGTTGAAACGTCTAGTATATTTAATGAAAAGTTCTACTTTGATAAAGATAGGGAAGTTCCATGGATTAAAGTTTTTGCAAGTAATGGAATTAATGGTGGTGTTTTTATGTAATTTTGGTTAGTCATTAATAAGTTAAGAGATGTTTAATCTTGTGCTAGTGGTTGAAAAATATATCTCTATATTAAGATTTTAGCTATTGTATCATAGGGTTTTAGGGAGTTTAGGCCATAAAAGGTTATAAGGGATGTGAGAAACATTTTGGAGGCCTTTTAAAGATTTATAATGGGTTTTAGAAGAAATCTAAGCTCAAGGTTATGTCGTCAATATTTTTCTCTTTAAAATTTCTTATTTAAACATTATTCGATCCTTGTTTGAACATAGTTTGAAGGCTTGATCATGGCTTATTCATATTATATTATTTGCACTATTTGCACACTATGTTCAAACTTTGTTCTAACCATGATATAACAAAGTTCAAATGCTGTTCAAGTAATGATTGAATAACATGATTTAAATAAGATATGAACGTTTCTTAAAATATGTTCAAATCATGTTTGATTATGGTTCAAACAAAGTTTGAATATAGTTAGTGCTCCTGTTTGACAAAGATTGAATCACATTCCTTAATACTTTATCTAGTTTTAAATTAGAGCTATATCCCAAAGACCTCATCTATGTGCATGATGAAAACATCAAAAATAAAATTCTACCCATATGCTCCAAAGACATCTCGAATGGAAAAAATAATGAATTAGTGTGGTCCCTCTAGAGAAATGAAATCTTAGATAATGATATAACAAATTATGCAATAGACAAAGCTTATGAACCAATTGTAAGGAAAAAGACAAAGGAAAATACTAGGCCCATCACCAAGAGCATGCTAAAGAAAATGAATTAAAATATTTATTTAAGAATTTATAAATTATTTTATATTAAAAGTTTTAAATTGGTATGACTATATATGTGTGCTTTAATTTCATTACCTAATGTGGACATAATTTTAAATTTAAATTTAATTGAACTTTAAAATTTAAAATAAATAGTAAAATCATTAAACCTTGGGTAAGTTATTTAATTGCATGAAATTAAGCATATTTGTTATCCATTTCATGTATATATAGCTAGCCATGCTAGGAGTAAAAGTTATGTACCTCATTCAAAAACACCCCCTTCTTATTCTTTTCTTTAACATTAACATTTGCATTGGATTATTTATTTATTTATTAATTTATTTTCTAAATGAATTGAATTTTGATGTTTTGAAGAAAGGGATTTTAATCAAAGAGATAAATGCATGGTGGTTGGCCATATTGAGAGGGGATAATTAGAGAACTTCCTTAACTTATTGATTTGTTGATTGATGGGAATATCTTATTTTCATAAAATATTCTTATTCTTTAATGTAGGATTTATTTTATCATTCGCTACATCCCTATAATGTGTCTTAATTTTTCTCTAACAAAAGTCTCTCCTAAGCCCACCTTGAACATGTTAGCCAACGAGCTCTCCAATTTGATGTAGCCTTCATCCTTAAGACATTCCAACATATTAAACCATCAGATAATTTTGAGAAGATTTAAATATAATATAGGGATATTCCCCTACCATTTATGGGACCTTGGAAAATTTTTTGATAGTTTTAAATTCCTTCCTTAAGGCTAAACTTTTCACCCAAATTTATTGTTTAGACTAGGCTTTTGCATGACCTATAACAACAACAACAAAAACAACACCAACAAACCTTTATCCCACTATGTGGGGTCGGCTATATAAATCCTTATTCTCCATTGTGCCCTATTAAAAGTCAAATTCTCGTTTATCAAATATAGAAAGATCATTTCTAAAATTTTCTAACCAAGTCTTTTTAGGTCTGCCTCTACCTTTCTTAACATAAGTCAAATTTAATACCTCTACTTTTCTAACTGAGTCATTGGAAGGCTGCCATTTTAAGTGACCAAACCATCTAAGTCAACTCTCTCTAATCTTATCTTCTACTGGAGCTACTCCTACCTTTTCATGTATATGCTTATTTCGTATCCTATCTCTAAGGGTAAAGCGACTCATCCACATGAGCATCCTCGTCTCTACCACACTTAACTTAGTATTATGCTTCTCTTTTAATGGCCAACATTCGACACCATAAAGCATTGCAGTCCTCACCACCATCTATAGAATTTTCCCTTAAGTTTGAGGGACACTTTTTTATCACACAATAAGTCCAATGCATTCCTCCACTTCAACCATCCAACTTAAATTCTATTGATAATATCCCTATCTATTTCAACATCACTCTGAACAATAAATCCAAGATATTTAAAATGTGTACTCTTATTAATTACGTAGTATCCCAAAGTCACAATCCTCTTACTAGGTCTATTACTACTAAAATTACACTCCATATATTCTGTTTTAGATCTACTCAAGCAAAAACCTTTAGACTCTAAGGTTGAGCTCCATAATTCAAGTATACCTTCAACTCCCTCTCTAGTCTTATCAACAAGAAGAATATCATCAGCAAAAAGCATACACCATTTGTATTATCTACTGTTGTTTTAAAATTTTAGAAAATATTAAATACCTTCAAAATTCAAGAATTTTTTTTGATAATATAGATACACAAAAAATAAAGTTTTAAGATGTTTCCAAGCCATGTAGGCACCTAAATCCTTAAAACAAAAAAGTTTGAGGTTAGATATAGTGTTTTCAAGTTTGGGTTTCACCTTTTTGTCCAACCTCTTTCTTGAATATTCCTATAGATCCACTCCACAAAAATATAGTCTAAAGCTTTTAGATTTTAATTTCACTCCTTGAAGAATCCAAAGAAATTTATCCCACATTGGGAGACCAAATCCTATGCCTCCAACACTAATTCTTATATCAAAGGTTCATAGCACATGGTTGGAGAAGTAGGCAAGCATTGAAGAATCCAAGTGCAAGAGAAAGTTTTCTTTATTTGACTCAAACTTAAAGTCCATTTTATCTATCATTTTTCTTTTATTGTGGTGTATTTTATGTTAGATTGTAGGTTTGCTTTGTCTAAGAGTAATTCCAAGAATATATGTCATTCCACCAATTAGTTACCCCCATAAATTCATCCTAGCCATTTTTCCACAACTTATTATTGGATTTGTGTGATTCTAATTTTTAGAGAGTTAAAGTAAAAAAAAAAAAATTCTTCTTAGGGTCTTGCATGCATGGAATTAATTAAACATATGAAACACTAATTTATTTCTTTATCACATGCTAGTTAAATGACACATCTCTACCTTCTTGAGTATACTAGTTTTATTAGCCTCTTATAATTTCAAGGAAACTCCACTTTTGCATGATTTTAAAGCATCAACTCACTTTAACACGCATATATTATTTCAGTTATGTGGTTAAAAATTTACATTATTTGCACACCTAAACTCACTAGCATGTCATATATTATTTCAGTTATGTAATTCCATTAAATTTTTTCATCAAGGTGCATTGCCTTATCATTACAATCCTCTACCATCTTGGCCAATCCTCATAATTTCTCCTTACAATCTAGACATAAAAAAGGGTCATAAATTTGAGTTGATTAAAATTGGACTATCTATTATTTGGGATTCCCATCATGATTGAACTAGTGCAACATTATGAGTTGGACATCATCTTTATAAATGGTTGGTTTAGGAGCTTTTATTAAGAATTTCCTAATACAGGTTCCTTTTATCTTCTTCATGTGAAGGAAGTCACATCTAATTTCATTCAAATTCACATACCTATTTTGGATGCTATTCTTCTACCAGAGTATTCAAATGTGTGCCCTTTTGACTTGTTATATCAACTTTCTTCAAAGAGACATGCAATATGTTATAGATTTATCCCATGTTTATATTTATCAAATCACCCATATTATATGATGAACTCATTTGAGCATGTTGGGCTAAAGAAGAAAGTTGAAGAGTTTCTTAGGAAAGGCTTCATCCAAAAAAGTCTTAGGCCTTATGCTATCTCTTTAGCATATATGAAAGACATATCATAAAAAAAGTATTTATAATATATCTATCATTAGGAATTATCAAATGGAGGTTTTCATACATGGACTTAATAATATGATATATTTGATATTTGGAGCCACTTGTTTTATAAAGATAGATTTTAAGAGTGGTTACTATTATCTTAGAAGTATACCATAGGTTAATAAAAGATACGATAAAATTTAAAATGGAAAACATTAATGGAATATGATGCCATAAGGTATATTTAATGCTCTGTGCACATTCATGAGTTCATGAATATTATGTTAAAACCAATTATTGATTGTTTTCTTATGATTTAATATGATGACATATTCATATTCAATTTTTATAAGAGCAACATCTCATCAACTTGGTAGGTTTTGTATAAGCTTAAGGAAGAGAAATTATACATCAATTTAGAGAAGTGTCTACTTATGAGTAAAGAAGTCACATTCTTTAGATTTGAAGATACTCCTTCTAAAACTCGAGCTTGATTGTTCTAAATTCAACGCCATCAAGATTGGCTTATTTCAAAATCACTCAATAATCTTAGAAGTTTTTATTTGTTGGAAATATTTAATAGGAAGTTCATTAGAAATTTTAGCATAGGTTGGCTAACTTTCATGACATAAATTATAAACATAAAGATAAGTATTTATCATAATGGGACCAATTATAGTTATTAATGACACTTCTATATGAATAGTTAGCTTTACATCCCTTAGAATTTTTCTAATTTTAGAATTATATTTCAGAGGGATTTTTGGACACTTACGAGAAAACATGACAACTACTTTGGTGAGAGTAGATTTTATTTTTCTTCTATTAAGTGAGATATAGTTGGAATTATATTTGGGAACTACACATGCAAGTAGATCAAAGAAAATGAATAAAAAGTTGGAAAATATATTTAATTTCTTATACACTTTGGTTGGGAGGGACTATAAATGAACTCTATATTAGGATTACATAGAACACCTAGGGTTATTGATAGAATTTTTAGAGTGGTGTATGTATTCTCTAAGGTGGCACATTTTTACCTTATAAGAAATTTGTGATTCATCATATATTGCAAGGGTATTTTTTAAGGAAGTTGTGAGACTACATGGATTGCCCAATGCCATAATATTTTATAGAGATTCTAGATTCACATCTTATTTTTAGAAGAGTTTTTAAGAAATTGATGGGGACTAAGCTGATTTTTTTTTTTAACCTTTCATTCACAAGGTTGTGGGAAAATAAAGGTTGTCAACATGTCATGTGGGAACCTATTGAGGTGTTTATTAGGGAGGGGTATAGGAAGTTAGGATTTTTATTTAGCCACTTTAAATTTTTTCTACAATATTACTATATCAAGAACACTAAAACAAACACTGTTTGAGATAGTGTATAATTTTAATCCCAAAATATCTTAATATAACATTTGTTCTTACTCATGTATTTTAAGATTTTGAATTTAATTTTACAAAAAAAAAAAAAAACTTAATTATATGAAATGATTAGAAAGCTATTGAGTAAAGAAACATTAAGTAATTATAAATTTGTGAACAAAACTAGATTTATAAAAGAATATTAAGATATGGCATGCATGTGAGTCTTATATTTAATTTTGTAGGTATACAAAATTTTTATGAATATATGCTTAGTGAGAATATGAAAATAACCCTTTTATAAATGGACAAATCAACCAAATTCAAGTGAACATTTAGCCCAACAATTTAGAAGTAGAGAACATAGTGATAAATAAGGCACCAACTGGAGAGCACAAATTCTTAGTTCTAATAGAGCTACAAACAAGCTTAGTTGAGCATAGTAGGTGCTTGTTCATGTTTAAAATTATTTATTATTATCTTGTTTGAGTTAGATTTGAGCTTGATGCAAGATTTCTATTTATGTTCAAGCTTGGTACATTTAAATTGAAAGATGTTAAAATTTGGTTTGCATTCAAGTTATGTTTGATTCATATTAAGCTTATTGAGCTTTAAACAAGCATCTCATATAAAATAATACATTATTCTTAGTTAGCTATTAACATGAATGAGGTTGTGGAATACTTAACTCTTATGTAGCCTTACAAGCCAAGCTTGGAGGCAAACCTTCATCATCAATTAAAATATAAAGGGTTTGCACCTTCTATCTACCTTTTCACCATCTTTCCTATTTGACATCAAGGATATTATTGAACTATTTATTTTTTTAATTGGTTTAATGAAAGGATGGTTGATATTTTGAAGAAAAAAAGGGATTTTAATCCAAGAGTCAAAAGCTTGGTGCCAGTCCAGAACATGAGGGGATTTGGTGATTTTCCTAAAACTATCAAATTATTAGAAGCTCTAGATCTAATTTGGAGACATTCCCCTTACACATAAAGGAGTTTTCTAAAATTTTCCTTGCTCTAAACCCCTCTTTATAGTCTATAGTTCTCACTAAAAGTTATTATTCATATCTGGTTCTTACATGATCTTGTCTAATTTTAAAATCTTGAGAAAATATCAAAATGCCTTCAAAATTCTTTAAGCTTTTAGATCATATCTAGACATGTCCATCTACAATTTTATCATTTCTAAGCCTTTGAATAACAAAGATTTTTCATACGCAACACTTAAAATTAGATTTATATTATTAATGTACATTTGCTTAACTAGCCCACATCTTAAAGATTCTTATATGTTTACTCAGCCACGTTCTAGTTTAAAACTTTTGTATTCTTGAGAAACACTTTTTGAAACCTCTTTCCCTTAACTCCCCCCCCTCCCAGTCCAGAACATGAGGGGATTTGGTGATTTTCCTAAAACTATCAAATTATTAGAAGCTCTAGATCTAATTTGGAGACATTCCCCTTACACATAAAGGAGTTTTCTAAAATTTTCCTTGCTCTAAACCCCTCTTTATAGTCTATAGTTCTCACTAAAAGTTATTATTCATATCTGGTTCTTACATGATCTTGTCTAATTTTAAAATCTTGAGAAAATATCAAAATGCCTTCAAAATTCTTTAAGCTTTTAGATCATATCTAGACATGTCCATCTACAATTTTATCATTTCTAAGCCTTTGAATAACAAAGATTTTTCATACGCAACACTTAAAATTAGATTTATATTCTTAATGTACATTTGCTTAACTAGCCCACATCTTAAAGATTCTTATATGTTTACTCAGCCACGTTCTAGTTTAAAACTTTTGTATTCTTGAGAAACACTTTTTGAAACCTCTTTCCCTTAACTCCCTCCCCCCCCCCCCCCCCCCCCCCCCCCCCCCCCCTTCCCTTTTTCACCATTGAATGGCCAAATCCTATGTTTCGAAAATAAGTAGTGACAGAAATGGAGAAAGCTTTAGTGGGAAGGGTGCGACAACACTCTTTATAGATAGTAGGATATTAGCAATACATGGGCACTTTGGTTCAAAATGAATGTTTAAAGATGTTTCTCCAAGAAAATAAATATTTATTGCATTTATTAACTTTTTGTTATTATGGGTCATATAATGTCAAATTTCTTTCAAATATTCTAATTGTATTTAGAATAAGTTCATGATATATTAAGTCAAAAATAAATTTAAATAGTCACATCATGATATAAAAATATACAAAGACATCATCATAATTTTTTTAATTTTAAAAATATTCACTTACATTTTAGTTTATAAAAATAGGTTGATATATTTATTTTCTAAATAAAAAAATATTGACAATTTCCATATAATTCTTAAGGCATTACATTCACTTCAATAGTGTACTACACAAATACATTTAGAGAACATTATGTTAAAATATCAAGATATATTTTGTAACATTATATTTTAATAATCTATCCTAAATTTCACATGTCACTTATTATACATTAATGCAATTAATCTATTAGACAAAAAAAATTAAAATTTTAGATAAATTAATTATATTATTAGATATTATAACTAAACTATTAGGAAAGTATATAAAAAATATTTTGAATGTTTATAATTTATTTATAATATCTAATAATTTATTTATATTTATCTAATAGTTTAGTTATAAATTATTAAGGGTAACACATAATGTTGGAAATTAAGATCATGTGGCATGAAGATTGTTGTATAAAATATATCAGTATACTCTATAATTAAAACTTTTTTAATTGACATGACTCATTTAAAATGAATGGATAAATAAATCCATTATATTTTTATTTGAAGAAATACGATCAAAATTGTATCTCAGACCAAATTATTCTTAATATTGAAATATGAGTTGTATCCTATCATACCCTTTTAAGACCATTAGAATCCTTAGGCAAAGTTAACCTTAGTTTTCCCTATGAGGTGGCCATGAATTTTATGTGCTACCATATACCCTTTAATCCCCTTTGAATATATACTTTGATCCTTCATAAATTCCATTTATAAAAGGTTGAAATCACTTCAAGATTTCAAACCAAAATTCACCCAAAAGTAAGTCACATATGCTTAATTGAACTATGCATGGTACATTCAAACATACAATTGACTTAAGAACCTCATAAGAATTTATGAAATTCCCTAGTCACCATTGATAAGTAGTGGATGTTGCAATCTGGGAGCCCAAATTCATTTTTTGTTGGTAAAAATATTATTATTGGATTATATATTTAGTATCTCATATGTTTTATTATTGCATATCATTTCTATGTACACTAACATTTTAGGTTCAACATACACCAAGTACCGTTAACAAATCAGGACTTTAGAATGGGTAGTATAGATTTGATTTTTGCAAGAGCCCATACTTTATATTTTCTTAAATCAATCAATATAAAAAGTTGTCTATTAGCTTAGCAACCATGCAAACACACATAGGGGGGAGAAAAAAATGAATTTGTTTTTTTTTTTCTCATACTAGAATATCTACATCATACTGTATAATCTCTATATTTAGAAATTAATTAAAATATTTAACTAATTATAAATTAAATTAAATTAAAATATAATTAATAATATTGTATGACCACCTAATCGTTCAAGACTATCATATATTTTATGAATTCCCACTTTTAATTAAATTAGGTAATAATTTGAATTTTAAATTTTGTTCAATTTATATTTTGCAAACATAATCATATTATACAATGATTTAAAATATTGTCTAATTTAATTCAAAATTTAATAAATTGAATATGGATTAATTATGATTTAAGTTCATATTGTACAAACTAATTTGTATTAGACTTTCATCAAAGATAATTTTTGGACATCCAAGAATTCATCATGGATGAATTGTGATTTAATTGAACTATTCATTCATATTATATGATAAGAGATTTAATTGAATTTTACTAACTAATAATCATAAAGTAATAACAAGTCAAAATTGAACTACTCATACTATACGATCTATGAACCATACTATACAAATAGAGATGGTAGAATTAAATGATTGGATTTTTCAAAGTCTAGTATTTAAACTTTCTTAATAGGCTTTATAAGAATCTTTTGAAGTCATTGGGATGTGTCTTATGTGAGAAAGCATAAAAGAGAAGGCTTTGAGCTAGGGAGAGAAATAGTGAAGTTTGAGAGATAGGGAAAAAATCCTTTTGGGTTCAAGGAAGTGTAAGGGATTATTTTCACATAGTTGCTCCAACTAACTTGCACTTGAGTTCATCCATGAGTCAAGGTTTATCTTGATGGAAGCTTTGGGAAGAAGAACCCTTTGGTGTGGAAGGGATTGAAAACTCTACTACACCTAGTTGGTGAGTAGGATTCTAGTACTCTACTACACCAGGTTGGTGAAGGAGATTCAACTACCCTGTCACACCAGAATGGTGAAAGATATTAAGCTAATCTACCACATTATGCAAAGTAAAAGGGATTTTCAATTTGCATCCATAACGAGGGTGGATATGATTCTTGTGAGGGATTCTTTACCTTATTGTGGGGAAAAAAGGAGAGACTAAAGACGATTATTGTAATGTCTAGAGAGGAGGATTCTAGGGAGTGGACATAGGTTAAGTTGATCGAACCACTATGAAAATTCTAGTGTGCTTCTTTTTTTCTCATATTTTACTTCCATGCAATTTTTTGTTTGGCATTAATATTCTTGTGATACAAAATAATTAAGATATTTTTATTAGAAAACTAAAACAAAATTGTAAAGAAAAAAGAATAAAAAAATTTATCTTTTGTTATAGAATTAAAAAAATTTATTGTAATTATTTGTTTTTTGCTTTCGTATTTCAAATATGATTTGAGGTTAAGTTATCAATTTTCTTTAAATTTTTTAAAAGGAAACTTTTTAAAAAGAAAATTTTAAAAACACTAATTAACCCCCCTCTTAGTGTGACTTTGTAGTTCAAGTGGTTTAGCAATCATAAATTGAACTTTCAATTAATATAAGGGCAAGTTCTCTGTATTGGTTGTTTAAGAACCTTTAGAAAAGATCCTTGGCACAATTTGGGAATAGAAAAAAAGCTAAGGGTTATTCAATAATCAATCCAACATTGTTTGATTATATCACATTTAATTTATGAAAAATTTGTATTTCTACATCTTTACAATCGAATAACTTTAGATGTGGCAAATTATATAAATTGGTTATTCTGTTAGTTTTTGTATTGTTAATGGTGTTAAAACTGAAATGCCATTTATAGAATGGAGAATAAAAGATAGGTATCTTGCAAAACTAAATATGAAATTCTTAAGTTTTTTTTTTTTAAATTAAAATTATTGGATTGCATGTGTGTTTCTACTTGTACTACTGGTAAGGATATCTAGGATATACTATGCATTACTTATGAAGGTAAAAATGAGGTCAAAAAATTATGATTGAATTTTTTATTGCATGAATACAAACTCTTTCACATGAAATCTAGTGAACTATATCTTATATGTACATTAGTTTTACCAAAACAGTGACATCACTACATGCTTTAGGAAGGGAACTATCTAATTTTAAAAAGTGTAATAAGGTATTAAGTTACATACCAGATAGTTTTGATGTTAAAGTCATTTCCATTTATGAATCTAAAGATTTGAATGTTTACTCTATTAATTGTTTACTTGGCTTTCTCATTGCTTAGGAGCAAAATGTGAGACAATGATTGTTTGATGTAGGTGATAAGAAAAGAAGAATGATGTAATGCGAAAAGATAATGATATGGATATGAATTACTCAGGGGAAAATGGAAGTGAGAAAATAGATATAATGATAAGCTTATTCAAGAGCTTCATAAAACACGAGCAGAATAATAATCATCGCTTCGATAAGAGCAAAGGTAAGAATGGTAAAAATAATAAATTTTCTTCTGAAATAATTTGCTGTGAGTGCAGGTTGCCTGGAAATTTGAGGTATGAATTCACCAAATTGAAGGGCCGCCGTACAAAGGAAAAGGGTGGAGATGATCTTATTGGAAAAAGGGGAAAGTAGAAATTGCAAAAAATCCTCTAGGTAGACTTAGCCTCTAACTCATTAGAATAGGAACTGAAGAAGGAGGTAACAAATTTATGCTTAATGGTAAATAATTCAATTGTGAACTCCAATTAAGATGAGGTACGCTAGCTATCTTATGATGAAATATTTTTCATTTTCTAATAAATTGATGCTTCATATAGGAATCTGAAAAAGTAGCATATATACAGCTTTAATAAAGAAATTTTGTAGGAATGCATATTTACCAAACCCCTAAATTATGACACATTTAACACACTTAGGATTAGAGTAGGCATTATTAAAATCCATGCTTAGAGAAATTGGGGTATATGTATAATTACGTGAGTTTTTTTGTTTACTTGTTTTTTTTTTTCATAAGTTTGTGTTGAGGTCTTTCATGATTTTTTTATTTTTGGTGTGACTTTTACTGTGTAGTGTTAGTTGTGATCATTGTAGTTTGTTTTCCTTTAATGAGTTGTGCTTTGTGGTGTGTTCTTTGTCATATGCTTATCTTTTCTTCTTTTTCCGTGTTGTTCAGTATTAGTTTCAGTTGATAAATCTTCTTTATGTTGATGTCAAAAGGGGGAGTAAGATATTGTTGGTTATACACTTTATTTTCATTAGTGCCGATTGTGTTATTTTTATTTCATTTCTAATGGTGATTGTGCTTATTATTATTATTTTATACTTTTATTTTAATAATAATAATAATAATAGTAATAGTAATAATAATAATAATAGTAATAATAATAATAATAATAATAATAATAATAATAATAATAATAATAATAATAATAATAATAATATATCTCTCCCTATTTTTTAAAGAGACCACTTAGTAAGAGGAGAACTTAGAAGGAAAATAAAATTAACTTATAGTTAACTAAGAATATTTATCATCAACAAAAAGGGGGAAATGTTGTAATCTAGGAGTACGAGTTTGTGTTTTGATTATATTATTAGATTGTATTTAGTTTCTCCTATGTTTTATTATTGTATATCATTTTTGTGTGTACTACCATTTGAGGATTAACATACACCAAGCACCATAAAAAAATACTCAAGATTATGTAGTATAGGTTTGATTCAAGCAAGAACCTATACTTTTATATTTTTGAGTCATTCAATATAGAAATGTGTATGTTAGCTTAGTAATTATGCACACACATATTGGAGCAAAATTAAATATTTTAATTTTTTTTAATATCATATTGGAAAATCTAGATCATATTATATATCTATATAATTAAAAAGTTAATTAAAATATTTAATTAATTATGATTTAAATTAAATAAAATATAACTAATCTATATTACGACTACCTAATTATACATGACAATCATATATTTTAAGAAATCCCAACATTAATTAAATAATGCTAAAATTTGAATTTTAAAATTTATTCTATTTATACTATATGAATATAATTATATTATATGATGCTTTCAAATATTACCAAATTTAATCTTATGTTTAATCAACTTAATATGGCCTAATTATTATTTAAGATCGTACTATATGATTTGGATCATACTGGATGATAGACATAGATAAATTTTTGTCTTCTTGGGGTTTATCCTGGATCAATTGTGATTTGATTGAACTAATCATTATTTACACTATTCAATTATATTATATGATCAGTAAAAATTGAACTAATTATACTGTACTAACTGAGATGATAGAATTGAATTATTAGGATTTTTTAAAGTTTAGTATTTAAGTTTTCATAATAGACTTTTATTTTTTGCCACTCATTGGGTTGTTTCTTATGTGAGAAAGCATTTAAGAAAAAGCTTTGAGCTAGGGAGAGAAAGGGTAAAGCTAGAGAGAGAGAGAGAGAGAGAAATTTTATTGGTTCAATGTAGTGTGAGAGGATATTTTCACTTGGTTGCTTTAGCGAGCTTACACATGAGTTCCTCCATGAGTTAAGGTTTATCTTGAGGGAAGTATGGGAAAGATGACTCCTTTGGTCTCAAAGGGCCTGGCTACTTTGCAGCACTAGATAATAAAAATATTAAAATTATCTTGGATTTAGTTTCTGTTAGAAAATAAAATAAAATAATTTTCCTTCTATTATAAAATTAAAATTATTTTTATAAATTTTTATTATTTGCTTCCGTATTACAAATATTTTGTGTGTGTGTGTGTGTGTGGGGGGGGGGGGGGGGTTGTGGGGACCCGTAAAGGGGCCTATAAATTAATAGAGAAGAAATGATACAAGGTCCTTAAAGGGGACCTTTAGCTCACTACTGCTCGACAGAGCTACAAGAAAAGTCAAAGAAAGGACTAAGAGCCGAAGGTCCCCTATACAATGAAATACAAAAAAGCTTAGTAACACTCTAGGGCTGTAAGAAGATAGCACCCAAAAAAGGAAGGCCATAAAATAGACTTTCATCATGCACTTCCTACAAAACTTAATCATCTTGTCCACAAAAAACATTTGTCCAACAGACCTACAAGAGATAATGACTGCAAAGACAGAACAAGCACAATAATAATATATGGAAAAACACATAGGATTTTAGCTATATAAAATTAGAATACAATTAGACTTAAACAAAATAAAGGTGTAGGACACCCCTTCAGCAACAATGAAGAATAACTAGTTAATGGACATCTGAATGCTCCCATTAAAAACAAGTAATTAGGATTCCAAATGCTCCAATAATAATTCATAACAAGAATCCAAGCTACAGCAACACTAGCATAACCAATACCTTGACGGATGGAATGGAACCATACACAAGAAATAAAATACAATCAGTAAACCAATAAATAATAGGTAAAATAAACAATAAAGCAGTAAGGAGCCTCCACATCAAGCAATCAACACAAAATCAAGAGACAACCAACCACATATCCCATTTCCACCAACTAAAGATGCTAATAATATCAATATACCTCACCCTAATCATTAAGTAAAGAATGAAACAACCATCATTTAAAAGAGTATTAAGCCACAAACAACAAGAAGAACTAAGCACAAAACCAACCAAACACAACAAAAAGTAGAAAGGCCAAGATGACAACAAATATAAAATATGCCAAATTTATCAAACCCCACAAATGATCTCACCTTCCAATTGGACCAACCATCCCAAATTAAAATTCTTCAAATAACCATCCTAAAAAAATACAAACAACGATGAAAAAGGCCATAAGAGCTCAAGCATGTAGTATCAGAAAAGATAGCTTGAATAAAACCTAAGTCCCACTCCAATCTTCTCACAAATCCACCCAGGCTCACAATGATCATGTACATGAAAAGCCCTTGGAATAGAAGGAGAAATAATTGAATGAAAATAGCAGCAGCTTACAGCCACAAACAAGCACCCGAAATTCCCTACATACTCTCAAGGATAAATGATCCAAAACCTTACACATCACAATAATAGATAAAAATAGATAAAAAAATAGAAAACCACATACAGATCATGGATGGATCATCCCAGTGGTGATGCCTAAATAAAGAGATGACAAAAATTCAAATGTAATTACCCAGTGAGTGAATGAGTAGCACACAGTGTAATGACCATCATTAAAAAATTTACAATCATTCCTCAAACAAAATAAAATCTAATAATTAGTATAAAAATATAAATCAAATATATTGTATTTCCCCAACCCATGGTAATACAAAATCATCAGCCTCAAAAAATTACAAGCATCAATATTGTGCAGTTAGAATTTCTTAAAAACTACAGGTTGAAGATTCACCAGTATATCATACTCATGCCCGACAAGGACAAAGGAACCCAAATAAACACATAACCCAATATTAGGATCCATGGGAAGGCTACTAAACACATCATTCTTAGAAGTAGAAGAGGAAACATACTGGAAAATGTTCAAAACATTTATGATAGCAACAACAATGCTGTGATTCCTTACCCCATCAGCCAGATTAAAAAAAAAAAAAAACAAAACATTAAGCTTCCAAGATTCGTTAAATAACTAGAAATTTCAATCAGTCCAAAGGGACCACTTAAGATAATTAGAGTCCATAAAGCCAACAAGATTAACCAAAGGGTTCTGGCACGACCAAAAATTTTGAACAAAATAGATTTAAGGATAAGAAGAAAAACCATTATGGTTCAAATCAGAATACCAATAAAGCCAAACATGGCTCAAACCCAAGTCAATAATACTAATTGCAATCATGAAATTCTAAATATGAAGAAGAAGACAACAAATCTATAATACACATTACTAAATACATAAAACCAGTCAAATAAAGAACAGGAGCAACCAAAACAAAACATAGCTAATTAAAATTAATATAAGGGAGGCCAGACCAATCTAATCTAGCCAAACCTTTGATCTCTTTAGGAAGAGAATGTTTAGAGAATTCAGTGAAACCAGACAACTTACAAACCATTTTAGCCAATGCATCAACAACAACATTACATTCTCACAAAATATGGGAAATAGAATAAGTAATGAAGGAAAGCCAATACTTAATATCTCTTAACATATAAAAAATTGTAGGATTAGAAAAGATATTACCTTCAACATAATGAATCAAGTGCATAGAATCCACTTCAATCCAAATATTAGTGATGTGTTAGTAAATGCATAAGTGAATGCCATAAAGAAGACTCTCGATTTCAATTTGAATAGCAGTATTAGCCTTAGAGGGACCTACAAAGGCCACAATTACAAGACCATAAAGTCCCAAATAATGCCACCACAACCCGCATTCAAATTATTCTAAGAGCCATCAGTATTAAGTTTGGAACATCCCTGAACAGACTTCCTTTAATAAATAATCCTATCTGTACAACTGGTAAGATGAGGACTAAAAACCAAACAAAACTCACAAGACACATGAAAAAACCTTTAAAGTAATCATACTTAAGTAAATTAGCAACAAAAAAGTTGTTGAATTTTATTTTTAACTTTAGAGATGACACTTAAAGCATTCATTTTAATTTCCTCATGCTTAGATTCATTCATACTACTCCATAAAAACCAACAAATAATAACAGGAAGAATATTTCTTATATGAACTTTATCAAGGATGAACCACTCCTTAAGAAGACGGACAATTGAATTATACCTTTTAGTAGTTAGCACATTAAACATGTTGTCCAAATGAAGCCAAACTTTTATAGCAATCAGGCCCTAAATGAACACATGATTAATACTCTCAATATGGTAACAACATTGACATTAGTAGACAATATAAAAACCTTTTCTTAATAAAATATAATCTAAAGTCAAGTAATTATGTAAAATCCTCCATAGAAGAAAAGCGTAAGAGGTAGTTATGTTAGCATGCTAGAAAGCAAAATAAAGTGAGTCTTTAGGGAGCACTTATCTTATGGAATTCAAAACATGCTTAGTAGCAAAGTTACCATCATTAAAACCATTAAACAAAATGAAATCCTCATTTTACAAATTAATAGAAATATTGAGAATTAACCTAATAATAAAATGATGCACAAAATTGATAAGTAAATCAATATTCCAGCTCTCATTAATAATAAAATACTTCACTTTGAAAGCAGAGGTAGAGTGAGTGCATAAAATATTATCAATAGAAAAATTATCCAACCATTTATCTTGCCAAAAAGAAATGTTGCCAACTCCCATACCCCATTGAATAAACTCTTCAGCTTCCGACTTAATGTTACATAATCTTTTCCAAAAAAAAGAGTCCCCTTTTTGAAAATACAATTCAAAGGATGATTCCCAACACAATATTTAGAAACCATGAACTTGGCCCATAAACCTTTTTTTGATATAAAGGTAAACCAAAATTTATGGCTATAGGACTTGGTCATATCCATGAACATTTTAAATCCAAGTCTTCCCTCATCCATAGCCCTCGTACAATTACTCTAAGAACCGCATACCATAACATGTTTACCATCTTTAGCACCCAAAAGAAATTTGTTAAATAAAGTCTCCATTCTATTACAAATATTTAAAGTAGGACACAATATGCATCAAGTAAATAAGAATGGAATACAGTACGTGTTTAATAAGAATATGCCTACCTCCAAAAGAAAGAAAATTAATTGCCCTAGATATCATCAAATAATTGAGACAGTTTCTTACCCTTATAAAGAGGAGTACCCAAATATTTCAGAGGTAAACAACTCCTATTTAAACCAAATTTTTGTTCAATACTAGTAATTCGTGTATGAGATATAAAATTAGTAGGAATAAAACAACTTTTAAAAGGGTTAAAAATTAAACCACTAGCATGTTGAAATAAGTTATGAACTTTGAACAAAATATTAAGCATTTTAATAGAGCCATTAGTGAAAATAATAAAATCATCTACAAAGCTCAAATGGGTTATAGGATAACCACCACCATTTCTAAATTACAGAGTAGGGTGAATACTAAAAGGATTATTAAACCACGAGATAAGAATTCCACAGCAATAATAAAAAGATCTGAAGATACAGGATCCCCTTGTCTTAGATCATGAAAAGATTTGAAATATCCATGAGATTTACCATTAATATTAACAAAAAAGTATTAATGTTCTATGCTATTTTTAGTACGATTAATAAAATGCATATTAAAACAAAAAGGCTTTAAAATAGTATAAAGAAATTCTCAGTTAAGATTATCATAAGCTTTAGTAATATCAACTTTGAAAATAATATTGCCATCAGAAACCTTATCTTGCAAATCATGAACTAATTCTTGAGCGAGTAAAATATTATCAAATATAGATTTTTTCGTTTCACAAAGCTAGTTTGTTCCAAAGAAATAATGAATTAAAGCAAGACTCCCCATAATAGTTTTGCCAATAAGTTTATTAAAAAAAGTACATAAACTAATGGGATGGTAATCATTCCAAAAATTAATGTTATTGGATTTGGGAATTAAAGCTATAAAAGTAGAAGTAAAGAATTTTGGTGTAGGATTGCCCCTAAAGAAATCTACCAAAGCTTTGATGAGGTCCTTTTCAATAATAACCCAAGTATTCTGAAAAAACTTAGTAGTAAAACCATCAGTGTCGGCAAACGAATCAGTGTTCATATCTTTCAAAGTTTTCCAAATGTCTTTCTCGAAAGGAGTTTAGTTAACAACATATTATCCTCTTTAGAAATAAGAGAAGGAATACATGAGAAAATAATATTAAAATCCGGGAAAAATTTTTTGTTGAAAGAATTTTCAAAGTACTCAACACCCAAGGCAGTGATTAAATTAGGGTTTTCAATGACATTACCATCATGGGAGGTGATCTTATGAATTTGCCAACTAACTTTATTATGATTAGCAATGTTATGATTGCGATCACCTTTCCCAAGAAATTTAGAAGCAACTTTTTGCCTCCAATAAGATTCTTCTTTTTTCTGAACTTTGAACAAAATAGTCTTAGTATTGTTGAGAGTGGTTAAGTTATCAAAGGATGAATTCTTCAAGTAGACTATATCAACATTTTCAACATATTTTTCAGCAAGCATAATACTAGTAAATATGTTTCTTGAAGATGCATTTATTCCAACAAGATAATTTTTTGCTTAAGCCTTTTTAGTTTAAACCAAAAAACATTATCATAAGGGAAAAGGGAGCACACCAGTTACTTTGCACAATCTGTAAAAAAATTTTCATCTATCACCCACATATTTTGGAATATAAAGGTTTGAAAATTTTTCTACTATTCATATTAATGCTTAATAGCAAAGGAGAATGATCAGATAAAGTTCTGGTTAAGTGATCAATATGGGTCAACTGAAAGGAAGAAGTTCAATAGTCATTAAAAAGAATGTGATCTAATCTTTTCCACATAGTACCCATTATTTCAAGTAAAAACATTACCAAAAAAACCAATGTAATGAAGGTTACAGTTCATAATCATATTATTAAATCCTTTATAGCATAATATATAAGAGGCTTACCTCCAACTCTTTTAGAAGCATTATTAATACAGTTAAAATCTCCTCCAACTAACCAAGGGGAATTAACATAAGTGGTGAAATCATTGAGGTGATCCCAAAGAATTTTCCTCCCTAACTTAGAATAAGAAGCATAGCAGGATACTTGATTAAAAGTAATGTTAGTATGAATCAATTGAGGCAAATCCATGATAATATCTAAATAAATAATGTGTTTCCAGTAATGTTAGTATTGAATCAATTGAGGCAAAAACCCTAGTATAATCAAGATCATTGGATAATTGAATCACCACAAGTAAAGAATTGAGCAAACCGATAGAGAAAATACTTGATAATTTCAACTTCTTAAAAAAACATGAATTGCATCAAGATTGGGTCATCGGACAAAAAACTTCCTAACAAGATTGAACTGAAACATGCTAGCAAGTTTGAGAATATCATCATCAGACATTAGAAGAGCATGAAACCTTTTACCAACGATTTAGTAAAGGAGAGAATATGATCCTTTGAAGAACTAGGTTTGGCGAAAACATCACGAAAAGACTGAGATTTCTTTTTGCAACCATCATTATTCAAAAAAATAACCAGAGCGGAAGGGTGAATGCCCTAAGGACCTGGAACTAGAGAAGATGGAGCACCTACCATCAAAAAGAAACACAAACAAAACCTAAGGCCAACTAGCCTTAGGAGAAGAAAAAAGAACACACACGCACAAACTAAATGCAAAAGAAACACAAAATAAATAACAATATATAGTAGAAAATATGAAGGGAACAAAAGAGAATGGAATTGCCATAGAGCAACTTGCCAGGGAAAGAGCCATTGCACTTTTGAATTTGTATTACAAATCTAATTTTGAGATTAAGGAATAAATTAGGTTTAAATTTTTAAAAATGAAATTTTTGAAAAAGAAATTTAAAACACAAATTCTCCCTCCTCTTGGTGCGCCTTTGTAGTCCAAGTGATTTAACAATAAAAAATTGAACTTTCAGTGGACCCTATCACATCAACTATTAATTAATTCCTAAACTATCTATAATTACTAAATTGGGCACGAACACTTAATTAACTGAATGCATATATATGCCATAGGGTTAATTTGTGCTTCATTTTTCTTTGATATAAAATGTCCACTAAATACACAAATATATGTGTTGATCAATTAATAAATTTATTTAGAGTGTGTTGATCCCACAAAGAAGTGTTCTGCTAGATTGTAATCAAACTAGTATTATCTACAACTAATGCAAGGTTTATCCTACTGAACAAAATCTAACTGTTTTGATTTTCTATCAATTTTGGAGAATATAAAATGATAAGAAATCCATATATAAAATATGTTTTGGACAAATGCCTATAAAATAATAATGTTTTCACTAATGATACTCTTAATTGCTGATGTCGATCAGAGCATATGCAACCCTTGATTTTTGTCTAGGTTTTATGGGCCAAAATGGAGGTTTATAGCCTTCCAAAAATTTTAATATCTCCATAGAACCTATAAGGTTTAACATCCTATAACTAGGCATGCCAACTTTTCATTGTAATACTCTTATTTATTTTAATATTCCTCCATCAAGGTTATATCACACTAGGTATTAACTACACATGCTGTTATATATATTAAATTAAGAATGGAGATATTAAAAACACCCATGATTCATCTAAGGCACAAGACTCTACATTTTTAGTTGCATTGCATTCACATCATTAACCCATAATTCAAAAATGTGCTAAAAATAAATAAATTAGAAAGCAAACACATCTTCATTTTAATCATAAAAGAAAAGATACAGGAGAAATAATAAGGAAAATCTTCTCTAAGACAATACAAATTAACTTCTCGAAACTCCCTCCTCCAATTAAAGTATATTGCACTTTTTTAGCCTCCCTTGAACTTCACTCTTAGAGGGTATTAAAGAACTACACTGAAACTTATAGGACTCTATAAAACTTGATAGAAATCATAAACAAAAGAAATAAAAAAAAATTATAGCGAGTTTAAAAACTGCCTCAAGTGCTATGACACTTATAACTAGGTGGCATCACAATAATATAAGATGAAAAAGCACATTATCCTTGCTGTGCATGCTCTTTTATAGTGGTATGCTAACTCGACACATCTATTGGGTGAATTAGTACATCGCTTGAATGATTCGGTGTGGCTCCATCTTCCATCAATCTAGTATGACACTACAAAAGTCAAGCATTATGGAACTTAAATGTGTAATTTTGAGCTTGGATGTTATATTACTTGGTGCTCTGATGGTCAAATTCTAGAGACTCATATGCTACGGCATGGATATCTGATGTTGCAGTGCTATGAAGTTCTTTAACATTGACCAAACTCCACCAGGGCTTTGAATAATTTTCCATTTTCTCTAAGGTTATGATGCTATAATTTCCTGATGTCGCACTGACATGTTTTAGATGCTACGGTGTTGGTAGTTTGAGCAATGTGGTGATAGTTTAACACTTGAGATTTTTTTCTCCTTTTTCTAAACATTTCATGCACAAAATTAACTTAAACAATATATTTTCATAGAATTGAAAGGTAATAAATAGTATAAAATTTACACTTAAAAAAATTCTCCAAGCTTAAGATCATAATTTTCTTTAAGAATTAGTGTAATCACCTTTTAATTATCTTAAGAGACCAAATAAAAAACATTATAATTTAAAATTATTAAAATATAAGACAATATGTTACAATTTAGAAGTAATATAGAATAATTAATGTTGTAATATTAATTTAAAAAATCATAAATAATTAGCCTAGGTAAATATCCTTGTAATTGCTCTAATTTAATTTATCCATTATAAGTGTATGTGTAAGATAGAATTCTAATTATAGAAATAAATAATATATTATTTAGAGATTAGTTGTACTTGTAATTAAATTAGAAGTTTATTAGTGCACCATCAGTTGTATAAGTTCACTTACCTTGTCCTATCTTATTTATGTGTTAGATTGCTTTTTTTTTTTGTAATCCAAGATTCATAGCTTGTGATTTTGATGATAAAAAATATTAATGATTGAGATTTTATTTCTTCTTTCATATATTTTGGATATTATTTTTGTTTGTATGCACTAACATTTTAAGTACTTCGTACACTACTCAAGATTACTTAAGACCCAAGTTTGGGTAATATAGGATGTCAATCAAAAGAGTCTATAACTTTAACTATCTTATATTTTCTTTTTGTTGAGTCTAGCCATGTTGTATGCAAAATTAGTGATCGTACACACACACAGGGGGAGTGAGTAAAAATTTGAGATGAACTTTTTTTTTGAACTAATCGTATCATATGATTATCATCATGCTATACGATAAATTTATATAAAGATGAGGGTTTACGACTAATTGAATCATTAATATTATTAAAACTAATGATGTAGATTATACTATATGACATGTTTTGATATGAAAAATCCTACCCTCCATATAAATTTATGTAAGAATTAAAAAAAATAAATTTTTAACTAATTGTACTATACGATACTAAACATATTACATGATATTTAAAATCTTACTTAAATTATCGCCCATGATTAGTCAATTAAATGAAGGCTTATTAAATTTGGATAATCATACAAGACAATCTTGATCGTACCATACGATTGAGAGTGATGAAATTCGGTCAACTGATAAATCATAATGGATGAAAATGTTAACTTTAATATATATATATATATATATATATATATATATATATATTATTATATATATATATATATATATATATATATATATATATATATATATATATATATATATATATATATATATATCATATTGTATGAATTATTGATATTAAACTGACCATACTATACGATGTGAATCATACTATATAATTGATAGAGATGATTTCCAATCATCCATATAATCATTATGTACAAATAGAGAAGAATTAAACTAATTGTACCTACCAACTAATGATTGTACTATACAATACATTTGATGAATTGAATAGTTCATCTTAACAACTATTTTCATCATAATGGATGAGTCTTATTTTTGAACTAATCATATTGTATGAACTCTTAGATCATATTCTACGAATAAAGAGAACCAAATTAAAAAAATTAGGGTTTTTAGGAAGATTTTCTTGAGAGGCTTTGGGATTAGAGAGGAAGAAGAAGGTAAGGTTGTGCGAGAGAGAGGAGTGTGAGTGGTATTCACATGGTTGCTCAAGGCAAGGTTGTGCCTAACTTCCTCCTATGTCCTTGGCAAGTTCTTGAAGATTCTCTTGGGAGAGAAGCTTTAAAGTCAAGAGTCTAGGGTTCTCTACCTTCACTAGGAGGGTGAAAAAAGTGTATGGTTCATTGCCATCACCAGGAGGGTGAAAAATATTCATGTTTCTCTGCCCCCACAAGGAGGGTGAAAAAAGATTGAAGTTATATTATCATCTCCAAGAGGGTGACATATCTTTCGATTCTCTGCCACACCGAGTTAATAGACGTGATTCTTGTAAGGGATTTTCTGCCATGCAGTGGGGACAAATTGAGTGTTACTATAATACTTTGCAATACACGAAGTGGAGGACTCTAGGGAGTGGACATAGGTCAAGGTTGACCGAACCACTATAAACTCTTTGATGTGCTCTTTCTTATTTATTTTAACTTTTTTATATTTTGATTTCTACATTTTAAATTTTTTGAATGAATTTATCTTTTATTACAAACTATAATTAGTAAATTTGTTGTGTGCTAAAAAGAAAATTTTTATATTTTTATTTATATATTTTGGCCTCAAATGAAAAAAAATATTTTAAACTCTTAATTATTTCTGCATTTGTTAAGTTACTCATTTAGATCTATTTTTAAAATCATTTTCTAGAATAAAAATTATAAAAATATTATTATTATATTTTTTAGTATTTTCTAAAAAAGTACCAATTCACATCCCCTTCTTGGTGTACCTAGGTTTATTTCACCGAGGTATTACAACCTCCTTGAACTTTCAAGTTGTATCAGCGAGTTTCTTGGATTTTAGATTTTAAATCTTCAAGTAAAGATTTTATGGCACAATTTGGAAATAAAAATATTGTTGAAGGTTTTTCAATAACACATCCACCACTATTTAAAAACATTCCTTCTAATTTTTGGTAAATTTTCATGTCTATATGTTTGCAATCAATTGACTATAGAATTTGGTATATGATTAAAACTAGTTATTCACTTCCATCCCGAGTAATTAATGGAGTTAAAATTGATATTCCCTTTATTGAATGGAGTGATGAGGATAGAGAGCTTGCTGAATTGATTGCTAAATGTTTGAATTATTTTTTCTATACTTTAAAATCTGAGGACTATATGTGAGTATCTACCTGTACTATGAGAAAAGATATATGTGATAGACTGTACATCACATATGAGGGAACTAACGAAGACAAATAGTTTAGGATAAACATTATACTACATGACTAAGAATTTTTTTGCATGAAACCTAATGAGTCTATATCTGAAATGTACACTAGGTTTACACAAATAGTGACATTCCTACATGCATTAGGTAGTGATCTTTCTAATTCTAAATTGTTAATAAGATTTTATACTTCTTATTTAGTTCCTATGTGGATAAAGTCATTGTTTTCACAAAATCAAAATATTTAATATATATTTGATTGATAGCTTTCTTAGCTCACATATTATTGATGAACATGGTGTGAGTCAAAGACTACTTGATGTAGGTGATAAGAAAAATGAGAAGAATGTGGCCTTGAAAGCCAACAACTCAGATAGTGATAGTTCTATTGTGTAAAAGGATGACGACATTACATTGATGACCAATCAGTTAAAAATTTTTCTAAAATGGAAGCAAAAGTGTCATCAGTAATAATGGAGCAAAGATAAAAGCAATAAAATTTTTAAAGCATCATTTGACATGATATATTATGAATGCAGGAAACTAGGATATCTTCAAATAGACTTCCCAAACTTGAAGACTCACCCAATATAGGAGAAGGGTGAAGAGAATGCAAAATTTAGGAAGGGGAAGCAAATAATACATAATGAATTTTTGGCCAACTCTGCCTCAAAGTCATCAGAATAAGAAGCAAAGGAGAAGTTAATAAACCTGTGTTTCATGGGTAATGATAATCTTGATCAGTCAGATTAATAGGAAGTATGTTAGCTATCTTATGATGAATTATTTATTATTTTAGGAAAAAATCATGATTCATTTAGAAAGTTGAAAAAAATGAATGTTAGTTTAAACACTAATTTTACTACATTGTAAAATGAGCATAACTATTTGAAATTGAACATTCTAAGTTAGATAGAAATCACATGTATTTACTTGATAAGTTTGATACGTTAAACAAAAAGCATGTTGATCTATCTACTCCATATGACTCCTTGAAAGCAAAACATAATAAACTAAAAGACTCATTCAATTAATTAGAGGCACATGCATATGAACTAGATGGTAGTGAGCATGTATTTAAATTTGAGGTGGCTAGTCTTGAAAATGCAAGCCAATTTTTTAAAGCCAAAAGTTAAGCATTACAACAGAATAAAACACCACCTTCTTTAACATAATGGTTCAAACCCACATCAGTGCATGCATCATATAACCCTGGGTAAAGTCACATCCACCAACAAATACTAGTAAATCCATTTCGTGGGGTTGGGTATCATACTTGCCATATGTTAGGTCAGATAGCCCACACTTACTATTGCGAATCTAAGATTATGGATTAGACTTTTGATGATAGCAAACATTCATGTTTTTCTACGACTACCTTACCTACTAACTTTTCAGGTCCACAAGATCGAACGCAATTAAAGACCAGCTCAAGATTGGGTAAATTTATTTTGAGTCAATCTATAATGTTTTTAATTTTCTTGAGTCAATTGTAAAAGTGGTTCATGATGCTAAGTAACCTTGCACACACACACACTTGAGAGATTTTTTATGCTTTTCTATTTTGAGTATATCAGCATGTACAATGTTAATATCGGCCAAGATGATCCAACTAAAAACAGAAACCCTAATTAGGGCATCCTGTTTAAGCACCCGTCATTAAGCACATCATCCTGGATGATCCTTGTATCAGCTAGGATGATAGGATCAAATCAGAAAGAATCAACCGCTATGATCAATTTAGGTATTCTTTATTTTAGGACATCAGCCAGGATAATCTCAATATTGTCCTAGGGTTATATGATAATTATAGAAAGCAATTAAGGCTGATTTATATGATCACATCGGTCGATTTGATTGTTGGATTGGCCGAGATGATGTCCTGAATGATTAATATCAGCCAGACTCTATTCCGGGCGATGTTCAGGATGATTGTACTCAGATTTGAACTAATCGGCCAGGACGATATTGCGGCCTGGACGATGTAACCAATTTTATTTTGATCATCTCAAATCATCCCGACCTATTGAGCTTATTTTGTACTAATCATCCAGGATGATGTTCCTATCATCCTGGACGATAATGTCGGTTCTTAAAATTCTATTTAAAGGACCCGAATTTTCTCATTCAAAGAGACCTTTAGCGACTGTCTTGACCTGAGAGAGCCAACAGGAGAGTGAGAGAGAGGGAGAGAGAGGGAAGAACTTGTGACGGGTAGTTTGTGAGAGGGATTCATAAAGGTTTCTCCAAGCAAGGTTCCAATGCATCTTCTCTAGTCTTAGTAATTGGTCGGGGTTCTGTACCTGCTTCAGGAGGAAGCAAAAGGAGTTGGGTTCTCTTCCTACTTCAGAAGGAAGCAAAAGGAGTTGGGTTCTCTGCCTCGCCAGGGTTGGCGGAAAGGAGTTTTTATAAGGGCTTCTCCGCCTTACTATGGGAGCAAAAGAAGAGTCACTTTTATAGTACAATACTCAGAGGGTGCCTCCGGGGAGTGGATGTAGGTTGAGTTGACCAAACTACTATAAATTCGGTGTGATCTTTCTTTATTTTATTTTCGCATTTATTTTTCTGCACTTTGATTTCTGTGATGATTTTGGTTTATGATTGTGCTTTGATTGTAAGAATATTTTTTAAAATACCAATTCAGCCCCCCTCTTGGTTAGCCTCAGGCTAGTTCTTAAGGGCTTAACATTCCTAATAAACTTTTAAGAATATTAAGGATTTATAAAAATTAAGTTTGAAAACTGTTTGAATTTTGATCCCTTACTAACAACGGTAATCGTAATGCAACGGAAGGATATTCTATAACACGACCACCTTTGTTTGATAATCTTCCTTTTGATTTTTGAAAAACTCGCATATCTACTTTTTTACAATCGATTGACTATCGTATGTGGATGCTTATTAAAGAAGAATATTCTCCACCTTCTCGTGAACTCAATGAAATTAAAACTTAAGTACCTTTTACTGAATGGACTTTTGATGAAAGAGATTTAGCACAACTTAATGAAAAGTGTTTGAACTATTTTTTCTGTGCTTTAAAATCTGAAGATTACATGTGTGTTTCTACTTGCTCTACTGGAAAACAATTTGGGATAAATTGTGTCACCTATGAAGGCACTAATGAAGTTAAGCAATATCGTTTGAATATTCATGATTATGAACTTTTTCATATGAAACCTAATGAAATGATTTTTGAAATGTATACAAGGTTTACTCATATTGTTACTTCATTGCATGCGTTAGGAAGAGAACTTACTAACTATGAAAAAGTGAACAAAATTTTAAGATGCATGCCTTCCTCTTTTGATGCTAAAATCACTACAATTTATGAGTCTAAAGAGTTAAATACCTATTTGATCGATAACTTACTTGGTTCACTCAATACTTATGAGCAAGGGGTGAACCAAAGAAATCTTGATGCATGTGAGAGGAAGAAGGAGAAAAAGGTAGCACTTAAGGCGAACAACTCGGACACTGACTCCTCTAGGTCTAAAAGCAATGAAGCTGCCTTTATCACTAGGAAATTCAAAAACTTTCTAAGGAAGAGCCATAAGCATCATCAGAATTGGAGAAAAGGTAAGGATAACAAAAATTTTAAAGGTTCTTCTAATGTTGTTTGTTTTGAATGCAGGAAGCCTAGATATGTCAGAGATAATTGTCTTATACTTCAAGATCACTCAAGCAAAGAAAAGAATGAGGAGAAATCTAAGTTCAGAAAGGATAAGAAGTGAGCCCAAAAAGCTTTCTAGGTGGAGTCTGCATCTAACTCATCTGAGACTTAACCTGAAGAGGAGACAATAAACTTATGCTTAATGGCTGATGATTTTGAACAATCTAACCAAGAAGAGGTATACCAACCAACCTTTGACCAATTACTTGAAATATGTGAGAAAATCCATGCATCATATAGAAAACTTAAGAAAACTCACGCTAGTTTGAAATTGAAGTTTTTGAACTTACAAAAAGATCATGAAATTTTGAGTAAAGATCACTTTCAAATTGATAGTAATCACATGTCTCTACTTGATGAATTTGATGATTTAAATAAAAAGCATTCCGAATTAATAATTGAGCATGATTCTTTGAAATCTTCCTACACCTCCCTTGAATCTGATTTTAAAGTTTCTACTAAAGAATATGAGCATAAAAAGTACTATTTGGAGATCGATTTAGAAAATGCTCACTTGAGGTTTAAAGGAAAATTGAATATACTTAAGAGAAATTGGAATACATCAATACCTGATTTAAAGACAAAAACTAGAAGAGGCATTATAACCCGAACCGATTAAGAAATCCTTTTCCTTGAGTTAGATGTTTTTCATGCGGCATGTTAGGACACATAGCACATACTTGCACCATTCACCGTAGTATACATTGGGTGTGGAGACCCAAATTGCATAATTCACTACATAACACTCACACATCACATTCTTCTTTTCATAAGAAGGAACTCAAACCTGTTTGGGTTCCTAAATCTGACATTTGATAATTTTGCAGGTGCGCTCTCACAAAAGACTTCATGAGAGCATATGATACTTGGACAAAGGCTCGCGGCTCATAAATTACTTAAACTTGCTGCTAAATAAAATTTTGAATTGCATGATTACTACTCTATTGTGTGTTATTATTTTCTACCTTAGTTTTTGTGTTAGCTTTTCATATTTGCTTTTATAGTTGCTTTTACTTTGGTTTCTTTTTTGCATTTTTCTCCTTGTTTTTATTTTTTGGAGATTTATAGTCAATGTTTAAACATCTCTAAATCAGTTAAAGGGAGAAACACCATTGATGGTTTCCCTCTCTCTAACTTCTTTTAGTGGTATAATTTTCTTTTCTAAACAAAATTCTATCTCAAATTAACAACTGGTTTTTTAAATTAAGATCTTTTCTATCTTGCTACAATAATCTATCTTATATTTATAATATTAAAAGTTTTTATATATCTTTCAAGTTAATTGAAATTTTGCCATTGCATTTATCATATAATTACTAAAGTCTGCTTTGTGGTCTATTCCTCCTTATATTAGAGAGTGAGTTTCTCTTCCCTAATATCTAGAAGATCTACTCACAACTAAAAATATTTTAAGAGGTTTTTAAAAGGGATCTAGCTTACAAGAACAAAAAATAAAAAAGGCCAAAGACGCCAAAAATAAAAAGATGTGCAATGACACCAAATTGAAAAATATACACAAAAGTGTATCAAAAATCAAAAGATGTGCAAAGAGAGCCATTCAAATTGACAAGAGGCATAAAATGAGCCCACAAAAGACAAGCTTACCCCTCTTTTCAAACTTTTAAAAAATTTTAGAAGAATTTATGGGTTACTTGATATTTTCAAAGGCTTGATTTCAAATTTCATGATTGAGACAATTTGTTTTGGTATATTATTCTATAAGATGTTTTCTTTGGAGCAAGTTTCAAACAGATATTTTTTTTACCCAATTAGTTTGTTCTGAGTTAGGTCTTTTGTTTCCAAAAGATAATTTTGCCCTGAAAGAAGTCCGAGCTAGAGTTAACAGGATCAAATATTTTATCATTTTCAGATTTCTACTTTGTTAACTCTTTGATCTTACAAATATTTAAAATTTAATTATTTGAAGCATTTATCATAAGCATGCCTTGCTAAACTTAAAAAAAAATTATTTCTTTGCTAGTTTTTATGCATTTTTTCATATTTTATCGTTGTTGTTCTCAGTTGATTTTATTGTTTTTGGGCCTTCTCTGATCATCTCTATCCTTCTTCTGAAGTTTAAAATTTTATCACATCATCCTGGCCTATACATATATAGTCCTGGATGATATGTTTTTTTTTCATCAAAAACTCCATATCTTGAATATTCTTACTTTTCTTCTATTCAATCATACCTTTTTTCATCCTGGCTGATGCATTTATTGGTAATCGTACCGTCCGATACACCTATTCATCCTGGACAATACACGTGTCAGCACGTTTAAAATCGATAAATTCGCCCGGGATGATCCATTTTTGGACAATCATCATGAATGATTCACTGTTGGTCCTGGATGATACACGTGACACATGATTTTAAAATTTTTAAATTTGGCCAGTACGATCCATTATTGAGCATCGTCCTGGATGATATACGCAATCAGCCTGGAAAATATACTTTTTCAACGGTCTTTCAGCCTGACTCCTCGGGATGATCACCTGCATCTAATCATCCCAGTCCGGCCTGACTCCACGGGATGATCGCCTACATCTAATCATCCCAGACGATATCTGATTTTTCTGGCCTATCGGACCACCTTTTTGACCAATCAGCCAACCACAATAATTACACCGGATTGGCCTAAATGATCTTGCAATCGTCCTGGATGATCCTACGATTATCCTAGACTATCTGACTTACTCTTTAAATTGAGCCCAATTCAGCCATTTTTCTTCACACCTCTCCTTCTCTTTGGCTTTCTACTTCCTATTCCTTGCTTTTTCTTGCTAATGGCTGGTGGTAAGCGTTCTTGACACACATCTAGAAGATCCTCGAGGGGCATGCTGGACCCTCATTTTTGGGAAGCAGACGATCAGGCTGCCTACCACAGATACAAGTCGTGCAGCATCACCCTCTCTCGAATAATCAATCCAGTCCACCTCAACTATCCGGTACTCGACCTTTTCACTCACACCTCTTTGTGCTTTATTCTCACCCTTGCAGTCCCCTTTATTTTTGGACTTCTTTTTGAATTTTATTCTAACCTCCAAATCAATTCTGCCTACACTGCTCTCACCTCGTATGTGAATCGACGCCCAATCGAGATCACATATCAAGATTGTGCAGAATTGTTACAACTTTCCACTACTGGGGATAAGCTGCATACCATAGTTTATGATCCTGATTTTAAGTGGGCTACGGTCAATCACTTTCTTTGTCACACTAATGCCCCTTTTCATGTTGGGTAGACTAGCTCTTTACTTGAAGATGCTAGGATGATCCAGCACATCCTTCGCACCTCTGTGATTCCCAAAGCCGGCGACCGTGTCCATATCACCCCCCTTCTTTCACTCACCACTTTTTACATAATGGCCAATCGTGAATTCAATGCAACTGACCTAATCTTTCACTATATCGAACATTTGAATACAATTTGAGATCCAGGTAATAGAAGGAAGCCCAATCTTGCTCTAGGGCACATCATTGTATATGTTCTAGAATCCAAATTCAACCTTCAATATCCTGCTCCTCCTGACCTTCAGCCACCCATCTACTCAAATAATTCCTTCAATGTCCTTTACAGTACTCGTCTCCACCCCGGGGATGAGGAAGCTCAGGGGGCCGAGGAGGAGGAGGCTCCCGCTCCTCATCCTGCACCTGTTCCTCTCCACCAGCACTCTCAGCTAGATCAGCTAGTGAAGAGATTTGATCAGTGGGAGACCCGCTTTGACGCCTATGTTGTTGCATAGGAGAAATAACATACTGAGGACATAAATAGCATGCAGCACCAGCACGACCAGGACATGGTCTGGTTCGGATCTTAGTTTACCACAAAGACTAGTTACTTTTCACCACCACCTCCTCCGTTTGATGATCAGGGTCCCTCGTTTCTTTAGTTTTCTCTGTTTCTATTTTATGTAGTTTGTTTTTCTTATGGTTATTTTAGTTTCTATTTTTTGTAGTTTATTTTTCTTATGGTTTTTTTAGTTTTTATTCTTTTTTTAGTTTCCTTCTCATTTTTGTGATGTCAAAAGGGGGAGTAGTCTGATGTATCTTATAATTTTATTCTGGAACTTTGTGAACTATTTTTTTCGTCACACTATTTCCATTAAACTTCCACAAACTACTTGAAATTATCTGATTGTGTTTGCCATCATCAAAAAGGGGGAGATTGATGCGAATCTAAGATTATGGATTAGACTTTTGATGATAAGCAACATTCATGTTTTTCTATGACTGCCCTGCCTACTAACTTTTCAGGTCCACAAGATCGAACACAACAAATGACCAGCTCAAGATTGGGTAGATTTAGTTTGAGTTAGTCTATAATATTTTTCTTTTTCTTGAGTCAATTGTAAAAGTGGTTCATGATGCTATGTAACCTTGCATACACACACTTGAGGGATTTTCTATGTTTTTCTGTTTTGAGTATATCAGCCTGGATGATGTTAATATCGATCAGGATGATCCGATTAAAAACAAAAACCCTAATTAGGGCATTCTGGTTAAGCAGCCATCATTAAGTACATCATCCTGGATGGTCCTTGTATCAGCCAGGACGATAGTTCAAATCCGAAAGAATCATCCACCATGATTAAGTTAGGTATTCTTTATTTTAGAACATCGATAGAATGATGTCAACATCGGCCTGGACATTGTAGCATAATTATGCCTAAATTAATTTGGTAATTATGGAAAGTAATTAAGGTTGATTGATATAATTACATCGGCTGGGCCGATCGCAGGATCGATCGGGATGATGTCCTGGATGATTCACATCGGCTAGACTCTATTCCGGGAAGGATGATTGTACTTGGATTTGAACTAATCAGCCATGACGATATTGTATCGACCTGGATGATGTAACCAATTTTCTTCTGATCATCCCAAATCATCCCGGCTGATTGAGCTTATTTTATACTGATCAGCCAGGACGATATTCCTATTATCCTGGATGATAATGTCGATTCTTGAAATTCTATTTAAAGGACCTAAATTTTCTCATACCAAGAGACCTTTAGATGCTGTCTTGACCTGAGAGAGCCAAGAGGAGAGGGAGAGAGAGGGAGAGAGAGAGAGGAACTTGTGAGGGGGAGTTTGTGAGAGAGATTCATGAAGGTTGCTCCAAGCAAGGTTCCAAGGCGTCTTCTCCAGTCTTCATCCTTCATCCTTGGGAGTTCAAGGGAGGTAAGCTTCAACAATTGGTCAAGGTTCTCTGCTTGCTTCAGTAGGAAGCAAATGGAGTTGGGTTCTCTGTCTACTTCAGGAGGAAGCGAAAGGAGTTGGTTTCTCTGCCTCACCGGGGTTGGCGGAAAGTAGTTTTTGTGAGGGCTTCTTCTCCTTGCTGTGGGAGCAAAAGGAAAGTCACTTTTGTAGTGCAATACTCGGAGGGAACCTCCGGGGAGTGGATGTAGGTTGAGTTAATCGAACCACTATAAATCTGGTGTGATATTTCTTTATTTTATTTCTGCATTTATTTTTCTGCACTTTTATTTCTGTGGTGATTTTGGTTTGTGATTATGCTTTGATTATAAGAAGATTTTTTAAAATACCAATTCACCCCCCCCCCCCTCTTGGTTAGCCTCAGGCTAGTTCTTAAGAGCTTAACATCCCTAACGACCTTTCACTTGCACCATCAATCATAGGACACATTTAGTTTGGAGTCAAAAATCACATGCATTACAGCATAATATGCAAACTTCTCATTCATCAAAGTATAAGGTGGGACACAAACTCACTTGGTTTTTATAATCTAATATTTGTTTGAAATTATAAGAGAGATCTCACAAAAATACCTAGTGAGAGAAAATGGTACTTGGACAGTGGATGCTCAATGTAGATGACTAGAGATTTGAAGTAGTTCATCATGCTAGAGGCCAGGTCAGGAGGCATGATTAAACTTGGAGATAAGACTACTAGGAAAGTGGTAGGCTCAGGTATAATTGGCAACTCAACGAATTTCATAATTGAGAATGACTTACTAGTAGATGGTCTAAAATATAATTTAGTTAGCATTAGTTGATTATGTGACAAGGGTTTTGATATCAAAATTTTATCTATAAAATGCAAGATTAGATTGAATGGTAAATTAGTCTTAGAAAGAAAAAAAGAGTAAATTATGTTTACATGCTTGATTTAAATTACATTGAATATTCTTATTCCATGTGTTTGAAAACTATTATTGATGAATCCTGGCTAAGACATAGGAGACTATGTCATGCAAGTATGAAAACCCTTAGGAATATTACCTAGAAAGACCTAGTTAGAGGCATACAAAAGTTAAATTTCACTAAGGACCACGTATGTGATATCTGACAATTAGAAAAACAAATTAAGTATTCATTTCATTCATTCAAGGACATGAAAACCTCTATGCCACTAGAAATTCTTCATATAAGCCTATTTGGACCTATTAGTATAGTCAGACTAAGAGGGAAATTATATGGATTTATAATAGTTGATGATTATTCTAGATCCACCTAGGTTAGAATCCTATAACAAAAGAATGAAAAATTTGAGGAGTTTAGAACCTTCTCCCCCTGGATATAAAGAAAACTAAGATGTGAAATATTAACCATTCATAGTGATCATGGTGGAGAGTTTAAAAATTATAAATTTGAAACTTTTTATGAAGAGATCGAGATAAACCAAAACTTTTCTACCTCTAGGACCCTTCATAGAATGGAACCGCTTAGAGAAAAAAAAAATAAAACTTTGATAAAAGCTATTAGGGTTATGCTAGCTGAATATTCTCTCTCTAGATACTTTTAAGCAGAAGCAATAAATACTACTTGTTATGTTTAAAATAGGGTGAACATTAGATCCAAATTAGGTAAGACACCCTATGAGCTTCTTAAAGGTAGGATACCCATCCTTTATCACTTATATGTATTTGGATGTAAATGTTTTATCATGAACAATGGAAAATTACCTTTAGGATAATTTGATTCCAAATATGATGAAGGAGTCTTCGTAGGATATTCATATGTAGGGAAGGCTTATAGAATTTTTAATAAGAGTTCCTTAGTAGTAGAAGAATCTACCCACTTATGTTTGATGAATTAGAAAGAACACCTGGATCTATATTAGAAGAAGAAGTAGTAGATGTTATCCAAGGGGTAGAATTCACTAATCTAGGGGATAGAGTAGAATCTCAGGATTCAATGCCTAGAGAATGGAGATAATCATCTAGTCAACCGAGAGAACTAATCTGAAGAGACCCATTTGAAGGTGTTATAACTAGGCTTGGACTTAGGAAGGATGTTAATCATTATATATTCATCTCTATAATAGAACCTAGTAATATAAATCAAGATTTTTCTAAAGAATTCTTGATCCTAGGTGTGCAAGAAGAGTTAAATAAGTTTGTTAGGAATGATGTTGGGAAGTTTATTAGTAGACCTAAACATTAGAGTGTTGTTGGAACAAAATGGGGTTTCAAAAATAAAATGAAAGACTCTAGAATAGTGGTGAGGAGTAAGGTCAGATTAGTAGCTAAGGGGTATAATCATATTGAAGAAATATATTTTAAGGAAACCTTTGCCCATGTAGCTAAACTTGAAGCCATTAGAGTGCTACTAACATTTGCCTACTTTACATGATTTATATTGTATCAAATGGATGTTAAGGGTACCTCTATGAATGGGGTGTTTAAAGAAGATATATTTGTTGAAAATTCGCCAGGTTTTGAAAATTCTAAATTTTTGAATCATGTGTTCAAATTAAAATGGCATTATATAGATTAAAGCAAGCACCTAGACGTTGGTGTGAAATGACAAACACATTCCTCCAAAATAGAGCCTTTGTTAAGGGTAGTGTAGTCCCCACCCTATTCCTTAAGAAAGTAAGAGAAGATCTACTCATTGTTTATATTTATGTTGGTGATATATTATTTGGATCCATAAATAAAATCTTTGTGATGAATTCTCGAAGATAATGAGTTAAGAGTTTGACATGAGCATGATGGGAGAGCTTAACTATTTCCTAAGATTTAGTGTTAAGCAAAGGGGTGATGGAACCTTCATTAGCCCATCAAAATATTTCAAGGATATTCTTAAGAAAGATGAGATGGATAATGCTAAGGCAATAAATAATCCCATTAACTCTAATATTTAGTTAGATAAGGATCCACATGAAAAATTAGTTGATCTGAAGAAATATAGAGGTATAATTAGATCACTTCTTTATGTGAATGCCAGTAGAACTCATACTAATTTTAGTGTATGCCTCTATTCTAGATTTCAGTCTCATCTAAAATAATCTCACTTAACTACTATTAAGATAATCCTTAGATACTTATTAGGCACCTAAAACCTAGGTATCTGGTACCCTAGACATAGCTCTTCCTTTCAGTTCATAAGATATTCAAACCCTGAATTTGCTAGATGTTGGGTAGATAGGAAAACCTCATCAGGAACTTGTCAGTTTATAGGCTATTCATTAGTTTCTCGATTTAGTAGAAAGAAAAATTCAGTAGTCCAATCCACCATAGAAATGGAATATATTACTATAAGAAGTTGTGTTGCTCAAATCCTATACCTAAAGTAACAAATATTAGATCTTGGACTACTTTTAGGCACCATTCTTATCATGTGTGATAATACTAGTGCCTTTGGTATTTCAAAAAATATAAATCAACACTCTTGCGTAAAGTATATATACATTAGACATTATTTTATAAGAGATTAATTAGCTAAGGGGGATATAGAACTGCACCATATAACTACTAAAGACAAATTGGAAAACATCTTTACCAAACCCTAACCTATGAAACCTTTAACACTTTGAGGACTAGACTAGGTGTTATAGACATTCATACTTGATTCATGATAAATCTAAATACTTCTATCACTTGAATTTAACCATTCATTTTGTGTACTTTAGGTATTTATCAGTTTGAATTTATATGACTATGTATTTGTTTGTGTATGTTATTTAATTTTTTAATTTTTAGTATATGTTCCCTAATTATTATACATCCCTCACTAGCTTAAATAAAAAATAAAAAAATAAAAATTAAAATATGTTCAAACCACTTTTGTGTTATAGTGGTTCAAATCCCATGTTGTATTATTAAAATATGTTTAAATCCCATACTGTATAATTCTCTTCATACTATCAAATCTACACATCACTATGCAAATCTCAACCCTTAGTTAAATCAATGGTCCAGATATGTTCAATTATTGACAAACATACTATATAAATTCTCTTTTCTTTTATACAATACATGTGTTAAAAGCCATTGTACGAAACAAGCCGGTCATTACAATAATAATTCCACTTTGTATTGTATGAACACTTGTTCCTACTATATGATCAATTTAGTTTAAAAAGCATACAAACAACTCCTCGAGATGAATGAAGTCACTTAAGATCATAAAATAGGATATTGATCGTAAATACAATTTGATCACTTTTTCTGACAGGTCATCCATATGATTTAACTCATGATCGTACTGTACAATCTTAAACCATAATATACGATTAGCTAAAAAATCTATACATTTATGGGAATGCTATAATTTAATTCAATCAAATCCTTGAATTCCTTCATACTCTCAACTTCTAGCCTCATAACATTACATACTCAAATAAGTGGAGGTAGAAAATGAGATTTTCTGAGTTAAGGAGGCTCTTTCTCTCATCGTCTTGTCGAAGATCACTTTCAATCCACTTAAGATGAAGCCACATACAAAAGATACGAGGAAGCTCGCATCACACCTTCTAGAATGTTGAATCACTATGCACTAAATTATGAGGTGATAAACATTTTTTCCTCCACTACTCTTCAATTCCTTCTCACTCTTGCATTATCTTTGAATGTCGAGGTTTTTTATGAATTCCTTAAAAATAAAAAAATAAAAGAGGCAGATATCTCCTATTTTTGTAACATCTTTTACTTTGTAAGGGGAAGCTTAGGATGAAAAAATATTTTAAGCTACATATTAACCAAATTTGATTGCGATTATAAAAAGGGGGAGATTATTACAAATCTTGGATCTCTAGCCTATTATTTTGATGATGCCTAACCCTATTGATTGAATTATACATTCTTAGAAAATATTCTTGATATTATTGGTATTTTATGCACTAACGATTGTAGGTACAATACTCAAGAAGACTAATGTCTCAAGATTGGGTAGGTTAGGATGTGAAGTCAAAAGAGTTTGCATTTTATTTTCTAGGGTCAGGCTACATTAGAGTGTATGCAATTGGGTGATCATACACACATAAGAGGAGAGAGAAAACTTTTCAAAAATTAAAATTTCTAAACTAATTGCATTATACAATTAAAAATCGTATTATATGATTTGTTGTTTTAAATAATGGTTCAATGGCTAATTTAAATATCATATTCTGTAAACTAATCACACTGTATGATATATATCATTCGATACAATTCATTTTGTGATCAAAACCCTAGCCGCCATATTAATTTAAGTAAGATTTTAAAATTTATAATTTGAACTAATAATACTATACGGTGCAAATTGTACTATATGAAAATTTAAAATTTTCTAAAATTAACTCCAGTGATTAATAAATAAAATCATGATTTAATTATTAATATTCAATCATATTATATGAGGTTGATCATACTAGACGATTGATAGAGATAAAATCTAGTCATCCTAGAGATTATACCAAACAAAACTATAATTTTTAACCTAATTGTATTGTATGATAGTCATATTGTGCTAGATGATTTACCTAAAAAAAAACTTACCGTATTGTCTAATGAGAATAATATGAGATGAGTGATAGAGATGAATTTTTTTCATCCCAAGAATTATCCCATACGAATAGATGAAATTAAATAGATCGTATTGGACAATCTATGGATTGTACTATATAATGTGTTCATAAAAATTAAACAGTTCATTTGAATGACTATTTACATAGTATTGGACGGGACTAGTTTTGAACTGATAGTACTGTACAAACTTGGATTATACTGTATAAATAATGACATCTAACTTAAATTTTTTGGATTTCTTAAATCCTATTGTAAAATAAATTTCTTTAACCTTTTCAAAAACATGTGAGGAGAGGAACATGACTGAAGGACAAACTTTTAGAGGAAGCTTCTGAAGAACATCAGGGTTTTCGGGAGGAAGGAGGTGAGCTTGAGAATGAGGGAGAAGTAGTGTGAGGAGGATCACACAGTTGCTCCAGGCTAATTACATTCTTTCTCCTCTTGTGGCCTTGGTGAGTCTTATGGGTCCTCTCTAGGGAGAAAGAATTCTTAGTCTAGTCCTCTAGGTTCTCTGCCTCCTGTAGGAGAGAGAAAAAGGAGTCTAGGTTCTCTGCCTTCTCCAAAAAGGGAGAAAAAGGAGTCAAGGTTCTCTACCTGTGAAAGGAGTTTCGGTCCTCTGCTGCACCGGGTTAGTTGAAAAGAGTTTGTAAAGTCGTCTCCATCTTATTGAGGGAGCAAAAGGAGAGTCACTTTGTGTTAGTATAATACTCGAAGTGGAGGACTCCGGGGAATGGACATAGGTCATGGTTTGATCGAACTACTATAGAATCTAATGTGTTCTTTTTTATTTTATTTTATGCATTTAACTTTTTGCACTTCATTTTTGTTATAAATTTTTTGTGAATTTTTTAGATCAATATTTTATTGTGTAATTTAAAATTTTATCATCATCAATTAAATTATTGCTAAAATTGTTGCTTCCACATTATGAAATTAAATAGCCTATTTCAAAAGTTTGAAAGAAAATTAGTCCTCCTATTTAGGATTAATTTTAGAGGCACCAATCCACCCCCTATTAGTGCATCTTAAACTTTCAAGTGGTATTAGAGTGGGGTCTCAAAAATAGTATTTCAGAAAACAATGAAATAAATGATTAATGACACATTTTGGTCATCATAGTACTACAGAGGGTTATTCAATAACTCATCTACCTTTATTTGAAAACATGCCATTAAAAGTTTATGTAGGTTGTTAGACCTTATAGAACTCTCCTAAGGCTAACTAAGAGGGGGTGGGGGGTGGGGGTTGGGTGAATTGGCTATTAAAAAAATTCTTAGATTTTGAAAAACCTATTTTTTTAATCTTTTTAGAATATTAAAAAATACTAATCTTAAAATATACAATTATTTATAAAAATGACTTTCATGTATAATATTTCAACCACAAATATAAAGAACAATGAAATAAAATGTAGGAAAACAAAAGGTAATAAAAAAACACCAAATTTTATAGTTATTCAGTCCAACTAGACCTACATGCACTCCCTGGAGACTCCTTCTCTAGGTATTTCACTAAACAATAGTGACTTTCCTTTTGCCCCCCCCCCAGCAAGGTGGAGAAGCCCTTACAAACTCTCTTATACCAACCTGGTGCGGCAGAGAATCAGCACCTTTTATACTCTCCAAGTGATGGTAGCGTACCTTCTCATTCTTTTTCACCCACCTGGTGAAGGCGGAGTACCTGCTAATCCTTTTTCACCCACCTAGTGAAGGTAGAGAACCAAGCATCCTTTTTCACCCTCCTAGTGAAGGTAGAGAACCAAGCTTCCTTTTTCACCATCCTAGTGAAGGCAGAGAACCAATCATCCTATTTTACCCTCCTGGTAAAGGCAGAGAGCGATCACATCTTTTTCACCCTCTTGGTGAAGGCAGAGAACCTTGATCTAGTCTTAAAGATCTTCTCTTAAGAGACACTAAAGAAGTTGGAAAGACATTAGAAGAAGAACAAAGAGATCCTCACTTTGTGCAAACTTTTAAATCCCTCACAATTCCCATTTACTAGATCTCTCACTCTCCAATCTAAAAATCTCTCAAACACACTCCCAATAGTCACTACTAAGAGAAAATTTGAAGCAAAGGACAAGGATGATAGTTAGGACTATGTTTGTAAAAAACACATGAAAGACTATCCAAAAAACTAAATTTTTTCAAGAGAATCATCTACAGTTCATATTGTACATTCGAAGATTATCTGGTATGCACAGTTTAAAAATTATGGCTTCATTTGGTACAAACTGGGATGAACTTAGTTTCATATACTGTGGGTCATCTATACAACTTGATATTATACAATATGATTAATTCAAAAATGAACAAGTTTGCATAGTATGATTAGGTACAAACTTGATTTTATATACTATCAATCATCTATTTGACTTTACATCGTATAATATGAACAATTCAAAATAATTTTCCATCATTCGATATGATCTAGTTAAATTAAATTTTATTCAGTAGTAGTATTCTATACAACTTGACACTGTACAGTATGAAAGTACTCTGATACCACTTGAAAGTTCGATAGGGATATTAGGCCCTTATGAACTAGTCCCAAGGCTAACCAAGAGGGGGGTGAATTGGTATTTAAAAATTTCTCCAAACAAAATAAAAAATATAACCAAATAATCACCATAAAAATTAAAGTGCAGAAATTAAATACGGAACAATAATAAGAAAAAATACACCAGATTTTATAGTGATTCAATTAACTTGACCTACGTCCACTCCCGGAGCCTCTCCTATGGGTATTGAACTAAGCTTAGTTTCTCTCCTCTTGTCCCCACGGCAAGGCGAAGAAGCCCGCACAAAAACTCTTTTCCACTAACACCGATGAGGTAGAGAACTCAACTTTTTTAATTCCTCCTGAAGTCGGCAGAGAACCCAACTACTTTTTCTTCCTCCTGAAGTAGGCAGAGAACCCAACTCCTTTTACTTCCTCTTGAAGCAGGCAAAGAACCTCGATCAATTGCTAAAGTAGATCTCTCTGAAACCTCCAAGAAACTAGGTACGATGATTGGAGAAGATGACTCAGATCCTTGCTTGGAGCAACCTTTGTGATACCACTCACAAACTTCCCTTCACAAGATCCTCTCTTTCTCTCCCTTGCTCTCCCTCTCCTTTTGGCTCTCTCAGGTCAGGACAATAGCAAAAGATCTTCTCTTGATAAAATAAGAGATCTTTTAAATAAGGGCTTTATAATTTCCCTAATTTGTAACTAATCATCAAATATCATCCAGGATGATCGACTGATTGTACCGTATGATTAGTTCAAATTTAGCTTAATCAACCAGTATAATTTGAGAGAGTCTGGATGATTAGAAGGTTCCTTTATTCAGATCATCCAGGATTATATACTATCATCCTGTATGATTAGTTCAAGTCAACGAATATCATCCAAACCATCACCTTGGATGGATGTCTGGATGATGAAAAAGTAACTTGATTGTCTAGGATGATTTCATGATCATACGGGATGATTGGTTCAAAATGTCACATATCATCTAGAAAATTATCTTGGATGGATGCCTTGATGATGAAAAATTAACTAGATCGTTTAGGCCGATCTCATAATCATCCAGGACGATTAGTATAAAACATAACATATTGGCCAGAACATCGCCCTGGATGGAGCCAGGCTGATTATGGATCATCTAGAAAGAACTAAGGTTTGTTAACAAATCATCCTGGATGATCCGACGATCATTTAGGATGATATGATTGAGAAATTAAACTTTAATTACTTTCCTTAATTACCTATCTAATTTTGGCATAATTGTAGTGCATCATCTAGGACAATGTCCAAAAATAAAGCATGCCTAAGTGGATTAGGTGGCTGATTCTTTTTTATTTGATCATATCATCCTGGACGATAATAATATCGTCTAAGAAAATTTGCTTAATTTCGGCTGCCTTAACTAAGATGCGCTACTTCAAGGAAAGGTAAAAAAACCCTTATAGACTGACACACCCCTAGTCTACCAAATCCTAAGTTGGCTTGATTTGCACTCGACCTGGTGGACCTAAAACGTTAGTAGGCAAGGCAGTTGTAGAAAAAATAAGTATCTATAATATTTGCTATCACCAAAATTATATTTCCTAAAATTAATTTTGTAATAATTTCCCCCTTTTTGATGATGTCAAATAAAAACAATTTAAGTTATTTAATTGAAACATCACAAAAAAAAATGTGTAAGTCAAGAAGTTCAAATTTTACTAAAAATGAACACAATCCACAATATGACTACTCCCCCTTTGACATCACAAAAAGGAGGAGGAAGCTAGAAACAAAAAGTAGAATAGAAGACAAAAAAGAAGAATGAAAGCAAAGTTTTTTTTTTTTAATCAAAGCATGAATATAATAAAGTGTCCATGAGATTGAATTAAAAAATTTGTAAGAATAATGAGTTAACATCATCAAAAATTAAAAAAATGGTAAAATAGCTTATCCTGTTAGCCCTTGCTCGGATTTCTCTCAAGTTAGAATCGTCTTATGAAAACAAAAGGCCCAACTCAGAAAAACTAATTGGATTAGAAAAATAGATTTGTTTAGAACTTGGTTTCAGAAAAAATATCTTATAGAATAATATGCCAAAGTAATTTGTCATAATTGCAAAATTCAAAATCAAGTCTTTGAAAATATCAAGTGATACATGAATTCTTCTAAGATTTAAAGGTTTGAAAGAGAAGGAAGCTTGCCTTTTGTGGGCTCATTTTATGCTTCTTGTCAAATAATTGGCTCACTTTGCGCATCCTTTGATTTTTGATAAGCTTTGTGAATCATTCAAATTTTTTTAATGGTTATTGCACATCTTTTCAGTTTTTCTTCTTTTTGGGCATCATTTTATTCCCTTATCATTTTTTGCAAGCTAGATCCCTTTTTAAAACTCTTAAATACTCTCAGTTGTGAGTATATCTTCCAGATATTAGAGAAGAAAAACTCACTCTCTAATATAAGGAAGAATAAATTATAAAATAGAATCAAATTTATATAATAAATGCAACAACAAGATTACAAAAGTTTGAAAGTAATATAAAGACTTTGAACATTATATATATAAGATAGATTACTATAGCAAGATAGAAAAGAACTCAATCACAAAGTCCAGTTGTTAACTTGAGATAAACTTTTTTTAGAAAAGAAAATTATAACGCTAAAAGAGGTTAGAGGGAGGGAAATAATCAATGGTGTTTCACCCTTTAACTGATTTACGGATGTCAGACAATAACTACAAATTTTTTAAAACAAAAACAAGGCATAAAATATCATTTAATCTATAACCAAAAGAATAATATAAAGAGAAAATAAGAGATGAAAACACAACAAAATAATAACAAATAAAAAATCAATAAACAAAACCAAAAATGAATAGAAAATAACAACGAGCAGTATATCAGAAACCATACAGATAAAAATTCATTAAACAACAAGTTTATGCAATTATGTGTCGCGAGCCTCTGCTGTCCAAGTACCGCATGCTTTCACGAGACCTTTTGTGAGAGAAAGCCTATAAAATCATCAAAAATTTGATTTAGGAACCCAAATAGGTTTGTGTCCCCTCTTATGATATGAAGAAAGTGATGCATGTGTTTTATGCTGTGAATCATGCAATTTGGGTCTCCACACACATTATACTATGGTGAATAGTGGAGGTGTGTGAAATATGCCGTAGCATGCCACATAAAAAATATCTAATACCAGGAAAAGGATTTACTAATCTACTCGGATGGTGATGCATATTCTTATCATTATGTGATGCATGCAAAGTTGGTTTATCATTTTTAAAAGCTTTGAGTTTTTCTAACTTCTTAAACTCCTTTTCTAACTCAACATGAGATGACTTCAAGAAATCATGTGCATCAGTTAATTCAATATGCTTTTTATTTAACTCATTAAACTCATCAAGTGAAGACATGTTATTGCTATCAATTTGGGTGTGATCTTTAAGTATAACTTCATGCTCTTTTTGCAAATTTAAAAACTCCAACTTCAGACTAGCATGTGATTTCTTAATTTTCCTATATGATGCATGAATTTTCTCATAAACTTCAAGTAGTTATTTGTAGCTTAGTTTATATACCTCTTTTGGTCAGACAAACCTAGATTATTAGTTGCCATCAGGCACAAGTTTGTTGTATGCTTCTCAACTTCAGTCTCAGAGGAGTCAGATGCAGATTATGCCTAGAATACCTTTTGGAACCACTTTTTGTCCTTCCTAAACTTAGGTTTCTCCTCCACCTTCTCTTTTCTTGAGTGATCCTTAAGTGTAGGATAATCAACTTTGACATGTCCAGGCTTCCAACATTCAAAACAAATTACATCAGAAGAAATTTTAAAATTTTTACTATCCGTACCTTTTTTCCACTTCTGATGATACTTGTAATTTTTCCTTATAAAGCTTTTGAATTGCCTAGTTATTAAGGCAACATCATCTCTTTCATACCTAAAAGAATTTGCATGCATATCATTAGCTTTCAGCATCACAGTTTTCTCCTTCTTCTTCTAACCTGCATAAAGTTATCTTTGGTTCACCCCATGCTCATAAGTAATGAGTGACCCAAGTAAGTTATCAACAGAATAAGTATTCAAATCCTTAGATTCAATAATTGCAGTAATCTTAGCATCAAAGGAAGAAGGAAAACATCTCCAAATTTTATTGACTCTTTCATAGTTAGTTAGATCTCTTCCTAAGGCATGCAATGAGGTGACAATTTGAGTAAACCTAGTATACATGTCAGAAAACAATTCATTAGGTTTCATATGAAAAAGTTTATAGTCATGCAATAAAATATTTAACCTAGATTACTTAACTTTATTTGTTCCCTCATAAATAATACACAATTTATTCCAAATTTCTTCACCAGTAGAATAAGGTTCCTTTATTCAGTTCGTCCAGGATGATATACTATCATCCTATATGATTTGTTCAAGTCAATAAATATCATCCAGACCCTCACTTTGGATAAATGTCTGGATGATAAAAAAGTAACTTGATCTTCCAGGATAATCTCATGATCATTCAGGATGATTAGTTAAAAATGTCACATATCATTCAGAACATCACCCTAGATGGATGTCTAGATAATGAAAAATAAACTAGATTGTCCAGGTCGATCTCACGATTGTCTGGGATGATTAGTACAAAACATCACATATCAGTCAGAACATCGCCTTAGATAGAGCAAGGCCGATTATGGATCAGGCAGGAATAACCAAGGTTTTTTAACGGATCATCCCAGACAATTCGATAATAGTCCAGGATGATATGATCGAGCAATCAAACCTTAATTACTTTCCTTAATTATTAAATTAATTTAGGAATAATTGTAGTTCATTGTCCAAGATAATGTCTTGGATGATGTCCAAAAATAAAACATGCCTAAAAAGATTTAGTGGCTGATTCTTTATGATTTGATCCTATTATCCCTGATGATGATAATATCATCAAGGATGATTTGCTTAATTGTTACTTCCTTAACAAGGATGCCCTTATTAGGTCTTTTATTTTTAATTGACCATCAAGGACAATTTGGGATAGTCCCGGACGATATGATAAAAAATAAAAAACACTAATTAAACAGACATAATTTTTCTCAAGTGTGTGTGCAAGGTTACTTAGCATCAAGACCCATATTATTATAATGGACTTAAGGAAAGGAAAAAAATCTTTATAGACTGACCCACCCTTAATATACCAATCCTGAGCTGGCTTGATTTGCACTCGTTCTTGTGGACCTAAAACATTAGTAGGCAAGGTAGTTGTTGAAAAATAGAAGTATCAGTAATATCTGCTATCATCAAAATTATATTTCCTAAAATTAGATTCCAACACAGTACAAACTGTTCAAAATAATTGTTCGTTATTTGGTACGATCTGATATGAACCAAATTTTATACATTGTCAGTCATCTGTATAACTTAACATCCTACAATACGAACAATTCAAAAATAAGCAATTTTATATGGTATGATTAGGTATGAACTTGATTTCACACACTATTAGTCATTTATAATTATGTATATCATACAATATGATTAGTTAAGAAATTCAAGCTTTGGTTTTAGTAACTAGATTTTGAAGAAAAATAGAGTCAAATCATACAGTATGATTATATATCATACAGTATGATCCTTTTTTTTTAATTTTATTACTCTCCCTCAGTGTATGCATGGTTACCAAATTACAATTACACTAGCACATACTCAAGAAATAAAATCAAAGATATAATGACTCTTTTACATGAAATCATATTCTACCTTATCTTGAAGTCTTCAACAATCTAGAGTAATATATAATCTTCTTAAAATGTTATCACTCATAGAAAGAACCAGAAATATCAGATATATTTTAAGAGAAAAATAATAAAATCATAGAAACAATATTTTGTTATCATAAAAAATGATAATCTCAATCATGATTACTGATTTGCAACACACATTTGATTTCTGAAAAAATTCACATGTCAATATTTCTACAATCCATTGACTATAAAATTTAGCATATGATTCAAACTGATTACTCACATCCATTACTTATTATTAATAATGTTAAAACTGATATACCACATAATAAATGGAGCAATGAAGATAGGGATCTCGGATAGTTAAATGCTAAGTGTCTGAATTATTTCTTTTATTCTTTAAAATCTGAAGACTATATGCGAGTTTCTATATATACTACAGGGAAATAGATTTGGGTTTGGTTGTGTATCACCTATGAGGTAACCAGCGAAGTTAAACAGTCTAGACTAAATATTTTTTTGCATGACTATGAACTTTTTTTGCATGAAACCTTGCGAGATTATGTTTGAAATGTACATTGTTTTGACATATAGTAACATCCTTGCATGCACTAGGTAGAGAACTATGAAATTTTAAAAAAGTTAATAAAATTCTATATTGTTTACCTAGCTTATATAATGCAAAAATAACTATAATCACTTAATCAAAAGATTTAAATATTTATTCTTTGATCATTTTTTGGATCACTCATTGCCTACGAGCAAGGAGTGAGTCAAATGCAAAATGATGCAGGAGAAAAGAAGAAGCAAATGATTCTGACAACGATAAATCTTTAGCAGATGAGGAATGAAAAAATAGCCTTGATGACATGCAAGTTCAAGAGCTTTCTGTAAAGAAAATAAAGGTGTCATCAAAACATCTGGAGCAAAGGTAAAATACCACAAATCTATTAAAGTTTCATATGACACAATTTTTTTTGAGTGCAAGAAACCAGGTCACCTTCGAGCTGACTGCCATAACATGAAGAGTCACCTGAATAACGATAAGGGTGAAGAGAAGCCAAACTATAAGAAGGGCAAGTAAAAGAAACAAAAAATATTTTTGGGCTAACTTTTCCTCAGAATCATCAGAAGAAGAAGCATAGGAGGAGGTAACAAACTTGTGTTTAATTGCTAATGATAATCTTGATCAATCTTATTAAGATGAGGTAAGTCAACTCTCTTATGAAAAATAACTTATTATTTTTGAAAATATTCATAATTTGTATAAGAATCTTAAGAAAATACATGTTAGTCTTAATACTAAATTTTATACTTTTAAAAAAAAGCATGCTAGTTTAAATACAAAGTACTCTACTTTAGATAGAAATCGTATGACTTTTTTTAGTGAATTTGATGCATTAAATAAGAATAATATTGATTTATGTGATGCACACAATTCCTTGAAAACATCATATATTGAGCTAGAAAAAGCATTTAAGGATTTAGAAGAACTTGCATGTCATTTAGATAGCAGTGATAAAGCATTAAAATTGGAAGTAGCAAGCTATGAAAGTGTAACTAAATATTTACTAGCAAAAATTACTACACTTGAGAATAATAAACCACCACTTTCAATAGTTAAGTGTTATAACCCCTCAACACAACATGCATCACATAAACCTAAGAAGGCCACCATCACTAAAAAATGTTTCTATTTTCTACACACAATGAACCTAATTTTGATGAAGAAGGGGATGCTTGTCTTGCGGTTGGATCTGTAGCTGCATCTGCATAAGAACCAGTACTAGCACCAATGAGACCAGCTGCACCAACTTATACCTCTTACTCTTAAGAGAGGATATTATAAAGGTCCAATCGACTAGAATTTGGCTTGCACTGACATATTTAGCAACAACAACAACATCACGAGGTGTATATGTCATGGTTTTGAGAATAATTCACCTTAATTCATAAATATATCCAGCCACCACTACCACCACTTGATAAGGGGCCTTCCTACTTTTAGGCTTTATGTGTTATACTTTAGGTTTTTCATGTTTTATAGTTTCTTTTATGTTTTGTGTGTTCCTCCTTTTTGGTGATATCAAAAGGAATAGTAAGTGTGTGGATATATGGATGTTTGTCTTTTTTAATCAGTCTTTTCTATGCACATTATATTTGTGTTCTTTTAATTTATCCTATTGTTTTAAATCTAAAAAAATTAAAAAATTCCAACCCCAGCATAAATGATCGTACTGTATGATATGTTTACTTTATTAAATAATTCATCTGAATGATTATTTTAGATGATTCTTATTTTTGAACTGATCGTACTGTATGAATAGAGATGGCTAAATTAAAATGTTAGGGTTTTTTGAAGCCTTGTACTTAAGCATCATTTTGAAGTCTTTTTCATATGGAATTTGGCTATTGAAGGAACTATGAAGGACATTTTCATGAAATGCTTTAAGCTTAGAGAGGAAGATGAAGGTAAGGTTTTGTGTGAGGGAGAAGGAATGTGAGGGATTTCATTTAGTTTCTCTAGGAAAGATTGCACCTAGCTTCCTCATATAGCCTTGATGGTTATTTAAGATTCGCCTGAGTGAGAAGCTTCAAAGTCAAAAGTCTAGGCTCTTTGCCTTCACTAAGAGGGTAAAAGAGGATTGTGGTTCTATACCATCACCAGTAGGGTGAATATGGATTCCAGGTTCTTTGCCTTCACCATGAGGGTGAAAAAGGATTGAAGGTTTGTTGCCCTCACTAGGAGGGTGACATAGCTTCCAGTTAACCGCCACACAGAGTTTGGTGGAAGTGCTTCTTTTAAGAGCTTCTTTGCCTTATTGTGCGGAAAAAGGGATAGTTACTATAATATTAGTGTAATACTCAGAGTGGAGGACTCCGGGAGTGGACATTGGTTAAGGTTGATCGAACCATTATAAAATCTATGGTGTGCTCTTTCCTATTTATTTTTAGTTTTCAATATTTTTATTTATTCCATTTAAATTTCTCTGCATGAATTTCAACTTTTATTACAAACTACAATTAGGTAAATTTGTGGTGTGCTGAAAGAAAATTATCATATTTTTATTGATATATTTTTGCCTCAAAACTAAAAATTTTTAACACTTTGAATTGCTTTCGCAAGTGTTAAGTTACTCATTTAGATTTGTTTTGAAACATAAAATAAAAAAAAATGTTATTATTGTTGTATTTAGTATTTTAAAAAAATTAACAATTCAGGCCCCTCTTGATGCGCCTAGGGTTAGTTCACCTAAGTCTTACAACCTCCAGAAGCTTCATTTTTCAAACTTGAGTTTTAAGAGATACCAATTTTTTAATGTAGTTGTCTATTTCCCAATTCAAAATTTTCTTTTGAATTTTCATGTTTTTCAAATTTTTTCATACTTAGAGTACATATTGATTTTGAATATCAATTTTACCTTTATTGATCTAGCCATCCTAAATAAACTTTATGTAAGGCTATAAAAAGATTGCTATTTGAATAGTTAGATTTTCAATGATCTTCATAAATTAAGCTAGACACTTCTTTACCCTAAACTCAACTATTCAGTCTTTAATTCAGTAGTCAATGTAAGAGTGTATTGCTTTTTAGTTCAGGACAAGTAAATGACTTAAATTATATTCCTTAGTAAATTATTGTGGTTTTTGAATTATGAATTACTATTCTTTGCTCCTTCAAATTATCATCAAATGTTTCATTATTATTCTTAATTTTAGATAATTTTAATTATTATTTTTTTGCTAAATCAACAATTAAAGTGCATGAACTTTGGAGAGGAAAATTTTCAATAGTTAAACATAAATGAGAATTTAATCAAATATAAATTAAGCTAACACAACAACGTAAATATTGATTAAAAATAATGTAACTAAAGACTATCTAAAATAAATTTCAAAAAGTAAAAAGAGATAAACTTTCCATTTCATTAAAAATGATAAAAAGCTCCAAGATAATGAAATGCAAACTAACCATGATAAAAGATAAATATAGTGCATGAAGCACTATTCTAAAAATCCTAATTCATGCAAGACCTGCAATCATATGCTCTCATCGGTACATCAAAATTGCTCTCATATTCATTACAATAACCACTAACTTATCATATCATTATGGGGATTCCCTAAGCAAAGTACTTAAAAAAAACTACAAATAGTAGTAAAAACATCAATTCTCTCCTCTCTCTCTCTCTCTCTCTCTCTCTCTCTCTCTCTCTCTCTCTCTCGCTCTCTCTCAACCGAAAAATTATTCCGTCAGGTTACCTGACGTAGATCTACATCAGGTAGCCTATAATATGTCGCCACGTGCACTTATTCTTTACAGCGCGGCCCGACGACCCGACTCGGACCGAATCTGGGATTACTATGTTCGCGTATTGCTCGGTATTTGCTCGGTATTGCTAGGTATTACTCGTTATTGCTTGGAAATAACGAGAAATACCGCTATGTGAAGACCAATACCGAGCAATACCGAGAATACCTAAAAGAACTCGGTATTTCTCGGTATTGCTCGATATTGTACTCGGTATTTCTTGGTATTGAACTCAGTATTGCTCGGTATTGCTCTTCACATAATAGTATTTTTCAATTTTGTCGAACAAAATCGACCAATACCTAGCAATACCGAGCTACGCAAACTCTCGGGTCTGTTCCGGGTCGGGTCGTCGGGCCGCACTGTAAAGAATAAGTGCACGTGGAGACATATTATAGGCTACTTGATGTAGCTCTACGTCAGGGAACCTGACGGAATAATTTTTCCTCTCAACCCTGGAAATGAACAACATAACAAAAAAAAAAAAAAAACCCTTAATCACTCAAAATCTCTCTCTTCTTTTTCTTCTTCCTCTTCCTCCTCCTCCTCCTCATCTTCATCATCATCATCATCTCAACTAGTAAACATGTGTTGAAGAAAGGCTAATATACAAGAGTGGTAGGGAATTGAAGTTGGTTTAGATTTTTAATAAAAGGGGCTCCTTTTGAACATCCTCACAAATGACTCATTAAAAATAGAGGTATTGTGGTAATAGCTCTCCTGTGTGTGTCATATGAGTCTACAAACCCTATTCTCATCACAAAAATTAGTGAATTGTTCCAGTTGCTCTCTCAAATCTGCTACGTCATCTTGTAAGGGCTTAGGTGTCCAAGAACTTGTACTATTGCCAGGTTTAATATTTAACATGGGCTCACTAATTCTAATCTCCTCATCTACACCTAGTCTTTTAAAGCTCTCTATTTTTTTTTTTCTTTTAGTGAGGGAAGAAATTGGCAAGAGTTGTTCCCCACTAGAATCTCCTCTATCTCCAACAACAACACATAGAGTTTAAATCAGAGAGGGGTGACCTAAACCTATAAAAGTAATGCCCCTAATGATATAAATTAAAGATGAATATACAAGTTTTCTAATATTAATAAAGTACTCCACTTGAATAAGAATTTAAAAACATCAGTCCTTAATGACTTCATAAATATTTTTACTTGGCAACAAATTAGCAAAAAGAAAGTAACTCTAAGCTTTAAAAGTTTGAGTTAAACTAGTAGTAGAAATATTAATGACCTTTTAATCCCTTTCCTTCCAAATTTCACCAATCCGATGTTCACAAAGCCTTCTAAAAATTTCTTGTTGGGCAATGGGTGCTAAGCTTAAGCCAAAGTAATCATCAACATCAAAATCTCTATGATTTTACAGACAATTAATACTTGAAGGATCGAAGGATACATACTTACCACAAACATCACAATTATTATTATGAACCTTTTTTGTATTTGTAAAAAATTCACATATAACATTGATAGCCGTGGCAAAGGGTTCTTCACAAAGATTTTACTAAACCTAGCTCAATATCATCTACATTACCTCTCCACCTATGTTCAAAGATTTTCATTCTGTAATGTGAAGTTTGGTCACAAAAATTTAAAAAATTGCGACTAAGATTCAGTAAATATAAAGCGGTTATTATCATAAGTAGATGAGGCTCTCTTTTTTCCACCAAACATCTTAGGGGCCATTTCATATACTAAAAAATGTAAATATACAAAAATTTAGAAGAGATGATAGTTCAAATATGGTACCCATTTCCATTTATAAATAGAATGTGCACTATGTTGCTCAAAAGAGTAACACTAAGATGCTAAAGAACATAAAATGAATAGTAGTTCAAACCAATATATGTTGCAATAGTACATGACATGAGACACTATGGAATATGTTTAGAAAATGAAATGCCTGCTTTTTTCTAGAGAAATATTATGGTATTTGCCACATAGAAGTGCTACAACACTAATAAAGATCGCCTCCATGGTGATTTAACTAAAATAATTATGATCTTAACTTAATGCAGTAGTGCTAAAAATAGCACTGCAGTGCTCAATAAAGCTTCATAATTAAAAAGTTATGAAAGTATGAACCAATGATTGTACTATTAATAGTACAATAGAAATGGGTAGCACTAGGGCACTCAATAAGGCATGATAACATTATAATGTTATTAGGGATTGCATTGCATCATTATATTAAGCAATTTTTTTTTTAAAATCTAGCACTATAATGGCAAGTTTAAATGTTGCAGTGCTTAACAAGGAAATACCAGAGAACTCAAAACCCTAAAATTGTGGTGCTAGTTCAATTTTAACTCCATAAATTTTGCTCAAAATTTTTTTATAATTTGTCAAAATTAAAATTAATAACTTAATGAATAATAAATATTACATTTTTATGAATTTTAAAATAAGTAATTCAAATTAAAAAACTCATAATAAAACCAACTAATAATTAAAATACATAACTGAATTGGGTTACCTCCCAAATAGTGCTAAATTTATAGTCTTAACCTAGAGTTACCTAGATTTATCATTTTGGTTGGGGTGCATCACTACTACTTTTCAAGCAAACTACACTAAGATCCTTCCTTTATCCTTTGGATTAACTTCAGTATTGGTTGGCAATGATATAAGGGGTTTACTACTAAAAGAGATTGCAAGTTGTCTTAATTAAGTTTCTATGTTTTTTATTAAAGAAACATTACTTTATAATTGAGTTTTCAATTGAATCACTACCTCTTCCAAAGGTGTCTTCCTATATCTATATTGATTGTTTGGATTAAAACATAGGGGATTAAAAGGTTTAGGGTTTATTATAGGTTGCTAAGTAATATTCAAATTTCCTTTTATTTAAGGGATTTTTACATACATATCACTTAAAACTATTAAAAATACATAGTCAACACCTAAAATATCATATTTACTTATATACCACCTAATTATCACTCTAAACACTTGAGATACCACTCTATAACATTTCGTCAAAACCCCTCTCCCTGACATCTGAGGCCTGATTGATTTTTCTCGCATGAAATCTTCAGTGAAGCCTCGTCACTTCTTCTTCACTCGAGCATGCATGACTCCCAGCTCTCCTTCTCATCATAAATATGCACTTCACGTGCCCTAGGTAAAAATGTGAACATTTTTATTAATTGAAAGCCTTCTCTATGCCGCCTATTAATACCTACTATATGCTGCCTGTCAATAACAATTCTAATACAAGGCAAACTGAGTAATGCTGCCAAAAGAAAGCCTCCATATCAACCAACAATTTGAGCAATGCTTAGCAAATAATATCTCTTATTTTATTTTATTTTTCACCAAGGCTTACTGATTTTAATCATTTTTGTTATCTCATTAATTATTTCCATACACAAAAATAAATTCAAGTAATTTTTTGCTTCATCGTCCTAAAATTCAATGGATATTAGAGTGAGGTGCAGGTCAGACTCGAAAGAAGTATATGGGTGGAAGTCAGAAATTCTTAAAGCTTCAAATAGATGAAATCAGTTTGTTGTTATTAAAAGAATGAGTTGAAGAACTTTTTCATTGGCTATACGGACAACCATTCGACTTACACATTCATGTTATTGGAACTTCACCTAAGAATTACATGTTTATTTTCAATCGACTCAATTTAGTTGACATGCTAAGCAGTTCCTTTGAAAGGAATAAATTTGAGAAAGCAGTTGTAATGAAATATCAAGAAGAAGATATGTCCTAATCACAGAACATTCAAACTAAAATAAACAACCAGTCAAATGAAATACATCAATTTAGCTCAAATATTAGAGACTATAATGATATTATAGTTGATGATTTGTGTGATGATTTTTTATACACCAAATTGATGAGGCAAATGTTCTGTATTGGTTCACAGTTTGAGAATTCCCAAAGTTTCAAGCAAGTAGTTAGGTCTACTGTAATTTTAAAGAATTATGCTATAAAGGTAAAGGATTGTGACAAATCCAAAGTAATTGCTACTTGCACATATAGAGGTTATCCTTGGAGAAAATGTGTTTCATTGTGTCTTGATGGGCACTCCTTTGAAGTTAGGAAAATTGAATTAACTCATTTATGCCCTAGGGTCAATAGAGCAGGAAAAAAGCAAGCTACTACTAGTTCGGTTGCTCATGAAATCAAGGACAATGTAAAGAGAACTACTGATATCACAAAAAAAGATATTAGCAATAACTTGGAGACAAATTACAAATTATTATCACCATATATAAAAATTTGGTGATCAAGAGAGTTAGTAAGAGATGTCATGTTTGGGTCTATCGACGATAACTATATATGGGTTCCTTCGATGCGATCTGAGTTAATCAACAGGAATCCTGGCTCTCACATTACTTACATGTGTGATATCAAAAGCAATGCATTTAAATGATTCTTTGTTTGTTTCAAATTATGTATTAACAGTTTCATTAATGTATGTAGATATTTAATTGGAGTTGATGCATGCCACCTCAAATCAAAGTATCTTTGCGTACTGCTTTCTGTAAATTATTTGGATGGAAATAATGGGCTCTACAAAATAGTGTATGCCGTTGTAGAATTATAATCTAAGAAATCTTAGGAGTGGTTCATGAGGAACTTGTTATATAGCTTTGGTTGTGATGTAGAACATTTATCCTTCATTTCGATCATGGAAAAGAGCATTGGTGAAGCTATAAAACTTATTTTCCCAAATGTTGAGCATAGAGTATGCATGATACACTTGTGGAAAAATATAAAAAAACTCTTTCATTATGAAGATGGCAACAAGCATCAAAATTTGGTTTGGATGGCCACAAATACTTACAAGCTACATGATTTACATAAGAAAATGGAGGAGATCTTTAAAATTAGTCCAAAAGTTTACTCTTACTTGAATTCATTATCATGTAAGTGGTCTAAGGCAATGTTATCTAAGCATATTAAAAACCACTTCAATACTAACAATATGTCAAAATCTATTTCATGCATGAGTTGAAGAAGCGAGAAGTAAGCCCAACATTGATTTGGTTGATATGATAAGAGTAAAGCTTATGGAGCAACGCTCACAAAGAAAGATAATTTTGGCTTCCTGGAGATGTCGACTTGTTCCTTATGTGGAAGCGTATATTTGAGATATCACAACAAGGAACATCATTTTATCATTCACCAATCAACATCAAGAAGAGTGGAAGTTGAGGGTATTCATGAAAGGCACAAGGTGGACATAGAAATGAAGGTTTGTAGCTATGAATTCTGACAATTAAGTGGTCTACCATGCATATATAGTGCTGCATTAATTGGAACAGCACAACACATATTATGGCATACATATGTTGATGATCACTACTATATGTATATGTATTCCAATAACGCCTTAATTAATTGCAACCAATTTGTCATTCTAGTTAGTAAAATATATCCTTATTTTTATGAATATATATAAAAGGACATATGATGGTGCAATTTCTACCCTACCAGGTAAGAAGATATGGGCTGTAGTCAATGATGATGTGGTAGTTAGCCCCTATCGCACTTTGACCACATTGCAGACCCAAAAAAGGCAAATTAAAAATTTCTTAGAAGTGGGAAAGAAAATAAAACTTGTACACAGGTGCAGTCATTATAATGTATTGAGCCATCATAGAAGTACTTATAAGAATCCATAAAATGCAATAGGTGATGAGATTGGTAATGAGAGCATACAATATGATGAGCTTCCTAGTACATCGATGATTCGTGCAAAAATGACTATATGATGTCCAAGTATTGTTTCATTGGATTAGTTTCTTTGATTGCAAGCAGGATTTTTGCTATAACATATTTTGTTGTAACAGGATTTTGCTGAAACAGATTTTGTTGTAATGGATTTTTGCTGTAACAGATTTTACTGTAAATGATTTTTGCTGTAATAGATTTTTGATGTAACATATTCATGCGCGAGAGCAGTAACAATTTTACTGTAATAGATTTTGTAACAAAACTTTCAATTTTGATGTAACAAAACTTTTCATTTAGAAGTTTCAGATATTTAGTTGCTCCCATAAGATATTTCAGTTTGAATAATTGCCTCAAATCATAATTTGAATTATAAGATGCTAAATAATATACATAAAAAATAGATAAACCAAGCATTGTCTCATAAAAAAGAGCAATAAAAGCATTACAAAGAATGCATGGCTCATCAAGATGATTGAGCTTGCTTTCAATACAAAAATTTTCATGAAATTTTGCTGCATAGTTTATCTGTTACAAAACATTGTACTTCTTTCTTATAATAATCACTTTAATTTACAAATTCTCTACACAAAAAAATAATATAATAACTATTTTCATTGATTAACCCATGAAGTGTACAAATTCTTCACACGACAAGCAGCTAATTAATATTACATTTCATAGCAAAAGTTATATCCAAATGATTCAGTCCGAATCAAGAATTACAATTACAGCTCATTAATAGAGATCTCATAGCGATAGCTACAATCAAACTTAGGATTATAAATATAACCAACAATTTTTTTATGTATAAAAGTTCATCTCTCAATGACATTATATGTGTTAGGCTAGTTTTAGCAAGTTCTTCAGCACAACACGAGTTTGTATCATATGTCAAATCATTTACTTCATCACACCAATGAAAGAAGTTGTAATCATCTTCTGATCGGTTACAGGAGCATCTGTAGAATTTTCTTCCTTCACTATGTGACTTGTGTGATGTGTATAATGTACATTACAAAATATAATGAAAATAAATTTGATTACTTGGGTTTCTAATTGGTGTCACTGAAGATCTTGGACTGATTGTTACCGTCAAAATAAAAAACTGATGATATTCAACTGAAAAATGAAATCAAAGAAAAAGAACAAAATATTTCATATTTCAGTAACCATTATAATAGGCTGAGGCATTTAGTTTAACTAGAATAACCTCTTATGAAGTGATGTAAATTGTCTTTTATTTTTACTAACATGTCATATGAAGTGGTTCAATACAGCTAGAACAAGCTTATGTCAGTAATGCAATACTTCTTAATTAATATAAAAAATCTTGTGTAATGCTTTATAATTAATTTCCAAAATCCTATCAAACCCCAATGTTTATTTGTGTTAGAAATGCATAATAGAAAGCTCTAAACTATGTTCATCATTGCATATCCATATGTGAACAATGTAAAAATTGAACAACTACATTGAAAACATCCGTCTATGTTAGGAACAACATTTCAGACATTTAAATGATGCAAAAAAAAAAACCTATATCATCCATCTTTGATGAAATGGAGAAGAACAAACTCTAACCTTATCGACCTAAGAAGATGCGATGTTAAGGGAAGCAGAGGTGTGCGAGACCTTTGAATGTAATGGAGAAGAAAATCCCTCTCTAGATTTAAGGGAAGCCGAGGCACAACTAGGGCTTTTTGATGGGGACATGACGGAATGCTAGAAGAGATATAAAAATGAGAATTAGGTGTTAAATAGGTATTTTTAATAGTTTCAAGTGTTAAGTATGTAAACATTCCCTTTATTTAATTGACATGTATTCTATTGATAGTTACCACCAATATTATTATTAGCCCAATTAAAATTAGTGTTGTTCCACCAACCTAGATTATAAGTATTGGTGAAGGGATTATTTTATCTTCCAATGACATTCATATTCTCAATGTTTTAAGCATTATTCTCTCGAATAAAATTCAAATAATTCCCTTCTAATTGCATAGGTTATCTTGGTCATTAATAAACTCTAATTATGTCTAATAATTTAAATATAATAGCTACCTAAGCAGTAATAATTGACAAAGCATTCAATTCATAAACTCTAGTCACTCTCTTAGGATTCTCCCAATCAGAAGGCCACTAAAAATTATTTGTATTCATTTTCTTAATTAGCTCAGAAGCTTCCTCAAATGTCTTATACATTAAAGATTCTCAAGATGGTGCATCAATAGTCGACCTAAGGGATCATACCAATCCATTATAAATTGTTTGAATAACCATCCAATTAAGTAAAGCATAATGAGGGCATTTCCTTAAATCTCTCCTAACTTTTATAAAATGACTCTCCTTCCAACCGGGAAAAAGATGTGATATAATTCTCAAGCTTAATAGTTTTGAAAAGCTAGAATACTTAGCTAAGAATTTTTGTGCCAACTCATTCCAAGTAGTTATAGAGCATGGGAGAAAAGAATTCAACCACAAGTTAGCTTTGTTCCTTAGTGAAAATGGAAATAAATAAAGCCTAATTGTATGATCGTTGATACCATTATACTTAAATATTATATAAATTTCTAAGAAGCTGGCTAATCATAGGTTGGGATCCTCAACAAGAATTTTTGAAAATTAGGAATTTTGAACATTCTGAATTATAGCATGTTTTAGTTTAAAGTAATTATCCTTGATAGTAGACCTACTGATACTCTGGCAGATTCCATATCTTACATGATATGTATACTCCCTAAGAGGTTTAGGATTATCCTAATCTTGTGCTAGTTAAGATATCACTAAAGCTCAAATATCTTTGGTTCTTATATTTTTTATAATGGTCCTTTCAATTTCAAAATCAAATAACTAGGATACCTTGTCAGATCTATAACACATGCAATAATAATGCACTAAAAAGTAAATAAAAACATCTAAATAAATAATACTTTTTTCTTTTTTAAAAGTTTGAAAAGAAACTATAAAATAGAGATGCATGATACAAGTAGGTATAAATATGCCACTAGTTCAAAAATATTACTTAAAATTATAATATCATATTTCTTCCATAGCAATAGCACCAAAAACTTGATGGTGGAACATGTAGTTGAAAATCTAAATGCATGTATGAAATAGAATATGCCTTGGGGTCAATTGATTCTTAGGTTTTATTTGATATAAAATGCACATTAGGTATATAATATATTCTCCTCTCCTTTTGGATATCTTACTTTCTCTCTCCTATCCTACTATAGTAGAGAGGATATAAATGACTTAACATTAAGAGAGTGGAGGAAGCTGGGATAAGTAACTCTTCAACATCTTATTATTTTACTTCTCTTAAAGTTTTTAGCCCAATAACTTTCCTTAATTTGGTGATTTACTTCCCCACCCTTCTCAAATAGTTCTTCCTTTGGTTTTTGCTTGTAAAGGTGATTATAGCGCTTATCCTATCTCAGACACTGTTGATTTCTTAGCTACTACCATTGACCTCATTCTCTTGTCCTCCTTATTAGAGGATGTAACATGTAAGGGGGCGACAACAACCTCTATTTTGAGGATGAAGGATTCGTACCTCGACTCCAAAATAACTTCTACCAAGGGGCTATTCTTTTGGGTTTAGTAGATAAGTCTACCACTTTCTTCCCATCTATTGACCATTCTAAGACCTGGAAGCCCATTCCAAACTCGAGAGTATTTCAATACTTAATTTCCTCCATAGTAAGATCTTTATTGAATGAGAAGATTAGCATGCCAACCATCTAGTTGATACAATAAAATTGATTTGGATTAGTTAATTTAAAAATAGAAGTTTGAAGTTATTAATGATTTTGATTCTTATCATATTTCTTAAGTTATAAAGAATATAACATAATATATAGTGAAATGACATGAAAATCTTTTGTAATATTATGAATATAGGATCTTATTATATACGTTAAGCCACTAGAAAATATGGCATAACGTATAGTAATGAAATCTAAGAGCTAATTTCTTATTATTTTTTTTTAGAGAATTTAGATTTTGAATCTAACTTGTTTTTCCTCAAATTTTAGAGTTCAACATATTGGACTTTCACCCAACATGAGGTCATAAAATTGATATGATTAAAATTTGAAAAAATTATCTTAACTCTCTCATTTCACCAACTAACTTAGCGTGAGATGTGAAAGCATCATTTTATTAAAATTCCCTCCCTCACCTTTCTTACTTATTATTTATTTTTGATGTTGGCTTACTCACCCAAGAAGGAAATGGGTAGAGGGACCAACTGAAAGAAGCTAGTATCAACTTATAACTAAGGTAAGTATTCTAGTGTTCTAGTAAAATTTGTACAACCATTAATGACAAAGAGAAATAAAAAAACATTTGTTTGTAAAATTTTTAGGGAGTGTGAAATAAATTTAGGTGCATCACATCCCTTAGCTTGGTTAGATATTGTGAAACAAATGTGTACTCGAGGAAATAAACCTAAAATTGTAAGGTTATGAGGTCCTAATCCTTCATAATCCATTAGATCATAATATTCCCTCTTGATCTTCTCAGATCAAATGAAATTTCATAGATAAAAGCTACATGAGGATCATGATATAAGGAAAAATCATAATCATCCTTTCCATTTGTAAAGCTAACTATTTAAATGAAGTGGCACCTTTATCTATATGACCTTCTTATGCTTAGAGTTAGATTATTAAAGATCAAATGGTTGTGATAAATCTTGACTAGACCAAGGGGACTTGCTATCTTAAAATATCTAATGAAGGTCTATCGTATACAAAGCACAATGTAGCATCGACTAAAATTATGTAATTCTATTTATTTAGTTTAAATAAATTTGTAAAATTTTAAAAATCATGAAAAGTTCAAATATGATCCAAATTGGGTGATTAAACACTTTGAAGATTTAGAAAACAACTGAGAAAATTACAATAATATTATTCAATGGATTTGGACTAATATAAAATATTATTTTATTTAATTAAATTATAATGTTAATTAAATGAGTAATGTACTTAGTGTTAAGATAGTTGCTATTTGCATGCATTACATTTTTGGCAACTTATAAAGTTTTGATGATTTCAAACATTATTGTTCAAATGTGTAGTTATCTCCTAACAATTTCAGAAGAATTGTATTTGCTCTTGTGTATACTAACATTTCAGGGAAAGAACTCCAGACTACAAGGCTTCAAATTAAAATCAGCATGAGATACCTTGAAATTTTTGAAGCTTGCACTTTGCTTAGAAATCAAATTGAAAGGGAGTGATTGTAACTTGAGTGAATAAAAACATGCACACACAAATAAGGAGATCATATTAAATTTGTGTTGATCGTACAGGACGATTTTTGTTCGTACTGGACGATCAGACAGTTATCTCATATAGAGCATATGGAACGAATAGAAATTTGCTCGAAAAATTTTCTAAGTCCTATTCATCCAAGACGAAATTAATTTTTGTACAGTACGATTGGCTCTCTGTAAAATTTTCGTCCAGACGAAATTAATTTTCGTACAGTACGATTAGCTCTCTGTAAAATTTTCGTCCAGACGAAATTAATTTTTGTACAGTACGATTGGCTCTCTGTAAAATTTTTGTCCAGACGAAATTAATTTTTGTACAGTACGATTGGCTCTCTGTAAAATTTTTGTCCAGACGAAATTAATTTTTGTACAGTACGATTGGCTCTCTGTAAAATTTTCGTCCAGACGAAATTAATTTTCGTACAGTATGATTGGCTCTCTGTAAAATTTTCGTCCAGACGAAATTAATTTTCGTACAGTACGATTGGCTCTCTGTAAAATTTTCGTCCAGACGAAATTAATTATCGTCCAAACGATTAACCGACTTAGGACAGTTTTCAGCAGTTTCTAGATTCGACCTTGTAATAACCGTTCGTACTGGACGAACCTAGTTCGTACAGGACGATCAGCTGTACGAAGACACTTCGTACACATATTCAAATAGGGTCGTTTCAGATCGTTTAAGTAAAATCATCCAGGATGATCCACGATCGTACAGGACGATCCACTGCATACAGAATTGAAAATTTGCAGTTTTTGGGCGGTTTTTCTTGTCTTTTGTATAAATAGCCCAAATTAGACTGCCACCCAATCTTTTTGTCATTTGATCTTCGTGCCTCTTGAGAGAATAGCCAAGGAGAGAAGTGAAGAGAGCATTCAAGGGAGGATTCCTACCATAGAAGCAAGAAGGCTTCACTTGGATTTCAAAGGTAAGAGTCTCTACTTGTGAATTGGGATTACTTCACTCTTTTCTTTCTTCCTTCTAGATTCTTGTGAGAAGATCTGTCAAGGAGATTCGGTTCTCTGCCGACACTTGGAGAGTGTGAAAGGACGAAGGGTTCTCTGCCCACACTAGGAGAGTGTGAAAGGACGAAGGGTTCTCTGCCTACACTAGGAGAGTGTGAAAGGACGAAGGGTTCTCTGCCCACACTAGGAGAGTGTGAAAGGACGGACGGTTCTCTGCCAACACTGGGTATTGTGTAAAAGGATGGACGGTTCTCTGCCGCACCGGGGAGTGGTGAAAAGAGTGTGTTGTAAAGGCTTCTCCGCCTTGCTGTGGGTGCAAAAGGAGAGTCACTATTGGTATTAGTGCAATACTCAGAGAGTGCCTCTGAGGAGTGGATGTAGGTCTGGTTATAGACCGAACCACTATAAATCTAGTGTCATTTACTTTACTGTTTTTACATTTCCGTACTTTCTATTTCAGTTTTAAAAACTCTGTGGTTAAAAAATATTTTTCTACAAAATAAAAAAAAAAGGTCTTAAATTTTAATTTTTTAAACTACCAATTCACCCCCCTCTTGGTAGCCTTGGGACACTCACTTAGGCTTAACAACCTAATTATTAGACTCAACACTTAGTCATTTATATTTTATTGAAAATTGGTGTGTAAAAATCATTGATGTGTCATATATATTTTTTAATTTTTCTTATGGTGAACTAAGTTAAGATTAAACTCTTTTGGAATTTTTGAAGTTAATTATCCTTAATCAAACCTTAAATTAAGAAAAATTATAATAATGTTTGAAACTTTTGAGGGAGTGTGCAATCAATTGGATTGTATTTTTGGGGGAAAAAATGTAAACTTTCAAAATTTTAATTTTGAAAGAGAACATGTCATTATGAATGATATATCTCCTCAAGAGGTCATAATATCTTTCTCTAATGGGTTAAGATTATAGAATTTAAAATTTCATCCCAACGTTTCATACTCAAATTCAAGGTGATCTTTATATGGCCCCAAAGGGTCAAAAAGACATTCAATCAAATATTTGGTTATAATAGTTAGGTTATTTCACCATCAATTATCCTGGTTAGATTGTCATAATGAACTACATATGGCCTGGAGGAGTTAAAATGATGTTCATCTATATATTTAATTATAATTTATATATATATATATATTTAATTACAATAACTTAGGTATGTAATCATTAATTTCATATTCGAATGTCTCAATAAGAATTGATATCTCTCTCCTATGAATGGAATTACCATTTGCTATTGAGTATTAGAATATGACAATAACAATCATCTCTAATTTTATTTTTTTCCCAAAAATAACATTTTTTCCCCATTCTACTTAGGAGCTAAAAAGCATGGGGTTTACATTATCTAGAGTTTTAAATCTCCTTGATAAGTGTAAATAATGTATTTTTTTTATTTTTTATCTATTCAGTAAAAATATATTATTTTAGTTGTATTGAGCACGAAAAATACGTAAAAGATAATTCTACTCTAGTGTGCTTGTTCTACTTTTCTTCTAGGTACTATTATTATTGTATTTTAATTTGATGCAAATTTATTTTTCTTAAAAGATTCATGTTGAGAAAACTGTGATTGGTAGTAGATTGAATCGATTAAATTAACATCTTTGTTGTGATTGTTATTATATTTATTAGCTTCTGCATTAGGTGATTTAATTTCTCTAAAAATGTCAAAAATATTTTTTTGTTAAAGGAAATTTAAAAAATCTTAATTCACCCCCCTCTTGGTGTGTCTTTGGCAATTTTACAAGGTTTAACACCCTATATTGAACTTTCGATTAGTATCAGAGTGGGCCTTGAATTATATATTTAAAAATCTTTAAGAAAAGATCAAATAGCATAATTTGGCAATAGGAATACAGTGAAAGGTTATTCTATAAATCGTCCCCCATTATTCAACAACATATCATTTGATTTCAAAAACTTTTGTAAGTCTACTTTTCTTTAGTCTATTGATTTTGGCATGTGGTTAACGGTAAGGGAAGGGAATACATCATTTATATTAATTAATGGAATCAAAACTTGAATACCATTTACTAAATGGAATAATGAGGAAAGAGGATATGCAAAACTAAATGCTAAATGCTTAAATTTATTTTTTTGTGCCCTTAAATTTAAATTTTATATGAGATTATCTACATGTACAACAAAAAACAAATATGGGATATAATTTACATCTCACACAAGGGTACTGGTGAGGTGAAAAAAACTAGTTTAAATGCTTTATTGTGAAAGTGCACTGAAGGCACTTGAAAGTTCGTTAGGGATGTTAAGCCCTTATGAACTAGTCCCAAGGCTAACCAAGAGGGGGGGGGGGGGATTGGAATTTTAAAACTTCTTTTACTAAAAACACAATCACATCCAAAACTAAGATTCACCACAGAAATCAAAGGCAGAACATAAATGCGGAAATAATAAAGGAAAGAACACACCATATTTATTGTGGTTCGTTCAAACCTTGACCTACATCCACTCCTCGGAGGAATCCTCTGAGTATTGCACTATACTTAGTATCTCTCCTTTAGCCCGCACAGCTAGGCGGAGAAGACCTTAAAAAATCACTTCCACCATCCCTGGTGCGTCGGAGTAGTCAGGCCTTTGGACACCAAAGAGATCATCTTTTTCCCAAAACTTCGCTCAAAACAAGTCTTAAATCTGATGGTAGTAAGGTGCAAGCTTGCTAGAGAAACCGTATGGAACCCCCTCCACACTCCCTTGAAACCCCCTCCAAGGATATTCTCCCTCTCTCAAACTCCACCCTTTCCCCTCTCCCTTTCAAGCTCTCTCTTCAAGTTTCCTCCAGAAGAATGAAGCTTCAATGGCTACCAAAGATACTCTTCATGAGAAACCAAGAGGTCTTTAAAAAGATTTCAAAACTGACATTATCATCCAGGATGATCGTCGGATCGTCCTGCACCTTATGCATAAAAAGAGATTCTAAAAACCCTAAAAACTTAATTTCGGTGCCAAACATCGTCCAGGATGACTGCAGGATCATCTCGTACGATGTGCTTAAAAAGAGGACTTCAAAAAACCCTAAAAACTCAATTTTGGCACCTAGAATCATCCTGGACAATCGCATGATCATCTAGTATGATGTGCAAAGTTTGACCTAATAGTCCTTGATGATATTTGGATAGTCCAGGATGATTAGTTCAAAAATGTTAGATCATCTAGGATGATATTATGGATCTTCCAGGACAATTAGAAAAAAAAATTTATGGTATTTCAGCTTGGACGATTTAGGAAAATCAAGTATATCGGCAAACATCATCCTGTACGATATACGGATCATCTAGGATGATCAGATTGAAAAAATTAACCATAATTATTACCCTAATCACACGATCAATTTAGTTATGATTTGTATTGATCGTCTTGGATGATCCAGATCATCCGAGATGATTATAACAAAAATTAAATCTTAAAATCTTGCCTAAATTAGCATTGGCGGCTATTTTCAGAGATCATAAAGGATCATCCTGGACGATCAAAATTCATCCAGTATGATTAGTTCAAAACTTGATCTTCTAGATTTGACTAGATCTCACTCCCTTGAGTGTGTGTGCATGGTCACCAAGCAAGCATACACCCTTATAAGACTTGACTCAAGAAATCAAAATTACATCCTTGAATATTATAGACCCTTTTACAACATAACATTATTCAACCCAATTTGGAGCTCTGATTCTTTGTTTGATGTTGCATGGTATTCTTGAAATGTTAGTATACACACAAACAAACATATATTGCAAATACAAGTAGATAATACAAAGTGAGCCATAATATTTGTTATCATCAAAAACATAAACTTATAAGCTCTAGTTGCAACATATTGCATGACTCAAACTTTTTTGCTTGAAAATTAATGAGAGTATATCTGACATGTACACTTAGTTCACTCAGATAGTGACATTTTTGCATGCTTTAGGTAGAAAACTTTCAAATTATGAAAGGATAAGAAAATTCGTTATTGTCTACCTAGTAATTATGATGTTAAGATTAAAATTATTTTTTATTCAAAAGATCATAATAGAAATGCATGTAGTATCCATCATGTTCTTAAAACCTCAGTCATTCATAAAGCTGGAGATCTAGTAAATATTACTCCATTTTAGGAATGATTGTGGTTTTAAGAACATGATGGATAATACGGGTATTTTGATTTAAAGAGTGGACCATGAGTTAATGTTAATTTAGGGTAATATTTATAATGGTTAAGTTGATATAACTCCAATCAAAGTCTCCCCAAGAAGACATTTAATAAGGTTGAGGTCCTTCTATGGATAAGTTAATATATTCACCTAAATATTTTGTGGTTATTTATATGGGTCATTTATAAACATATGATATCATGATGGGAATAGTATCACTAATACTTATGTTTAAAAAAAAAAGCACAAAGAAGTTCATAATTATGGGGAAAGCAAGGGTATGCAAGAATTGTATAGTGGTGGAGGTGAAATAATTTAGCACTTCATGATTTAGGGCATGTTGGCTTAGTAGTCTAGATGGGGTGATGTGAGAGTCTTTGTACCTATAGTATGTATTAGCATCTTCAGCAGATTTATAATGGTCATCAATAGGTAGATGATAGGAACAACTTCCTTAGGTTAGACGATAATATTTCTACCTTCAGCCATTATGATAATTGAAGATATGAGTATAGAAGAAGAAAATGATATAAGGGATTGAATGATGGAATCTTTAGAAAGCCTCTCCAATTTTAAAATTTTTTAATTGATCGTACAGTGTCATTTGATATTGTACAGTATGGTCAGACAAATTTAATTCATTTGGATGAGTTTTCCCAAAAAAAAGGTTAAATTATAAAGTATGATCAAGATTATACTCGATGATCTTAAGGTAAAGTAGTCGCCCCAAGGAGTTGTTTGTACAACTCTTGACTAAACTAATTATAAAGTATGAGCAAGTGTTTATACAGTATGATAGTGTAATAAAGATCATATCGGGCAACTTGAATTAATCCAACTACTATTAACACATGCATCGTATAGTATGAATAGGTGTCCATACAATATGATCACTAAGAATGGATTAGAACATAATCTTTGATTTAATAGACGAGTAAGATTTTGTAGATATATAAAGATCATACAATATAAATTAGGTTCATACAGTATGATGTAAATAATTTTTTTAATTGATTGGGTTGTATGAAGATCAGAGAATAACTACCATCATAAATAAATAAATAAATAAAAAACCAAGCACAAATTTTAGAGTTATGATTATACATTTCAACAAACATAAGAACAATTGATTTCAAATTATTAATATGTTTAGATTAAGGTCTTGAACATCCACCTTAGTCCTCAAGTTGCTAAAGGTGTCTTATATAAGGGGTTTGGTGAAGATGTCTACTACTTGATCAACAGCTGTTATAATTTGCAATTTTATATCTCCCTTATCTACATGATCTCAAATGAAATGATGTAATGTATATATACTCAGTCCATTAATATTGAATTTGATTCTTAGATATATAGATTGCACTTGTGTTTTCACACATGATAGGTATGGTGCCTATAAATAATCCAAGATATAAGATTTATTACTTTAGCCATAAGACTTGTGCAATATAACTTCCTATAATAATGGATTCTACCTCAGCAGTTGATAGGGATGTAGAGTTTTATTTTATACAGGACCTTGAGACTAAGGATTATCCTATGAATTGATAGAATCGAGAGGTGCTTTATCTATCAATTCTACATCATGCAAATTTTGAGTCAGGGTATTCTATAATTGGAGTTATATCAATTTAAGAAAAAAAAATGGTATATAAAGTTGCAATAGTTGTAAGCTTTATCACACCCTTCACATTTGGGCCACTTAATTTTGATACTAAGTAGTAAATCCTACTTCTAAAATGATATAAACCTATCATATCATACATTACATAGATATATTAACTTCATGGTTTTGAAGTGATTAAGTGGGTTTAACTGACATACCTCTATAGGTAGGATTATAAGCCCAAGAGAGTCAAGCTTTCTTAAATGCTATGTAGAGATAAAGTTGTAATTCTCATTAATTTTTTAAATTAATGTTTGTGTTTTTATTATTTATTTATTTATTTATTCATTTTTTTTGGTATTTCTCACCTTAGTATTAGGATATGAGCCAATTTGCTACATCATAAGATCTCACCTTTTAGGGACTTTTTTTTTAAGTTTTGTGTTAATGAAATGTAAGCCATATATTTATAATAAAATGAATGGATCAAATAACTAATTTTAATTTTAAAACTTTAAATATTGGATAGGTTGGATTACTTCTGTGATTCTTAGAACCAAGTGCTCCCTACTCTTCTTTTTTTGGCTTATTGAAAAGAACTATAAAGAACTACTCCAAATTTGAACCAAACTTTTAATAACACCCTTCTTGATGCTTTAAATTCATAAAAATAATTTTAAATACTTTACTAAAGTGTTTTTTTAAGAGATTACTTCAATTTGGATGTAAGTAGCTATAAGGGTTTTCCCGTAAGGACACTTATATGACCAAAATAAATAAATCCTATTTTATGTGCAGTGTAAGGAAAAATATATGAGAACATAACGATCTTTCTAAAACCTTTTTTTTAATTTCATAATTGAATAACTTTTTTTTTCTTTTGAGATGTTATACTATTCTCTGTACCATATTTTATTAGAATAAAAAAAAATTAAATCCATAGTTTATTTACCACATAGATTCTCTACAAACTCCACAAGGGAGGATTCGTCCTTCATTTTTAGAAGTGGCATATAATTTTATAATTTGGTGGAATTCTTACATTCTTTATGTGTAAAGATAGCCTTCTTCCATATACTACTATATCAATTTCTTTCTTATACAACTTTAATCAACATACAAATTTATGAAACCCCATTGCTCCCTTATTTGGTGGATATGGTTCTAAAATACTTAAAATTTATAAAATTTAACAAATCCTTACATTTTATACATCTTTTAAATGAAAATATGAAAATTGATATTTTAAAAACATTAAAATCCATAAGTATTTTAAATTTTCAATTCTAGCAAATCTAAATTTAGTTAGGTAATATTTTAAATACTCAAAATGCAAATCAAAATTAAAATTTATTCTGAAATATTAAAATTTTCCAAAATTTAAATCTACTTCTAAAACAAAAAAAAATCCTCTCAAAATGTAATTTTCAATCAAATTCAAAGACAAAATAAAACCTCTAAAATTAAAACATAAAAATATAAATTGAATCACTCACAATAAAATATCTTCCAAAAATTAACCTATTCTAAAATCATATTATATATACATTTGTTTTTACCTTTCTAAGTCTATTAGGATAGAGTTCAAAATTAAATTAAAAAAAAGGTTTATAAGTAAAAGTGTAAAAATTAGGAATTCAAAAGTTTGATTCTAGATTATTTTTTAATTTTGGAAAATAATTTAGAAGCTAATTTCTCATTCGTTGATTACTTCAGTTATTCCCTAGATCAAACTCAATTTCTCATTTTGGAATCGGATTTGATAATTTGATATTGATAATCGATGATCAAATTTTTATTAATATTGAACCCATGTAAGTTTTAAAGAAAAATCCCAATCTACAATTTTTTCTTGAATGCATGTTTAAGTCTACCGCTCTAATCTTTTGGCCCTATATTTTCTCTAGGTTTTGGAACCCTAAGCTAGTTGCTATGAATAAGATGTTGGAATGATCTGTTGTTTATTAAACTTTGATCCTTTCATTACCCCAAATATCTTTGAGGTAAATTACTCTTCTACTTCAACACTAAAGTCCAATAAAAATCACCACATTAATTAAATGTTGGAAAGTAAAAGAACAATGCTAATGACATGGCCAAGGTTGCTACTAGAAAGGTAAGTGAGTTTGAGCTTCGTCAAATCTCTCCACTTTTTGGTGGTAGCTAGTTCCAACTTCTCTTTAATACTCAAAGGGAGAAGGTCATTTAGATAATAGCATGTTCACCTCTATAGCTATTTGAATGCAATTTGAAAGAGTCTCTAGATGAAAAGAAGAAAACGTTCAAAAATTTATGAAAAGAAAATTTTTCAAAAGCGAGTACATTATTTTGGGCAGTCAAAAGCTAAGTTTTAATAAAATATGAAATAAATGACTAATAATATAAAATTGAGATTTGAGAGGACACTGATAGTTGAGTAGTGGATCAGTCTAGTGTAAGAGTTAAAATGAAGTTTTCTAAGAAAGCAAACTTGACACTGGTTGATGAATATTTCAAGGCCTCTAGGAACTCTGTTTCCCCTTTAGAAAGCATAATTATTATTAGTGATCAGTATCAGCAGGCATCTCTATATCCTTGGGTTATAAACTCTTCACCTAGAGAAATCAAAAGAAACCTTATGTTATTTATATAGTAAAATTTTATGTTCTATCTAAGTTTTGTAAACATTCGTGTAGTCATAAATCTCCCCATATAGATTAGCTTCATAATGAGGGATATGCCTCATATTCTAATATTTTTTTTTTTGAAGGTTAAGTTCTATAGTTCAACCATTCCATACATCGTGTGCATGGCAACTTAAGGAGGTAGCCATTCTTATTAGTATTCCAGATGCCATGGTGAATCATGTTGTATGGATGATGAAGAAAAGAAAATTAAATGTACAATCTCATTAGTGAACACCTATGAGGAGCATACTCCTACTAAAATCATCATTTTATATCTAGAAGACCATAAATAAGATGATATATGAGTTAAAAAGCTAGTTTAAAAGAATGTTAATAAAGAAATGGTAGATCAGTTTGATCATAAGTAGGATGATTTGATTGAGGACATAAGCACAAATCTTTATATGGTTAATACTAGAGGATCTTTGTAGAAAGAGAAATAATTAATGGCTAATAATCAGAATGTTTTCATTAAGGAAGGCATTATTCTGTACATATAATAATGCTGCTATGTACATTCAGATGGTCAAACTTTGAGAATGCAAAAGAGGATGGAGAAAATGATAGCCTCCATGGCCTCATTGCAAACTTAAATGATTTTTTCATAGTTAGCACAAGTTGAGTTGTCTTAACTCGATAATGGTCATATGGTAGAAAAGAAGAAAATTATGATTAATATGGATGCTAATACTTAGCATTGAAGAAGTTGTAAGAGCAATCCTATCCATGGAAAAGTTTTGAAGAAACCTTTTGAATTCTAAGTTAAGGAAACAATTTCGTAGTCCTAAGGGACTTTGTTTACTAAGATCTTATACAATATCTAGAGGAATATGATGCTAAAAATATTTAAATGAATTTGTTCCACCTACTTTTATGGTATTTAATGGTACAATAAATCTAATATAGCATTTAGTGCACATTAGAGCTTATTATTATAATACTGAAAGTAGTGATGCTTTATAATTTTATTAGGTTGTTATATTTTATCAAGAGTAACATTTGATTTGCATGCATACTTGTTAATGGCTTAGTTCAAAATTAAATAAAGATAAAGAATTGATGTAATAAGTGATTTTGTTGTGCCCCAAACTTTGTTACACTCGGTAATTTGGTGGTGGAGAAGTAGAAGATGAATGGATCATTGGTTAGCTATATTTTGAGGTCTAGGAATTTGAGCATGAAGTATGAACCTCAATTATAGGAGTAGTATGCAATTGAATCCTTTTTTGAACATCTACATACTAATGGATCCACTTAAGGGGGTTATTAAGATATTTGATAAGTTTTAAAGCATCTAATCTCTAAGCAAAAGGATCTTAGTTATGTTTTTTGAAAGAAGAGATGATGGTAGAAGTCATGACAAAAAACACCTAAAAGATCCTGGAAAATAAATATGAGAAATTTTAGTACTTGATAAAGAAATATCTAATGAAAGTTTATGTTAATAAAGAAATATGGGGCAATTTCAATAACAGTATTAACAAAATCAATAGTAGTTAGCACTAAGAAAAGAATTTTGAACTTCTTTTAATCAATGAATGAATAAAATTTATTCTTCTAAAAGAAATTGAATTAGAAAAAAATTTCAATAATGTAGTAAAGAAAACATATTTCAATATACCCAAGCCTAAGAAGATGAAGGAGGTTGATAAAAATAATAAGCTTAACTACTTTGATATCATTGTATACCTGTCTTAAGATAGAAGAATTTATTACCTTCAAGTGTTGCTTAGAAGAAATTAAAAGTCAGGAATAGTTATAATTCAAATAAATAATTGGTGGATTCTGGCAAAAGATCAATTTAGTCTTTTTTTTTGGAAACCTTTTATGCCTTAAGTTCTTGTTTAAGTTTAGTAATGGATGGGAAATTGCCTTGTCCTATTCATCAAAAAAAGTTCATAATATATATATATATATATATATAATATATATATATATATATATATATATATATATATATATATATATATAATATATATATATATATATATATATATATATATATATATATTCTATACAAGTGGCTAATGAAGCTTGAAGGCTAATTATCTAGGTTAATTCCCCAGTTCCCATTAACAACTTGGAGATGACTTTATCTATAAAGTAGGTGGATGTTTGCAACTGCAGTCTTATGTTTCAATAGAAGAAGGAAAATAATAATAATAATAATAATAATAATAATAATAATAATAATAATAATAAATATGTATTCACTTTAATATATGCCACTTACTTTGTATTTCTTTTACTTTGTTCCCTAAAAAATAAAGAGATCAATAAAAAGGATTAGTGTAAGTTTTACTTATTTTTTATGAGAATAATATAAATGACTTAATTAATAACAATAAGAATAATTCATAAATTGAAATTGAAAAGTCTAATGAATTTAATAAATATATTGAATATGCTTCTAATAGTGATGCCTTCATCTCTAACTTTTAGGGTACACCAATTAAGATAGGGGTTTACACTCATCAAAATTTAATAATTTAGCAAAAATTAAATTGGGTATTGATAAGCTCTTGTAGATATTGCTCTAGTTTTTTTGCTTGGGTTGATTAGAGAAGTCAACCTTCATAGTTATAATATTCTACAACCTAGGGGGATGGAACTCCATAGATTGATTATATTGTTCTTACTCATTTCATGAGGTTTCTTGAAAGATTAATCATATGTGATGCCCATATTCTTTTAAGCCAATGAGGGAAGGTTTAATTTAGCCTTTATTTGATCCTAAACTCTATGTGGCTTAATTTGCAGTGATGCCTCTTATTGAGGCTCTATATTTCATCAAAGTTATTAGGGTTACCTTTATATGAAAATTTAGTTTTGAAATAGTTGATCATAATTATCCTTTTTACATTTCCATAAATGCTAAGTTCTTTAGAATCTCTTGTGAGCTTGTTTATCTAATCCAATTGGTCAACATTATGGTCGTAAGAGCTCTTGCATATTTGATGGTAATTACTTGAAATATTAACTTAAATATGGGGTATTAATGAAAGTATTGATGGTAATTGGTGTTCTGTAACTCTACTTTTTGAGATCAATGACCAAAATATAGAAGCCGGGTTTTATATTGTCCACCTTTAATGCTATTCTAGGTTGAACCTACTTACATGAGAGTATAAGATTATTTTGTAATGAGTCTAATGTGTTTGGAATACACATTAGCACATTCTAGAATTTTTCCCCCCAAAGAACCACAATGTTTAGATTTTGTGCACCATAGTATTGTAGTGGCACCTAAGTGTTGCGTTGTTACATTAAAACATTATAGTCTTGGGCTTTTGAAATTTAAACAAGCAGTACAGTGCTAGATGGTGGCATTGTAGCACTACACCACTTTTTATACTTTATTAAATATAATATTAAATTATCTATTCCATTAATTCAAAACCTTTGGCAACTACTGTTTCAGGGAGGAGAGGGTTTGCGAGATGAAAGAAGGATTTTTGAGCTGCTTTAGGTATTTTTTAGCCATAGACCTAGATGTAAAAGTTGACTAGATCAAGTAAGGTCAGATTATTCCTATCACAGTTTTAAAATATATAAATTTTCTAAATTTTATGATTAAATTTATATTTTTGTTACCAAACATTGCATTTAAAAATCATCTCAGTGTAACATTTTATTTGTTTTAGAGATTAAAATTCTAAACAATTTGAATATTTATTAGAAATTTACACTATGGGTTTTCAAAACTATGCAATGTTTATTAAATAGAAATTAATTTTACTTCTAAAAAAAGTGTTATATTATGATTAAGTCTTAAAATAATATTTTATATAATCTCTCATATTTTAGTTAAGTTTTGAAACGGTTTATTTTCACTTAGTTGGATTTTTTGTTGCCTAATGTCATAAAATATTATGCAATAATGAATTCTACCTAATTATGCTTAAATTTCTACAATATGAAAAAATATGTGTTTTTGTGATTGAATTATATAATATTGAATAATTTTGATATAAAAAATGTCTACCATGAGATAAAGGGGCAAGAATCTTTTGATATTCTATCTGTGACAAAAATCTAAATTTGAAAATTTATCTGTTAGGAGCCAAAATGGGTCACAATGCTTTCATATTCTATCTAAATGTGAGAAATTTTTTGGGAGTCATAAGGATCCTATAAAATTTTATTTGGGATCAAAGAAATCTGTGATATGAAATGTTCTATAGTATGAATTTAAATTTAATTAACCGCTCAATATTATTATTTGAATCTTAGGATAATTATTATGCTTTTATTACTTTGCTCAGCATAGTGATTTATTATGCTATATTTAACTACTTTTAAATATTATAAAAATGTTTAAGAAAAAGAAATAATTTGGAATTTTATATCAGTGTTTGTGGTCCACTAAGCTATGTAGGAAGCTATATCTTGTATTCTATTTTTTAGGATCCTAGGAAGTAAAGGAGCTTATTGATTAGTAATTCAAGATTTGATCTGAGTCTAAATAAGTATTTATCTATTTGAATTTTTGTACAGTCATGGCTATCTTTAGTCATATTTTTCTCTACTCACTATACTATAACCATATAGAAAATATTAGCTCTTTGTTAAACTTTATTTGGAAACTTTAAATGTTCTAGATGAATGTTATGTTAGGGATGCATGAACTAAATTTAAATAAAAAATTAAATAAACAATCAATGAACTAAAAGAAATTAACCATGATAGAAAAGAAAATTCTTGTTTGACCTTCATTAAATCTTTATTGAATGAGAGAGAATCAAATAATTGGTAAAATTGCTTTTAGTGTTTATGGACAATTTTGCATGGAGTTATGATGAAAATCTTGGATTATCTCAAGATGTAGTTGTCCATAAGCTCAAAGTTCAACCTAACATTATTCATTTGAGAATTCCCCTTGATGATGCACTTAGAAATTGAATATATAATAACTAAAATTTAAAGGTAGATTAAAGTTTGATTTATTTGAATTGAAAATTATCTTTCTTGATTGGTTAGCATGATATATATTAATAAGAAGAATAGTCAAATATGCTTCTGTATTAAATATAGGAATATGAATAAGACTTATCCTAAAGATGAGTTCTTATTGCATGTAACTAAGCTTATCGTCGATGCATCTTCTTCCTATTCATTGATAATTTATCTTGTTATAGCCAGAGTAAGATGGCCCCTGAAGATGAAAATTTACTACATTAAAATCACCTTTTGTGATTTACTACAATAAGGTTTCCTTTTGGTACTAAGAATGCTGGTGTAACCTATCAGCATGCTTTTCTTTTTTGAGAAGATGCATATAGCATTAAAAGCAAAAAACTATTGCAAACTAGAACAGAAAATTACTAGGCAAACTCTTCAAAACAAAAAGGGTGCCTTATTAAAAAGAAAATTAAGCATAATGAAAATATTAGAAAAATAGGAAATGTAATAATTCAAATAAGACCCTCTACTTCTCATTTTAAAATAATTAAAAACCTCCACCATCTTCACACAAACCACAAACTAGCCATGCAAATAGTCTTTAATTATCATAAGCTTATCATGAGATAACTGGTGAAGTGACTCCAATCCTTTCACCAAGAATACCAAACTTTCTTCCTCTAAGACTGCCTTTGATAGGACCAAACAAATTCAAGTCTTTATTCAACTTCTTATTAAACACCAATTTAGATGGCAAAAGTAATTTTCCATCTTCAATCTATTCTTCTCCACTATTTGCCTTATCATTCTTGGACAAAGGAGTATCCTCAACATGATTTATACTTCTAGAATCTTGACCGATCTCAAGTTGTGATGTAGATTTTTGACAAACAAATTATTAATTAAGTTGAGTATAATGATGGTGATCGCATTCATAAAAAATAAGAAAAAAGAAAGTTATATCTATTATTTTAGAATTATTTCAAATCGTTGGATCATTATGAACCAAATAAAATCACTCTAAAATGTTCATTCAGATAAATTCATGGATTTCCTTAAGCTAAATAGTGAAGTACCATGAAATTAAATTTTATCACTCCAAAATCAAAGTTATCATTTAAAGGTAACCTCATAATAGTCTGATAAAATTAAGGTCTTTTCAAGGTAATTTAGCATATCTAAGACTCTTCTTCTAAAATATTTCTAGCATACACTAGACATTTGTTGCTTTGTTATTTCAAAAGGATGCTCAACTTTTTTTGGGATGATATGTTTCAAAATACTTTTGATAACATAAATCAATTTTTAATGTAACAACTAGTTATCTAAGCCATTACTCCTAGGAAGCCATTGATTCTCTATATCATGGATTTAAAAGAATCTCTTAGTTCCTTATTAACCAAAATTAAGGAGAAAGGGAAAGATAGTGAACTTTATTATCTTGGTCCTCAATTAATTTTAATAATAATTAATTATCCACATATTAAGAAATGTTGCTTGGCCTTAATTTATGTGACATTATAGCTAAGGCATTACTTTTTTTTTTGTAAAATAAATCTAATCTTAAGAATTAATTATTTTAATATCTTATGTGACACACAATATTATTCAAATATTTGGAACATTGGTCTATGATAAAACTATTATTCCTTTGCATTTTATGAAAATTCAATCTTTGGCTAATTTCCTAGTCATATGCCAGATCCCTACTTAGTCCCGTCTAAAACATGATCATTATAATGAGTAAATTTTGAGCTTAAAAGAGAAAAAAATCTTAGCATAAGAACATTTTTTTCAGCAATGTTGCATCCTTTTCAAAGAGTAAAGGATCATATGGTACACCTTTAGGAAATGCTGATAATATGTTACTATTCATAACTCTAGAAAAGTGACTAATTTTGAATTCTTACCACTTATTAGAGCCCTATATAAATAATGAAGCTAAACATAAAACTATAATAAATGATTTACATTTTTTTTATGGCAATCAAGGAAAGTAAAAATAATTGTATATTAGATGCTTATTATCAATCAAGTTGCTAGAATTTAAAATCTTCTAAAATTAAAATTATTGTCTAAAATTATTGTCTTATTATCATTACACAGTTAATTCCTCAAGTGAATTCATTTCATGACTTTGTTTAAAATATCTCATAGGAGAAATTTCATGATGGATTCCTTAGCAAATCTTGCAAAGTATTTGGCTTGCTTAAAAGAAGAATTAGTTCCTATAGAAGCATAAAACCACCATGTTTTGTCCTTATAGTTTTAAAATACATGAAAAACATTGCTCCTAAAGATGAGATAACTCTAGTTATAAGTGATGAAGTGGTTGATTGGAGACAATAATTTATTGATCACTTGTAAGGGGGAAATCTCTCTCAAGAAAAAGAATTTGTTGGCCAAATAAAATTCAAATAAAATTTATTAGCATTTCTTGTACTTTGATTTGCAACACTTTGTACCACTAATCGTTTCATCAAATGTGGTTGTGTTGTGTTTAAAAATATGATTACTATAATATCATGATTGAGATGGATATTAGAGTGTGTAGTGCTTATAAATTTGGAAAAATAAAATAAAATAAAATAATTATGGTATTATTGGCTATTGATAATTAATACTTGCATTGATATTACATGTCATTGTCATTAATGCCAAGTGGATGTTATAGTTTTACATTAGTTGCACAATGTGTTGCACCCCATAATAGCTTTATGGTCCTTTGAGAATTAGAACATGTATATTATGTTGCAATCCATGACTCCTAGTATGAGAATTTGATGATGACAAATAATGCCGTTTGAATTACTATTCATTGAATACTTTTAATTTCTACTCTTACCTGTGAGTACTAATATTTCAGGAAGATTACAAGTTACTCAGGACAACAAGAAGACTCAAGATTGGGTAGAGTAGGAGTTGAAGTCCATAACATTATAAATTTTCATTTATTATTATTATTTATTTCTTGAGTCTGGCCAAAAATTATATGCAAGATTGAGCAACCATGCACACACATAGGGGGAGAGGGTTTAAAAAATGAAGAAAATTTTTTCTCTATTAATCATAATGTATGAGTTTAAATCGTGCTGTACAATCTGATCTGGCTGAAATGGCTATCTATAAATAAGTCATATTATATGATTAATATCGTATGGTATGAAAGGTTTCTAATTTTAAAAAGCCCTAGCCACCATATTAATTTAAGTAAGTTTAATAACTAAGCATACTATACGATCTAATTCATACTGTATAATCTATTTTGAATACTTACGTAAATTAACCTGGAGATTAGTGCGTAAATCAAGGATCAATTTTTGATTTGTTATCGTACAGTACGACCTAGTTCATCCTGTATAATCAATCGAGACTATACTCATTTGTACCGGTTTTCATGCTAAATAATCCCTTTATTTTGACTACTCATACTATATGAAGTGGTTCGTGCCCTATGATGTATAGAGATGAGTTTCGTCATCTCGGTAATCATCCTGTATGAACAGAAGGATTTTATATATCATACTGTACAGATGTATATCATAATGTATGATTGCTTTTGAATTTTTTTTCCTGTTCGTAAACCTTCATACCAGGTGATGGACATTTTGTACTAATAGTATTATACTATATTATATCATACTGTATGATCCTAATGGCTAATTTGAAAATTTTAGGGTCCCTTGGAGCCTATTTTAAGTATCAAAACTTCTATTTTTTTGGTGTGTGACTGAGAGAGAGGAACGTGATTAGAAAGGGATTCCTTCGGAGAAAGCTCTTGATAAGATTTTAGGGTTTGTGAGAGGAAGGAGAAGATGGCTTAGTGAGGGAGAAGGAGTGTGAGGGAGATCACACGGTTGCTCCAAGCTTGCTGCACTTTGCTCTTCCTGTGGCCCGAGAAGATCTTGTGGGAGGCTCTCTAAGGGAGAGATTCTCTTACATATGTGTCCTCTAAGGTACTCTTTATTCTCGAGGAGGGAGAAAAATGAGAAGGTACGCTACCATTGTCAGGAGGGTGACAAAGCACTTTGCACTTCACCATGTCGGGTTGCTGAAAGTGAGGTTTGTAAGGGCTTCTCAACCTTGTTGAGGGGGAAAAAGGAGAACTATTATTTAATAGTGAAATTCCCGGAGTGAAAGACTTCAGGGAGTGGTCGTAGGTCATGTGACCTAACCACTATAAAATCTCTGGTGTGATTTTTCGTTTACTGCTTTTTTATTTATGCTTGCATTTTATTTTCAGTAAAATTGCTTGGTGAAAATCATAGTGAAATTAGTTATTACTGTTGAGAGAGTTGCTACTTAACTTTACATGTTTCACATTCTTGCAACTTATATGTAATTCCAAATATTATTATTTTGAGTATTACTTTCTCCTAACACATTTTGAAAGAATTATTTTTTGGCTCTTGTGTGTACTAATATTTTAGGAAAATCATACTCTAGATTATTGAAGACTTCAAATCAAAGATCTGCTTGTTATTTTTTAAAACTTAGAGTCTGTATTTATTTTACTTGAGTTAGAGAGAGTGAGATTATAATTAAGTAACTCAACACACACACATCGGGGGAGAACTTTAAAATTCTTAATTTTTAATAGTGATCGTACAAGATGAACTATGTTTGTACAGGACGATCAGATCAATTATAAACCTCTAGGAGCAAATAGAATGAACAGAGGGTGAGTAAAAATTTTTCTAATTCCTGTTCGACCAGATGAATAGTCCCATTCATCCCTAGATTATCTCCTCTGGATTTTTAGTTTGAACTGTTCGTCTAGACGAATAGTCCCATTTATCCCTGGCTGATCTCCTCTGGATTTTTAGTTTGAACTATTCGTCTAGACGAATAGTTTCATTCATCCCTGGATGATCTCCTCTAGATTTTCAGTTTGAACTATTCGTCTAAATAAATAGTACCATTCATCCCTGGATGATCTCCTCTGGATTTTTAGTTTGAACTATTCGTCTAGACGAATAGTTTCATTCATCCCTGGATGATCTCCTCTAGATTTTCAGTTTGAACTATTCGTCTAAATAAATAGTACCATTCATCCCTGGATGATCTCCTCTGGATTTTCAATTTATTCTATTTTTCAAGATGAATCGACACCTTTGTCCCTGGATGATGTTCTCTGTTCTTTGAACTTGTGATTCATCCTATTTTTTCATCCCAATGAGCCTTTTAAATAACTATTCGTACCAGATGAACTATGCTCGTATGGGATGATGAACATGTATAAATGAATTTCGTACCAATGCACATTAAGTTCGTACGAAATGATTTTTACACTATTTATACGTATGAAATTCGATTGTACGGGACAATCGAGTACTACTAAATTAAAATTTTGCAATTTTTGGACGGTTTTTTGTGTCTTTCTTATAAAAGGTCCACTTAAAACTATCTTGAAACCTTTTATCTTCTGGACTTCATACAAACTGAAGAGAGATTCAAGGAAAGAGTGTGAGAGAGTGTTTGAAGGAGATTTCTTAATACTAGAGCATGAAGGGTTCACTTGGTACTCAAAGGTAAGGATTTTTATTTTTGAATTATGATTACTTCACTCTTTTCTCTTGTCCTTCCAGATTTCTCATGAGAAGATCTTTTCAAGGATATCTGTTTCTCTGCCGACACTTGAGGAGTGTGAACAGTGGGAGGTTCTCTGCCTACACTTGGAGAAGTGTGAAAGGATGAAGGGTTCTATGCCTACACTTGGAGAGTGTGAATAACTGGAAGATTCTCTGCCTACACTTAGAGAGTGTGAACAGCGGGAGGTTCTCTACCTGCATTTGGAGAGTGTGAACACCTAGAAGGTTCTCTGTCTACACTTGGAGAGTGTGAATAGTGGGAGGTACTCTGCCTACACTTGGAAGGTGTAAAAGGATGACGGTTCTCTGCTGCACCGAGTAGTGGTGGAAGAGAGTTTTTGTGAAGGCTTCTTTGCCTTATTGTGGGGGCAAAAGGAGATACACTAAGTGGTGAAAGTGCTCAGATGACACTAGAAAGTGCTCTGATACAAGTTGAATGTTCATTAGGGATGTTAAGCCCTATAGAACTGGCCCAAGGCTAATAATGAGATAGAGAGGTGAATCATTATTTAAAACAAACACAATCTTAAATCCAAAAACAAGATTCACCACAATCAAAACCAACGATGCAGAAATTAAATGTGCGGAAGTAATAAAGAAAGAACACACCAGATTTATAGTGGTTCGATCAAATCTTGACCTACGTCCACTCCTTGGAGGCACCCTCGAAGTATTGCACTAAAACAAGTGTCTCTCCTTTAGCCCCCACAGCTAGGCGGAGAAGACCTTACAAAATCTCTTCTACCTTCCCTGGTGCGGCGGAGTCGCCGGGTCCTTTGACACCAAAGAGATCTTCATCTTTGGTGAACTTCCCTCGAGACAAGCCTTAAATTCGACTGTATTAAGGTGCAAGTCTGCAGGAGCAACCGTGTGGAATCCCCCTCCACACTCCCTTGAGTCCCCCCTCACAGGATCTTCTCCCTCTCTCAGACTTCACCCGTTCATCACTCCCTTTCAAGCTTTCTCTTCAAGTTTCCCCCACAAGAATGAAGCTACAATGGCTGCCAAAGACACTTACAAAGTGTCATGCCAAGCTTAAATAGAAAAGCTCAAAATGAGCTCATTAATGAAAGTTGCCGATATTATCATCCAGGACGATAGGTATATCGTCCTGGACGATCAGTACAATTTCAGCTCATCAGCCCGGGACGATTTAGGACGATCAGAAGAAAATTGGTTACATCGTCCTGGTCGATATCACGATCGTCCTGGCCGATTAATTTAAAACCAATTTCAATCATCCTGATCGTCGCCCTGAATTCTAGCTATCCGATGTAGATCGTCCAGGACATCGTCCCGGCCGATCCTGAGATCATCCCGAACGATGTGATCGTATCAATCAACCATTAATGCTTTCTAAATATACTAGATCAATTTAGGTATAATTGAGTTAGAACGGCCTGAACAATATAAATATCGTCCTAACCAATTTTCTAAAACAAAGAATTCTTAAACTGATTATGGAGGTTGATTCTTTTTGAATTCAGATTATTGTCCTGGCCGATACAAGGATCGTCCAGGCCGATAAGTTTATGATGACTGTATTAATGAGGATGCCCTAATTAGGGTTTCTGATTTTGGATATATCATCCAGGATGATATAAATATCGTCCCGGCCGATATTACCAAAAATAAAAATCTTTTAGGGAATAACAGGAAATCTTCCAAGTTACAAATCAACAGATCCCACACCAAATACAACAGACTCAAGAAAGGAAAAAGATTACAAACTGACTCAGACCTAGTCTACCCAATCTTGAACTGGTTCCAAATTGCAGTCTAATCGTGTGGACCGAAAACGTTAGCACATAAGGCAATTATAGAGAAATAAGGAATGTTTGCTATCATCAAAATCATAAGCCATAGATCCACAACATTCTCTCCCTTTCTGATGATGGCAAACATTTCAATTTGAATTTTCAAAAAGAATATTTTCTCCTAATCTCCCCCTCACTTGAATAACACTTCAAAAAAATAGGGGAGATAAAAAATATTTTATTGTTTTAAAATTTTTGAAAAGAAAAACAAAGGATACAAGTACGTTCTCCCCCTTTGATATTATCAAAAAGAGAGAATGCACAGAAAACAAAAAAAAAAAGTTCCCTGATCTAATACACAAAACAAAAATTCCTTTAGAATGAGAAGGTTATCTCTTGGTTTTAATCAAAAAACTTTAGTAGAATTGAATTGATAATGCATAGCCCAGAAAAAGTTAGAAATTCAAAATATGATAATCCAAACTCAAGTTCTTAAAAAGGCTTAAAAACGTTTTAATTCATTATCAAAATCAAGGAATAAATTAGAGAAAGAAACAATCATTTTTCAAAAACTCCTTCCATAAAATATATATAATAGAAGATCAATGCACGAATTGAATTAGGAATCAAGATTTTCAAACTCAAGTATCAAAAATATTAAGGGTTTTCTTAAGTTTTAAGAAGTACAAGAATGTTAAGCATTAAAATTTGTGGGCTCATTTTATGCCTCTTGACAATTGGTTGGCGCACTGTGCATCTTTTGATACACTTTGTGTATTATATATTTTCAATTTGGCGTCTTTGCGCATCTTTTATTTTTGGCATCATTGGCCTTTTTTTATTTTTTTTAATATGCTACCTTTCTGAAATCTTAAAAATAAAAGTAAACCCATCCTATTGATAAAGCAAATTGTTGATTAAAAAAATTATGAGTTAGATTCAACAACTTACAAAAGATTTCTTTGCGATAAATAAAATATAAGGAGATAAAAAATTAAGTTTCAAAAACTAATTTAAAAGATGAAAAAAATTTTAAATCAAAAGTAGAATAGCCTCTTTTAGGAAATAGAGATTGAGAATAAAAAATATGAGTTTCCTTCCTTTGACTGTTTTAGAGAAGTCAAACACAACTTACCAAAGATTTTAAGAAAAAACATGAAGTAGATTTTTCATTTTTAGAAAAGTGAATATGTGTGTTGATCAGAAAAAAAAAACTTTCATAAAAATAAACATTTCAAAGAATAAACAAAACAAAAACACAAAATAAAAATGAAAAACATAAAAACAAAAATATAACACAAAAACACGAAAGGCTTTTAACCATTATCTCTCTCACGGTCCGATGCTTCAGAAACCAGATCTGCCCATGAGATTTTTTGCCTTTCATTATTTCCCCCGTTTAAATTTTGCTTCGCCTTGCCCTTTTCTTTCGTAGAAAGAATTCTTAAATTAGGGCACTAATTTTTCATATGTCCAGGCTTCCTGCATCGAAAGCAAATAACGTTAGAAGAAATATGGACATCCTTATCACTTTTACCTTTTTTCCACTTTTGCTTATGCTTTGGGGAGCTTTGTGATTTGCTTGTAAAGTTATTGCATTCGTCACCAACTAAGCTATCTCTTTCTATATCTTCAGCTTTTAGAATAATCATTTCACTTGCATCCAAAAGTCTTTGACCCAAACCTTGCTTGTAGGCAATGAGTGAGCCAATCAAATTATCAATAGAATATTCATCCAAATCTTTTAATTTACAAATAGAAACTACTTTAGCGTCAAACTTATCCAGTAGACAACGAAGAATTTTGTTAACTTTTTCAAAATTTGAAAATTCTTTTCCTAAAGCATGCAATGAGTTTATAATTTGAATGAATCTGGTATACATGTCTAAGATCGTTTCATATGGTTTCATGGAAAATAATTCAAAATCATGTATTAACAAATTCAACTTGGATTGCTTGATTTCATTCGTGCCTTCATATATGGTATGTAGTTTATCCCAAACTTCCTTAACAGTAGTGCAAGTGGATATTAACATGAAATCTTCAGAATTTAAAGCACAAAAAAATAATTTAAAGATTTTGCATTTAGTTGAGCATTTAGTTGTTCTTCCTTATTCCATTGATAAAAAGGAATATAAATTTTAACTCCATTAACAATACGTGACGGTGATGAATAACCAGTTAAAATCATATGCCACATGCGAAAATCAATCGATTGCAAGAAAATAGACATGCGAGTTTTCCAAAAATCAAATGACATATTTTCAAATAAAGGAGGTCTCGTGATTTAATAACATTCCGCAACATTATGATTAGCCATGGATAGAAAATTCAAAAGCTTTTAAAAACTTATTATGAATATGGCTCTGATACCACTTGAAAGTGCTCAGATGACACTAGAAAGTGCTCTGATACCACTTGAAAGTTCGTTAGGGATGTTAAGCCCTATAGAACTGGCCCAAGGCTAATAACGAGATAGAGAGGTGAATCATTATTTAAAACAAACATAATCTTAAATCTAAAAACAAGATTCACCACAATCAAAAACAACGATGCGGAAATTAAATGTGCGGAAGTAATAAAGAAAGAACACACCAGATATATAGTGGGTCGGTTAAATCTTGACCTACGTCCACTCCTTAAAGGCTCCCTCCAAGTATTGCACTAAAACAAGTGTCTCTCCTTTAGCCCCCACAGCTAGGCAGAGAAACCCTTACAAAATCACTTCCACCTTCCCTGGTGCGGCAGAGTCACCGGGTCCTTTGACACCAAAGAGATCTTCTTCTTTGGTGAACTTCCCTCGAGACAAGCCTTGAATCCGACGGTATTAAGGTGCAAGCCTGCCGGAGCAACCGTGTGGAATCCCCCTCCACACTCCCTTGAGTCCCCCCTCACAGGATCTTCTCCCTCTCTCAGACTTCACCCGTTCCTCACTCCCTTTCAAGCTTTCTCTTCAAGTTTCCCCCACAAGAACGAAGCTACAATGGCTGCCAAAGATACTTACAAGGTGTCATGCCAAGCTTAAATAGAAAAGCTCAAAATGAGCTCATTAATGCAAGTTGCCGACATTATCGTCCAAGGTGATAGGTATATCATCCAGGCCGATCAGTACAATTTCAGCTCATCAGCCCGGGACGATTTGGGACGATCAGAAGAAAATTGGTTACATCGTCCTGGCCAATATCACGATCATCCAGGCAGATTAGTTTAAAACCAATTTCAATCATCCTGATCATCGCCCTGAATTAGAGCTGTCCAATGTAGATCGTCCAGGACATCGTCCTGGCCGATTCTGAGATCATCTCGGACGATGTGATCGTATCAATCAACTATTAATGCTTTCCAAAGATACCAGATCAATTTAGGCATAATTGAGTTAGATCAGCCTGAACGATACAAATATCATCCTGGCCGATTTCCTAAATAGAAGAATTTCTAAACTGATTATGGTTGTTAATTCTTTCTGAATTGAGACTATCGTCCTAGCCGATACAGGTATCGTCCAGAAAGATAAGTTTATGACGGCTGCCTTAATGAGAATGCCCTAATTAGGGTTTCTAATTTTGGACATATCGTCCCAGCCGATATTACCAAAAATAGAAATCTTATAGGGAACAACAAGAAATCTTTCAAGTGACAAATCAACAGATCCCACACCAAATACAACAGACTCAAGAAAGGAAAAAGATTACAAACTGACTCAGACCTAGTCTACCCATTCTTGAGTTGGTTCTAAATTGCAGTCTAATTGTGTGGACCTGAAATGTTAGCACATAAGGCAATTGTAGAGAAATAAGAAATATTTTCTATCACCAAAATCATAAACCATAGATCCGCAATAAGTGGTAATAGTGCAATACTTGAAGTGGGAGACTTCAGGGAGTAGATGTAGGTGATGTTTGACCGAACCACTATAAATATTATGTCTTTTTTATTTTTTGCTACTTTTTACTTTATTATTTTTTATTGATCTGTGGTTGAAAAATATTTTTTAGAAAATTTCACTATAAGATTTTTTATCAGTTTAAAATATAAGAGGGAAATTTTTAAATACCAATTCACCCCCCCCCTCTTAGTTAGCCACTGGGACATAATCTTAGGTCTAACAACTTAATTCATAATTAACAAGTTTCAACAAGTGGTATTAGAGCTTAGTTTCAAAATCATAAGTTTTGACTACTTTTTGATTAATGACCATAACTACATTTGGAAACCGAAACACACCTAAAGGTTGATCTATAACTAGACCTCCCTTGTTCGACAATATTTCTTTTGATTTTTGAAAAACACACATGTCTACATTTTTACAGTCACTAGATTACTGTATGTGGATCTTAGTTCAGGAAGGGTATACAAAACCAACTAGATTAGTTGACAGAGTTATAGTTGAAACTCCCTTTGTAGACTAGATAGTAGAAGAATATGACTTAGCACAACTTAATGCTAAATGCTTGAATAGTTTCTTTTATGCTCTTAAAACTAAAGATTATATGCAGGTTTTTACTTAGAAAAGTGGGAAGAACATATGGGAAAAATGTTGTATAACTTATGAGGGGACTAATGAAGTTAAACAATCCAGACTAAATATCTTGTTGCATGTCTATGAATTATTTTGCATGACACCAAATGAATCCTTTTTTGACATGTACACAATATTCACCTAAATAATCACCTCTTTACATGCATTGAGTAGGGAACTAATGAATGTTGAAATAGTCAATAAGATATTTTATTGTTTGCCTACTACTTATGATGCTAAAATAACTGTGATTACAGAGTCTAAAGATTTAAACATTTTCTCTATTGACAATCTTCTTGGATCACTAATTCCTTGCGAGCAAGGAGTGAGTCAAAGAAAGGTTGATGCAGGAGAGCCATGAAAGGAGAAGAATATTGCATTAAAGGTGGAGTCATAGAGTGATCAATCTACACCTAAGGACGAGGATGATACCGCATTAATGACTAGACAGTTCAGAAGCTTTCTGAAGAGGAAGCAAAAGAGATGCCAGTAGTGGAATTGAGGTAAATTTAATAGAAATATCAAGATTTCAAATGATTTTATTTGCTATGAGTGCAAGAAACCTAGACATATTAAGTCAGACGGCCCAAAACTCAAAGCCACTCCTAGGAAGGAGAAGATAGAAGAGAAACCAATGGTGAAGAAGGGTAAGAAGAAATTCTAAAGAGCTTTCTAGGCAGACTCAGCTTCAGACTCATCAGAGACTAAAAAGGAAGAATAAGTCACCAATATGTGCTTGATGGCCGATACTCTTGATCAGTCAGATTAAGAATAGGTATGTGACTTGACTTATAATGAATTTTTAGAAGTCTTTGAATGCATACACGTTGCATATAGAAAGTTAAAGAAAATGCATGCTAGTCTGAACTTAGAGTTTTAGGAACTACAAAGAGAACAAGAAATCCTTAGGAAAGATTATGTTTTAATTGATAACAACCACATGAAATTGTTTGATGAGTTTGACGAATTGAAAAAACCTCAAAAAGAATTTAAAAATAGTAAGGATGAATGAGAGAGCAAATTTTATCGAGTAAACTATACAAATCGTATCTTGGAAGATATGAATTCTTTTTATAAACTAAAGATAGAAGATCTCGAGGATAATATGATAACACTAAGACTTGAAGATTTCACGAGTTCTATTTTATATCCTAAATTTATGCAATCCATAAATAGACAGAGAAACTATAGAAGATTAAGAAACCCCTTTCCAGGAGTCAAATGTCATAATTATGGATTGATTAGAGATATAGCTCACACTTGTACATTGAAGTAGAAAACTCATTTGAATGGTGTAAGGGTAAATAATGTGTATATGCTAGACTTAAATTGTATCAAAACTCCTATTGCTTTTTGTTTAAAAACTATTTCTGATGAATCATGGCTTTGACATATGAGACTTTGTCACTCTAGTATGAAAATCCTTAGGAGGATTACCCAAAAGAACTTAGTGAGAGATATACCAAAACTAGACTTTACTAAAGATCCCCATTGCAATGCATGTCAATTAGGAAAATATGTGAAGTCCTCTTTTAAGTTCAATAAAGATCTTAGAACTACTAAACCATTAGAGATATTACATATGGATCTATTTAGACCGGTTAGAACTGTAAGTCTAGGAGATAAGGTATACAGATTTATAATTATGGATGATTATTCTAGATTCATATGGGTTAGATTTCTATATCATAAGAGTGAATCATTTGAGGAGTTTAGAAATTTTTTGACTTCGATTCAAAGAAAACTAGGATGTGAAATTTTAATAATTCAGAGTGATCATGGAGGAGAATTTGAAAATAAAAAATTTAAGGATTTTTATAAAGAAAAAGGAAAAGATCATAATTTTTCTGCACCTAGAACCCTTCAGCAAAATGGGATAGTCAAAACAAAAAATAGAACATTAATAGAAGCCGCTCGAGCCACGTTGGCAGAATACTCACTTCCTAAATATTTTTGTGCTGAGGCGGTTAGCATAGCATGTTATGTTCTGAATAGGGTAAATTTTGGATCAAACTTAAATAAAATACCTTATGAGTTACTAAAGGGAAGAACACCTAATTTGTCATATTTGCATGTTTTTGGATGTAAGGTGTTCATACATAACAATGAAAAATCTTTGTTAGGAAAATTTGATCCAAAATCAGATGAAAGAATTTTTATAGGATACTCAAGTATTAGAAAATCTTAAAGAGTATTCAATAAAAAAACATTAGTAATTGAGGAGACCACACATATTATATTTGATGAATCTGGAATTTTGGAAGAACCAATTATTGAAGAGGATGAGATAGAGATTAACTCCCAAAAGATTGAGGAAATAAATTTGAAAGAAAATTTGGAGATAGAAAACTCAATGCCTAGAGATTTTCGATTTTCTAAAAACCACCCAAAGGAATTGATTATAGGTGAACCTAGTGTGGGTATGAGGACTAGGCATGGACTGAACAAAGAAGTCAATCATTCAGCCTTTATTTCAATGATAGAACTGACAAATATTGATCAAGCACTTTCGGATGAATTTTGGATATTGGTAATGCAGGATGAATTAAATCAATTTGTAAGAAATGAAGTTTGGGAATTAACTACAAGGCCAAATGATCAAAGTGTAGTTGAAACTAAATGGGTATTCAAGAACAAAATGAATGACTCAGGAGGAGTCATTAGAAATAAGGCTAGATTAGTTGCTAAGGGATATAATCAGATTGAAGGGATTGATTTTAAGGAAACTTTTGCACCTGTAGCTAGACTTGAAGCAATTAGGGTTTTGTTAGGTTTTGTCTGTTTTAGAGGATTTATATTATACCAAATGGATGTTAAAAGTACATTTTTAAATGGTGTAATTCAAGAGGATGTATATGTGAAAGAACCTTCAGTTTTTGAAAATACTAAACATCCAAATCATGTTTTCAAATTAAAAAAGGCATTATATGGATTAAAATAGGCACCTAGAGCTTAGTATAAGAGGTTGAGCACCTTCCTACTTGAGAGATCTTTTGAAAAAGGAAATGTGGACATAACTCTCTTTCTCAAGAAATTGAGTGAGGAAATACTCATTGTACAAATTTATGTTGAGGATATTATCTTTGGATCTATAAATAAAAATCTTTGTGATGATTTTTCTAAAATAATGAGTAGTAAATTTGAGATGAGTCTAATGGGAGATTTGAGCTATTTTATAGGCTTTAGCGTTAAGCAAACTGAGGAGGCTACATTTCTTAGTCAGTCGAAGTATGTTAAGGATATCTTCAAAAAGTATGAAATGGACAATGCTAAACCTTTTAATACACCTATGAGTTTCTCAGTTTAATTGGATAAGGACCCCAAGGGAAAATATGTTGATCAAGAGAAATTTAGAGGGATAATTGGATCTTTGCTTTACTTGACAGCTAGCCGACCCGATATCATATTTAGTGTTTGTTTATGTGCTAGATTTCAATCAGATCTAAAAGAATCACATTTGAAAGTAGTGAAAATGATATTATGGTATATGTTAGGAACTCAGAACTTAGGAATTTGGTATCATAAGTTTAGCTCTTCATTTAAAATAATTGGATATTTAAATTAGGATTTTGTAGGTTGTAAGGTTGATAGAAAGAGTACTTCTGGAACATGTCAATTCATTGGAAATTCTTTAGTCTCTTGGTCCAATAGAAAATAAAATTCAGTAGCCCTATCTACTACTGAAGCTAAATATATTGTCTTAGGAAGTTATGTGGCACAAGTACTTTGGTTGAAAAGAAAGTTGATTGATTTAGGATAAATAATAGGCACAATTCCCATTTATTGTGATAATACTAGTGCCATTCATATCTCTAAAAATCCTATTCAACATTCAAGAACCAAACATATAGACATTAGGCATCATTTCATAAGGGATCATGTAACCAAAGGAGAAATTGAACTCAATCATATATCAACAGAAATTAAACTTGCGGACATTTTTACTAAATCATTAGCCTTTGATACTTTAGTACATTAAGAACAAGGCTTGGTGTGATTTACTTGAACACATAATTAAATGTTTCTGCAGCACTGATAATTTTATTTGTGTGTCTTTTGATTTTGTGATTTTTTGTATGTATTTTTCAATGTTTTGTTCGTGCTTGATTTTGCAATCTCCTGTCTGTTTGTTTTGTGTACTTTCACATCAAGATTCATGATTTTAGAGTTTTGGCATGAAAATTTCAAAGTGTGAAATTTGTCTGTACAAAACTATTTTCGTACGGGATGAATCATGTAGCGTATTAACTGTTGATTCAAATGGTTTTGCATGCAATTTTTTAATTTTTTAATACTGTTCGCCTGTATGATTGTGATGATCGTCCGGGCGATATGTATTCAATCGTATGTACGCATGTAGATGGTTATACAGATAAGATCAGTTTCTTTATTTCTGATTGTATGAATGAACATTCAGTTCGTACATACAAACACGTGGCAATTCAATGTGGGGGGCGTCTCAAATCGTCATAAAAATAATTTTAAATAGCTAATTGTCCCGGACGAACACCTGTTCATCTGTACAATCGTTTGGTCAAAAGTCTGTACGAAGGGACTCCTCGTAACTTGCATGTTTATAAAAAGTCATTTCATTTTTGGATACATTTATTCGTACATATGAAATTTATTTCATACGTATGAACCCAAATTCATCCTGGATGAAATAATTTTTGTTCTTACAAAAATTCATTTTTTCTTTAAATTGAATGGTTTTGAACTCAAATCTCATTTACTTCAAAAACTCTTTGAATCCTCTGAATCTTCTTGATCTTCTCTATGACTAGTTCAAGCAAAAGAGACAAGCAAAAGGTACTTACTAAGGACCCCCTCTAGAAACCTTGGAGAAAACTTTCTGTCAAAAGAAAATGAGGAGTCCTTCCCTTGGTTTGTATCCACCAAGATCACCCCCTCTAGAGTCCTTCTCCAGGAACAAATCACTTTTAAAATTATGGAACTTTTTGCTTCTATACAGTTTGCACTTATTCTGAGTCTAGTCCACTTCTACAACAAGGAAACTTTCCACTACTTCCTTGCAAATATGTCTTTTAACTCTGACCAAACTGTGATTAGGTTGTATGTTGTAAGAAGAAAGTAGAGATAACAAAAGTAGATTTGGGAATATTTTTATCTTAAGGACTCAAGGGATTATAGCCCATACTTTGACTTATTCCTCCAACTTTGACTGGACTAAGATAAATGAGGTTATTAGAGGGTTTGGAAATGAAGTTCATTTACCTAAGGTGTCCACTCTTAATCGTAATGCTCGAACAATTCAACATGTTCTTCAAACCTCCATTATTCCTAAAGCTGGGGATCGAGTAAATATTACCCCTCTTCCTTCCACAGTGACTTATTTGATTATGACAAGCTAACCAATAGATGAAATCCAACTGATCATTGACTACATTTATGAACTTTCTGAGATTAACCATATATCCTACAAGAGAAAGAAAAATATAGCCTTAGGACATCTTGTGACATATATTTTGGAGAAGAAATATGACCTAGTCTATCTAGTTCAAAATCTAGAAGAGACTATCTACTACAATGATGGATCATTTCGAGCAAAATTTTATAGAGATCGATATGTGCTAAGTAGTGAATCTAAGGAGGATAGGAGAAGAGCTACACCTACACCTACACCTATTGTTAGACAAAACTTTTAGGATTTGGTCCAGCATTTTGATCGTCTTGAGGCTCATTTTGATCACCACTTTGATCAAATTGAAACTCATCTACAGCAGCAGGACGTGCAGCACCAGCAGGATATGGGTTGGATGTGAGGCCAACTGGATGTTATAGGCTTGAATATGGCTATGATGAGTAGCTATTATAACTTCTTCAACAATCCACCTTTTTCAGATCTGGGCCCCTCTAAGTGATAACTATACTTCTTTATGATTCTCTCTACCAGATATGATGGGATATGAATGTTAGTTATTATATTTTTATGTTTCATGTCATGTTATGTGATGTTGATGTTTATGTTTTATCTTTTTTTTAATAATTTGATTTGTTAGTTTTTATGTGTTTATGTATTTGTGTCTTTGTATTGATATCATCCATGCACAATGTACTATCTTCTTCCAATGATATCAATAAAAGTTATCCTGTCTTGTTTTATTATTTTTTATTTCATTTAAGAAATATGTGTTAGCCTATATGATCTTTCTTGAAATATTGATCTCACAAGTGCTATATTTAGAATTGCAATACAAAATTGATTTCATTAAAAAATCCAATTTTTCAAAAATTTAAGTTGTGATTTTAACTTGATCTAGTTAAAGAATGTCAATCTCATGTCTCTTGTTAGACTAACATAATTTTTATATTATTATTGCAATTAAGATATTTTCTTATTATGTATTTCTCTTATCAATATAAATATTGTTGTACTTAGAGAAATTTGAGATTTTAGATTATTGGTTTTGGAAAGATCAAGAATACACTTGGAAATGCACAAATATACAAAATATCAAAAGAATGCGCAATGGTTCACAAATTGAAAAAGAGGCACAAAATTAGCCCAAAAATAAAAAGATGCACAAAGTGGCCACAAAAATTTTAAAGATGCGTAAAGCACCACAAGTATATGCTCTTTACTCAATCTTTTAATCTTTAAATTCAAACTAATCTTCTGTGCTATTTTATTTTGTATTGAATTTTGAAATATATAAATTTTTTATTCATCTACTTTGTAATAATTTTGCTTATTTCATTGTTTAAACTGATTCATGATTTTGATATTTTATTTCTTGTCAATGCTATATCTATACTTAAATCATATGAATCTTTCTATTTCTCTAATGCATTTAATTTTTATTTGCAAATATAACTCAATCTTTAAAGGGTCGATTATCAAAGCCTTTTCATATGACTTCTTACATTTCTGGATTAGTTTGGTTTATTTCTTCTTCTCTTTTTGTTGTTGTCAAAAAGGGGGAGAAATATTGTTTGAAGTATTTTTTTAATGTGTTATTCATAAGTGTTTTAATGTGTTGTTCGTATTTTTGTGTTTGTACGTTTTTGTAAAAATTTAAAAATTGGGATTAGTTAAACAAATATGTCCCTTATTCTCACATGCTTATTTATTCAGGGGGAGTTTAGGAGAAACTTAGGAATTTGAAAATTATATAAATATCAAAATCAAAAAGGGGGAGTTTGTTGAGAGAGTTGCTAATAGCTTTGCATGCATCACATTCTTGCAACTTATATGTTTTGATAATTCCAAATATTATTATTTTGAGTATTACTTTCTCCTAACACATTTTTGAAGAATTGTTTTTTAGCTATTGTGTGTACTAATATTTTAGGAAAATCATACTCCAGATTGTTGAAGACTTCAAATCAAAGATTAGCTTGTTATTTTTTGTAACTTGGAGTATGTATTGGTTTTACTTGAGTCAAAAAGAGTGTGATTATAATTAAGTAACTCAGTATACACACACTGGGGGAAAACTTTAAAATTCACAATTTTTAATATTGATCGTACAGGATGAACTATGTTCATACGGGACGATCAGATAAGTTATACACCTCTATGAGCAAATGGAATGAACAGAGGGTGAGTAAAAATTTATATAAGTGTTGTTCATCCAGACGAATAGTTCCAATCATCTCTGGACGATCTCCTCTGGATTTTCAGTTTGAACTGTTCGTCCAGAAGAATAGTCCCATTCATCTCTAGACGATCTCCTCTGAATTTTCTGTTTGAACTGTTTGTCCAGACGAATAGTCCCATTCATCCCTAGTCGATCTCCTCTGGATTTTTAGTTTATTATGTTCATCCAGACTAATCCACACCTTTGTCCCTGGATGATGTTCTCTGTTCTTTGAACTTTTGATTTGTCCTATTTCTTCGTCTCAACGAACCATTGAAATAACTGTTCGTACCAGAAAAACTATGTTCGTACAGGATGATGATCGGGTATGAAGTAATTTCATACCAATGCACATTGCATTCATATGCAATAGTTTTTACACTATTCGTACATATGAAATTCGATCGTACTGAACGATCGAGTACATACTGAATAGAAATTTTATAGTTTTTGGATGGTTTTTTATGTCTTTCTTATTAAAGGTCCACTTAAGACTGTCCTAAAATCTTTTTGTCTACTGGTCTTTGTGCAAACTGAAGAGATATTGAAGGAAAGAGTGTGAGAGAGTGTTTGAAGGAGATTTCTTACTACTGGAGCATGAAGGATTCACTTGGTACTCAAAGGTAAGGATCTTCGTTTGTGAATTGTGATTACTTCACTCTTTTCTCTTGTCCTTCAAGATTTCTTGTGAGAAGATGTTTTTAAGGAGATCTGGTTCTCTATCGACACTTGAGGAGTGTGAACAGCAGGAGGTTCTCTGCCAACACTTGGAGAAGTGTGAAAGGATGAAGGGTTCTCTACCTACACTTGGAGAGTGTGAACAGCTGAAAGGTTCTTTGCCTACACTTGGAGAGTGTGAACAGCAAGAGATTCTCTGCCTACACTTGGAGTGTGAACAACTGGAAGGTTCTCTTCCTATACTTGGAGAGTGTGAACAGCGAGAGGTACTCTGCCTACACTTGGAAGGTCTAAAAGGATGACGGTTCTCTGCCGCATCAGGTAGTGGTGGAAGAGAGTTTTTGTGAAGGCTTCTCTGCCTTGATGTGTGGGTAAAAGGAGAGACACTATGTGGTAATAGTGCAATACCTGAAGTGGGAGACTTCAGGGAGTGGATGTAGGTCGTGTTTGACCGAACCACTATAAATCTTGTGTCTTTTTATTTTCTGCTACTTTTTACTTTATTATTTTATGTTGTTCTGTGGTTGAAAAATTTTTTTTAAAAAATTTCACTTGAAGATTTTTTTTTGGTTTAAAATATAAGAGGGAAAATTTTAAATACCAATTCACCCCCCTCTTGGTTAGCCGCTGGGACATAAGCTTATGTCTAACAATATAATTCATAATTAACAAGTTTCAACTGTTACAAATTATGTTGTGAGCACTCGCTTCTGCATTATTTAATTTCTTGTTTAAGTTTTAAAAACATAAAAAAATATATCCTATTTAGGATTAATTTTTTATTGCAATAATTGTCCAATTCACCACCCCCCCCCCCCTCTAGGTGCATCTCGTAATTTCATATTATTATTTATTAATGCTCATTCTTCTAAGGGTCATTAGCTCATATTGTCTTTGGATGACTATTTCTATAAATGAGCGTAAGTTATTGCATTATGAGAGTTAAAAGCTCACTATGACCTTCATTTCTTATAATAAAACATCATGTTCCAATTTGGTTCCCGTTTCAAATTACTAAACTAAATAATTTTACTAGAATATACAATCTTAATTGGAGATACTCAACAATCTATTATTCTTGGGAAAAATAATTAGTTCAGGACTTATATAAAATATTGGTTCAAATCTTACAAAAATTTTTTTTTGATAAAGGATAATGACATGAGAAGCTTGTTAAATCCTTGTGCTTTTTTGACCACATATTAGGACCCTAACTTAGTTCACTCCATTTGCCTTAATGTTTTAGGTTGAAGCTAATATTCCTTTAGAGGTATTTTTTACATCATCAGGCATTATTATATACCATCAGAAAACATATGAACAAGATGCCCAACTCCTATTTGATGAACTTGATGGTAGTGAATAGAAGCACTTATAAGTTCAACGTGATCTCAATTAATATAAATTGTGTTTAGTATAAGATCTTAAAAAACAAATTCATCCTAAATTATTTTGGGTAAGAACCATGGTTTAGTTCATTGGAGGCCTATTTTAACCGACTGTAATGTGGAGGAAAATTTAAGACTACAAGGGAATGCCCTTTTGTGATGGAGGACGTATACTAAGTGGGTCTTATTAGTTATTCGATTGTAATGAAGAGTGTCCTATAGTTCTTATCAAAGGAAACTATTTAAAGAAATATTGTAAAAATTTATATCCAAAAGAAGAGTTTAATACATGATATTTTTGTTATATAGTTATGTTTAATCACAAAATTTTTCCTAATCAACCAAATTCTAAACATTAAAATTTAAATTAAAAAGGAAAACTTCATTCAAACTTTTAATCTCCCCATAACTAGTTCAATGTTTTAAATAGTTTTTAATTATTGAAATTGATTGAACTACTCCCATTCTCTTCACTATTTTCCTTAAAGATGACATGTAAAAGGCCTTATGGTTCATAGTGGAATATTTGCACTTTTTAAAGTTCATCAATAAAGTAGAGGGAGAGAATATTTCAAAATGAAATTTTCCAAAATCTTGAAACCTTATTAGGAACCTTGATTTATTATTCCATAGATATCATATATAGTTGATCAAATCCCTAGGGAAGTAAAACTAGGTAGGGCTTTTGGATTTTTAGACCTCCTCTAAGTTTAGTCATTAAAACCTTAAGACCTGATCTAGTCTTATTTAGACACCCATAGTTCTAAAAAACTTCCTTGAGTTCCTTGATCTATTATGCTACAAATATCATAGTAGATCAAGTCTATGCGTACTAAATATAGGTAGGGATCCAAGTCCTAGAGGCCTCCACATTCTTTAAGCATCAAAACCCTATTAGACAAGATTAATCCTACCAAAACATCTATAGAATTTTCCTTAGATTTAAGGGAAGCCAATCCTTATGGTCCCTTCCTCTATACTAAACTTTTAGGTTAGGAATAAGCTTAGTAGACCACATTCCTAGTATAGTTACCCTTTCAATATAGTATAACCTTATTTAGACATCCATAGATCAATACTCTTTTTAAGTTGTTTGGTTTATTGTGTCATAAATATTGTGATAGATCAAGGCCTTGTTTAGTAAATCTAAATTAAAAAAAAACCCTCTTTTTCCCATTTCTTACTATAACAATTAAAAACGAACAACAACAACAACATTAAGCCTTTATCCCACTACGTGGGGTAGATTACATGAATCCTTTTTCTCCATTGTGTCCTATTAAAGGTCAAATTCTTGTTTAAATCTAATAAAGAAAGGTCATTCCTAATATTTTCTATCCAAGTCTTTTTAGGTCTGCCTCTAACTTTCTTAACATAAGTCAAATCAAATACCTCTACTCTCCTAACCGAGTCATTGGAAGGCCTCCATTTTATGTGACCAAACCATCTAAGGCAACTCTCTCTAATCTTATCTTCTACTGGAGCTACTACAACCTTTTCACGTATATACTCATTTTGTATCCTATCTCTAAGGGTAAAGCCACTCATCTACCTAAGCATCCTCATCTCTGCCACACTTAACTTAGTATTATGCTTCTTTTTTAATGGCCAACATTCAACACCATAAAGCATTGCAGGCCTCACTACCATCTTATAGAATTTTCCCTTAAGTTTGAGGGGTACTTTTCTATCACACAAGGAGCCCGATGCATTCCTCCACTTCAACCATCCAACTTGAATTCTGCTGATAATATCCCCATCTATTTCACCAACACTCTGAAAAATAGATCTAAGATATCTAAAATGTGTACTCTTATTAAAGACTTGATCGCCCAAAGTCACAATCCCCTCACTAGGTCTATTATTACTAAAATTGTACTCCATATATTCCATTTTAGATCTACTTAAGCGAAAACCTATATTCTCTAATGTTAACCTCCATAAATCAAGTTTACTTTCTACTCCTTCTCTAGTCTTATCAACAAGAAGAATATCATCAGCAAAAAGCAAACACCAAGGTACATCCTCTTGAAAATGTCTAGTGAGAACATCCATGACTAAAGAAAAAAGATATGGGCTTAAGGCTGATCCTTGATATAACCCAACCGAAATAGGAAAATACTTGTTCAAACCACCTTGTTTGAACACAAGTAATAGCCCCAACATACATATCTTTAATGATTTGAATATAAGCATTATTAACTCCTTTATTTTCAAGAACTCTCCATAGCACTTCTCTTGGAACTTTATCATATGCTTTTTCTAAATCAATAAATATCATATGTAGATCCTCCTTATTTTCTCTATATTTCTCCATCAAACCTCTTAATAAATGTATGGCTTCCATAGTCAACCTACCCTGCATGAATCCAAATTGATTTTGTGAAACTTTAGTTTCTCACCGCAAATTATGCTCCATAACTCCCTCCCATAGTTTTAAAGTATGACACATTAACTTAATTCCTCTATAAGTCACACAATCTTGTGCATCACCTTTATTTTTAAAAATAGGAATTAACACATTCATTCTCCACTCATCTGGCATCTTTTTAGTCTTCAAAATAGTATTAAAAAGTTTAGTAAGCCAAGAAATACCTTCATCTCCAAAGCATTTCCACACTTCTATTGGAATATCATTAGGTCCAACAGCTTTTCCACCATTCATTTTCTTTAAAGCCTCTCTAACTTTCGTTTTACTAATACGTCGATAAAAATAGATATCTTTATTTTCATTTAGGGTGCTAAGGTCACTATAGTCAATCTTATTTTCACAATTTTCATTAAAAAGTTTAGCAAAATATCTCATCCACCTTTGTTGAATATCATCTTCTAAGAAAAGTATTTTTTGATCTTCATCCTTAATACACTTCACTTGAACTAAATCCTTACAACTCATATCTCTTTGTTTGGCTAACTTATACATATATCTTTCTCCCTCCTTAGTATCTAATCTATTATATAAATCGTTAAAAGCTAAAGTCTTTGCATTGCATATTGCTTTATTAGATTCCTTATGAGCCTCTTTATATCTTTACCAATTATCAAAATTTTTAAAATTAAACCATTTTTTATAACAAATCATCTTATTCTTAATCTTTTCCTGCACATTTGGATTCCACCACCAACTATTTTTATTATTAGAAGATTTTCCCTTTGATACTGCAAGCACATCTTTTGCAATATTCTTAATATCACTAGCCACTTTTTCCCAAAAAAAAAAAAAAAAAAACTAGCCACTTTTTCCCACGTAATATTAGCATCCTCACGCACAGATAAAATCTTAAGATCTAAAATCTTACTCTAAAAAATATTTTTGCTAATATTCTTTAAATGCCCCCATCTAATCCTAGCATATCATTTTATTTTATTTTTTATTATCTGTCCCTTTATCTTAAAATCCAAAAGTAATAATTGATGTTGAGTACATAAATTTTCACTCGGAATAACTTTACAATCTTTTCAATCTAAACGATCTAATTTTCTTATGAGAAAATAGTCAATCTGGGTTATACTATAACCATTTTTATAAGTGATGAGATGCTCATTCCTTTTCTTAAGTAAGGTATTAGCAATTAAAAAATCATAAGCTAAAAAAAAAATCTAATATGGTATTGCCAGCTTTATTTATTGTTCCAAAATTATAGCCACCATGAATGCTTTTAAAATCATCTACCTCTCTACCAACATGTCCATTTAAATCTCCTCCAATAAAAACTATTTCTTCTAGAGGTATCTTTTGTAATAATTCTTCTAAGTGATTCCAAAATTTTAATTTAGAACTCATATCCAAACCTACTTGAGGAGCATAAGCACTTATAATATTAATAATCTTATCATCAACAATAATCTTTAAAGCTATAATCCTATCTCCAATCCTATTAATTTTTATAACATTATCCTTCAAACACTTATCTATAATAACACCGACACCATTTCTAGTATGACTCCTACCTGAATACCAAAGTTTAAATCCTAAACTATCAATTTCCTTAGCCTTATCACTAACCCATTTAGTTTCTTGAATGCACAAAATATTTATCTTCCTATGAATCATAATATTTATTGATTCCATTAATTTTCTTTTAAGGGAAGCTATATTCCAAGTTCCTATCATAATTTTAGTTTCATGGACTAGCTTCTTTGCCCACATCCATCCTTGATGTGGGAACCCTTGCCTATTTAACACTACACCCGGGCGCCGATGCAACGGCCCTTGCACACTTGTCACTGTATTCAGGCTATACAGCGCGTCGCTTCTAGGGGACGCCCTATCATTAACACAATTTCTTAAATAATTCATATTATTATTATTTGATCTGTTTTACGCTGGCTGTCGACTACCTAACGCAACCTTCCACTTTTCTCATCTAGGACTTCGGGCCTGGCAACAGTAGTGTTATATAACCATTAAAAACCCTTTAAAAAAAAAAAAAAAAACCTTAGGATCTAGTCTAAATTCCATTAGACATCCATAGGAACACTCTTCTTAGGGTTTCTTGATCTACCATGCCACAAATGTTATAGTAGATTAAGGCCATATTTAGTAAATCTAGCTTAGGAACACACCTTTTAAGCCTATTTTTTAGAGTAGCCATTAAAAACCCTTACAAAAAAAAAAAGGGTTTAGTCTAAACATGCTAAGAAATCTACAGCTGGACACTTATTAAGGGTTGCTTGATGTACTACATAAATATTAAAGCATATAAAGACACTGTTCTAAAAATCATGGTTAGGAACAATCCTCTTAGGTCCTTTTCCTTGTGTAACCATTGAAAACTCTTAGGAATAGTTAATTGTTAGATCTAGTCTAAACTCTTTCATACATTTATAGATCCAACCTCCTTGTGGGTTCCTTATTATAATTTTCCATAAATGTTACTATAGATCAAGGCATTATCTTGTAAATCTTAAAAGAAAAAACCCTCGTAGGTGGATTTTCTAGTGTAGCAATCATTGAGGTCTAGTCTAATCTTTCTTTGAAGTATATAAATCAAATCTCCTTATCGATTCCTTGATCTAATGTGTCACAAATATTACTATAGAGAGAGTAAGGATTTTTTTAGTAAATGTAGGTTATGAATAATACTTCTAAGCCCCTTTCCAAGTGTAGTCTTTAAAGCCCTTAAGAAAAGAATCTCTTCGAAGATTGATTACTTTTAACAATGATATGTTAAATTTAGTGTAGTACATTCATTTATTACTATTGGAATATTTTATTTACATTTGAACTCATGTTTCAAAAATTATGAATGAAACTTATACCACATGAGGATTTGACCATAGTAATGCATGGTCATGAGGTCTTGATCTACCTTCATCCATAGGATTATGAATTTCAGTTTAATCTTCTCATATCAAAGAAAATGTCATATATGATTGCTATTTCAGGTTGGAGGTAAAAGATGAAATTAAAATCATTCATTTTATTTTACAGTACAATCTTGATGAAGTTGCACCATCATATATACAAACTTCCTATAGTAATATGCAGTTAAACAATGATGTTCAATTAAAGATCAAATGCTATGATTAATTATGCTTAGACTTAGGGAACCTATTATCTTAAAATTATACAGTAGATGTATACCGTGTGTATAACATAATGCACCATTAATTGGAAAATAATTAATTCAATTTAATCCTTATAATTAAATCAATAATTTTTTTAAAATTTAAAAATCATAAGAAAATTCAATTTTAGTACAAACTAGGTAAATTAGCCCTCCATTGCTTCAAAACATTACATAGAAGAAATGTTTCAAGAAAATTAAAATGGGTTTGGATTGTTTCAATATACAATTTTATAGAATTGAATTATAAGGTTAATTAGACAATTGAACTTAATAACTTATTATGACCACAAATTGATGTAAATCTTTGATGTGCATATACATCTCTGAATTTTCTTATGATAAAATTAAACCTCATGGGATTTTCAAGTACATGACTCCATGGTCCTTAAATACACCTAAATTTTAGAAAATCATAGTAAATAAATCTTACCTCAAATCAGCATGAATTAAAACATAATTCTTCTATGATCTTGTAGATCAAAGGAAAAAATTCTCAAACCCTAAAGATTTTGTTTATACCTTTAATAATTTATTATATGTATAAACCCTAAAAAAGTTAGAAAATTCCAAAAAACTCATTTTTGATTAAAATGTACCTAAAATTTTAGAGATTGATCATGAGGTTCATTGTAACATCTGCTTTTAATATTTTATAAATTTAAAGTCATTTTCCTAGAAACTTTGTAAACCTTAGTTCTATGTTAGGTTAGTGAATCTTTGGACCTAGTACGCTTCAGTTATTCATAATGAATTTAAAAATATAATAAAAATATGAAATTTTGTGCAATAAAACCTAAATTAAATATAGAATCTATATAAATTATTTCATATCATTTTGAAAATAAAAAATAGGATTTCTTAATATTTGACTAATAGTCTAATTTTAAAAATGACAAATCTTCAAAAGGAATATGCTTAAGTTCAAATAAGTTGTAATTTTTAGGGAATGATCCACATCCCCATAGTGATGTGTGGTTAAATTTTATGAAAATTTAAGTTCATTTGATTGGTCAAATCTCATGTCAAGGAATCCCTTATTTAAGCTTATTAATTTCTGAAAATTATAAGTAATTATTCAAAAAAAATTATAAAACTCTTAATAAATTCTAAAAGTAAAGAAAATTAAGACTGGGAAGACTTGAAAAAAAAAATCACTTTATTTAATTTCAAAGTTCAATTTATCTATAAAATAAAATATATATCATAGTAAGTTATAAGTTACTTTAAGTCGTCTCTAATCTTTAGTGAACAATCTCTAAGACATCTTTGACTAGTGGAGAATGTTTCATGGAACTTTGAGCCCATTTTCAAACTCAAAACATAAAGCCTAATCGTTTGTATAAATATGTGTAGAGAGAGTTGCTATTTGCATGTTTTACATTCTTGCAACTTGTATTATTTTGATGATTTCAAATATTATTGTTTTATATATCTCCTAACACTTTTTGGAATATTTGTTTTCGCTCTAGTGTGTACTAACATTTTAGGAAAATCAACTCCAAGCGATGAAGACTTCAAATCAAATTTAGAAAATACTCATTTGTAAATTATAAGTTTTGAAATGAGAGGGAGTGATTGTAATTGAGTGAAAAATCACAACACACACTCTTGGGGGAACAATTTTTGTGAATTGATCGTACGGGACGATCATGTCAATTAACCCCTAGGAAGAGCAATGGATCGAACAGACGGGGAGAAAATTTTCCTAAGTCCTAATCATCCAGGATGAATTTTATATTCATCCCGGGATGAACGTCTCGGGATTCTCACCTTGCACTGTTCATCCAGACAAAAAGCATGGTTCGTACCTGGACACAACTCTCTATTTGAGATCGTACAAAAAAAATTAACCTTCATCTCTGGACGAAACTCTCTATATAAAATTGTCCAGGATGAAACTTGTTCATCCCAGGATGAACCGAACCGACTTACCTCAATTGGTTACGTCCTGCAGTAATTTTAGAACCGACCTATGGAATAATCGTTTCGTACCGAATGAACGTAGTTCGTATGGGATGATGAGCGTATACGAACATAGTTCATACCAATATATATTAGGATCTTTTCTGACACTTTAAGTAAAATCGTCCGGGACGATCCACCATCTTACGAGACAATCCACTGCGCACAGAATTGAAAACTTGCAGTTTTTGGGCAATTTTTCTTGTCTTTTATATATATAGTCCAAATTATACTGCCATCCAATATTTTTGCTCATTGATCTTCGTATCTATTGAAAGAATAGTCAAGGAGACAGTGAGAGAGAGCATTCAAAGAAGGATTTCTATCACTGGAACGTGAAGGCTTGGCTTGGTGTTCAAAGGTAAGATTTCCTACTTGTGATTTGAGATTACTTCACTCTTTTTATTTCTTCCTTCTAGATTTCTTGTGAGAAGATCTGTCAAGGAGAATGGATTCTCTACCCACACTAGGAGAGTGTGAAAGGACGAAGGGTTCGCTGCCCACACTAGAAGAGTGTGAAAGGACGAAGGATTCTCTGCCCACACTAGGAGAGTGTAAAAGGATGATAGTTCTCTGCCAACACTGGGGATAGTGTAAAAGGATGACGGTTCTCTACCACACCGGGTAGTGGTGAAAAGATTGTTTGTAAAGGCTTCTCCGCCTTGCTGTGGGTGCAAAAGGAGAGACACTATTGGTATTAGTGCAATACTCAGAGGGTGCCTCTGGGGAGTAGATGTAGGTCTGGTTTAGACCGAACCACTATAAAGCTTGTGTCATTTATTTTACTGCTTTTTATTTTTTGCATTTTTCTGTTTAAAAAATTGTGGTTGAAAAACTTTTTATAAAAATTCATTAAAGTTCATTTTCGGTTCAACTCATTTAAAAGAGGAATAATTTTTTTTTTAAACTACCAATTCACACCCCTCTTGGTAGCCTCGGAACATTAATTTAGGTTTAACAACCTATTCACTAGACTCAATAAGTGGTATCAGAGCTTTGTTTCAAAATCATAAGTTTAAACTACTTTTTGATTAATTTAGATGGCTACATTTGGAAACTGAAATACACCTGAGGGTTACTCTATTACTAGACCTCCACTGTTTGATAATATACCTTTTGATTTTTGTAAAACACGCATATCTACTTTCTTATAGTCACTTGATTATCGTATGTGGATCTTAGTCCAGGAAGGTTATACAAAACCAACTAGACTAGTTGATGGAGTTAGGGTAGAAACACCTTTTGCAGACTGGACTATAGAAGAACGTAACTTAGCACAACTAAATGCTAAATGTTTAAATAGTTTCTTTTGTGCTTTAAAATCTGAAGACTACATGCGGGTTTCCACTTGCAAAAGTGGAAAGGACATATGAAATAGACTTTGTATAACTTATGAGGGGATTAATGAGGTTAAGCAATCAAGGCTTAATATCTTGTTATATGATTATGAATTATTTCGCATGAAACCAAATGAATCAATTTCTGATATGTACACAAGATTTACACAAATAGTCACCTCTTTGCATGCACTTGGTAAGGAACTAACGAATGATGAAATGGTTAATAAGATTCTTCGTTGTTTACCTTGTGCTTATGATGCTAAAATTATTGTAATTACAGAGTCTAAAGATCTAAACATTTATTCTATTGACAATCTTCTTGGTTCACTCATTGCTTACGAGCAAGGAGTTAGTCAAAGAAAGATTGATGCAGGTGAACCATGAAAGGAGAAGAATATAGCACTAAAAGTGGAAGAGTCTGAGAGTGAACACTCACAACCTGAGGATGAAGACGATATTGTATTGATGACAAAACAATTCAGAAGCTTTTTGAAGAGGAAGCAGAAGAGACGTCAGCAATGGAATAGAGGTAAATTTAACAGAAATGACAAGGTTTCTAATGAAGTGATTTATTATGAATGCAGGAAACCAGGTCATATCAAGACTGATTGTCCAAAACTCAAAGCCACTCCTAGCAAGGAGAAGGTAGAGGAGAAACCAACTGTAAATAAGGGCAAGAAGAAGTTTCAAAGAGCTTTTTGGGCCGACTCAGCTTCAGATTCATCAGAGACTGAAAAGGAAAAAGAAGTCACCAATCTTTGCATGATGGCAGATAGTCTTGATCAATCAGATCAAGAAGAGGTATGTGACTTAAGTTATGATGAATTGTTTGAAGTTTTTGAACACATGCATGATGCATATAGGAAAATGAAAAAGATGCATGCTAGTGTTAGTTTAGAATTAGAAGAACTTAAGAAGGAACATGAAATCCTTAGGAAAGATCATGATTTAATAGATGACAACCATATGAAACTACTTGATGAATACGATGACCTGAATAAAAATCATGAGATTTTAAAATCATCCTATGCTGATCTTGAAAAAGAATTTAAAAATTTTAAGGATGAATTAGAGAGCAAAACATATCGAATCAATTATACAAAATGAATCTTGGAAGATATGAATTCATTTTATAAGCTAAAAATAAAAGCTCTCAAGGATAATAGGATACCCCCCAAACTTGAAGATTTTACAAATCCTAAATTTTATCCTAAATATATGGAATTCCTTAGAAGACAAATAAATGGTAGAAGACTTAGGAATACTTTTTCTAATGTTAAATGTAATAATTGTGGATTATTTGGACATATAGCACACACCTATACTTTGAATATGAAATCTGATTTGGTGTGGAGACCTAAGATGCATAAACTAAGACATATCATACATGCATTTGATTATAAATTGCTAAAAGGAGAACCCAAACTTGTTTGGGTTTCCAGGTCTAACATTTAATATTTTTGCAGGGTCGCTCTCACACAAGACCTCGTGAGAGCATATGGTACCTGGACAACGGATGTTCAAAGCATATGACTGGAGATACTGCTCAATTAATAACGCTGGAAGCCAGGAGTGGAGGCAAGGTTACACTTGAAGATAATACCATAAAGAAGGTGGTTGGATCAGGTATGATTGGAAACTTGAAAAACTTTTTTATAGACAATGTGTTATTGGTTGAAGGCTTAAAGCATAATTTGTTAAGTATAAGTCAGCTATGTGATAAGTGTTATAGTATAAAATTTTTTCCTACTAGCTGCATATTAAGCCTAAACAGGAAAGATGTTTTAAATGGTAAAAGTGTAAATAATGTTTATATGCTAGATTTAAATTGCATTCAAACTCCTACTGCTTTTTGTTTGAAAACTGTTTCTGATGAATTATGGCTTTGGCATAGAAGACTTTGTCATCCTAGCATGAAAAACCTTAGAAAGATTACCCAAAAGAACTTAGTTAGAGGTATACCAAAACTAAACTTTACTAAGGACCACCTTTGTGATGCATGTCAATTAGGAAAGTAAGTGAAGTCCTATTTTCAGTCTAATAAGGATCTTAGGACTAGTAAACCATTAGAAATTTTACACATGGATCTTTTTGGACCAGTTTGAACTGTGAGTCTAGGAGGGAAGGTATACGAATTTGTTATTGTAGATGATTACTAGAAATTCACTTGGGTTAGATTTCTATTTCATAAGAGTGAATCATTTGAGGAATTTAGAAATTTTTTAACTTGGATTCAAAAGAAATTAGGGTGTGAAATTATTTCTATACAAAGTGATCATGGAGGAGAATTTGAGAATGAGATATTTGAAAATTTTTGTAAAGAGAAACGAATTGATCATAATTTTTTTACACCTAGAACCCCTCAGCAAAATGGGGTAGTCGAAAGAAAAAACAGAACATTAATAGAAGCCGTCCGAGTAATGTTGGCAGAATACTCACTTCTTAGATATTCTTGGGCTGAGGAGGTTAGCACGGCATGTTATGTTCTAAATAGGGTGAATGTGAGATCCAATTTAAATAAAACATCCTATGAGTTGCTAAAAGGGAGAACACCTAATTTTTCACATTTGCATGTTTTTGGTTGCAAGGTGTTTATTCATAATAGTGGAAAATCTACCTTAGTAAAATTTGATCCAAAATCAGATGAAGGAATTTTTGTTGGATATTCAAGTGTTGGAAAATCTTATAGGGTATTCAACAAAAGAACTTTGGTCATTGAAGAGACCACACATGTTGTATTTGATGAATCTGGAAATTTGGAAGAGCCAAATGTTGTTGAAGATGAGATTGAGGATAACTCCCAAAAGATTGATAGAATAAACTTGGAAGAAAATGTGGAAGAGAATTAAGAGATAGAAAACCCTTTGCCTAGATATTTGAGATTTTCTAAAAATCACGCAAGGGAATTGATTATAGGTGAACCTAGTGAGGGTGTTAGAACTAGGTGTGGATTAAACAAGGAAGTTAATCATTCATCCTTTATTTCAACTATAGAACCCACTAATATTGATCAAGCACTTTCTGATGAATTTTGGATATTGGCCATGCAAGAAGAGTTGAACCAATTTGGAAGAAATAAAGTTTGGGAATTAACTTCAAGGCCAAAAGATCAAAGTATTGTTTGAACTAAGTGGGTATTCAAAAATAAAATGAATGACTTAGGAATAGTCATTAGAAATAATGCGAGATTAGTTGCTATGGGGTATAATCAGATTGAAGGAATTGATTTTGATGAGACTTTTGCCCCTGTAGGTAGACTTTAAGCAATTAGGATTTTGCTAGCCTTTGCTTGTTTTAGAGTTTCAAATTGTTACAAATGGATGTGAAAAGTGCCTTTTTAAATGGGGTAATTGAAGAGGATGTCTTTGTAGAACAACCTCAAGGTTTTGAAAATTCTAAATATCTAAATCATGTTTTCAAGTTAAAAAAGGCATTATATGGATTAAAACAGGCACCTAGGGCTTGGTATGAGAGGTTGAGCACCTTCCTACTTGAAAAATATTTTGAAAAAGGAAGTGTGGATATAACTCTCTTTTTAAAGAAATTTGGAAAGAATATACTCATTGTTCAAATTTATGTGGATGATATCATTTTTGGATCTTCAAATAAAAATCTTTGTGATGATTTTTCTAAAATAATGAGTAGTGAATTTGAGATGAGTCTAATGGGAGACTTAAATTACTTCCTAGTCTATAGCATTAAGCAACTTGAGGAAGGTACATTTTTTAGTCAATTTAAATATGTTAAGGACATCCTCAAAAAATATGAAATGGATAATGCTAAACTTGTTAGTACACCAATGAGTTCCTCAGTTCAGTTGGATAAGGACCTTAAGGGAAAATTTGTTGATCAAAAGAAATTTAGAGGGATTACTGGATCTTTACTTTACTTGAATGCTAGCCAGCCATATATCATGTTTAGTGTTTACTTATGTGCTAGATTTCAATTTGATCCAAAAGAATCATATTTGATAGTAGTGAAAAGGATTTTAAGATACTTATTAGGAACTCAGAACTTAGAAATTTGGTATCCAAAGTTTAGCTCTTCATTTGAAATTATTAGTTATTCAGACTCTGATTTTGCAGGCTATAGGGTGGATAGGAAAAGCACTTTTGGAACATGTCAATTCATTGGAAATTCATTAGTTTCATGGTCTAGTAGAAAACAAAATTCAGTGGCCCTATCTACTGTAGAAGCAGAATATATTGCACTAGGAAGTTGTGTAGCACAAGTATTTTGGTTAAAATAATAGTGATTGATTTAGGATTAACTATAGGCACTATACCAATTTATTGTGATAATAATAGTGCTATCTGCATTTCAAAAAATCCTATTTAAAATTCAAGAACCAAACACATTGACATAAGACATCATTTCATAAGGGATCATGTATCCAAGGGAGAAATTGAACTTACCCATGTTTCAACAGAAAATCAACTTGCAGACATTTTTATAAAATCTTTAGCCTTTGATACTTTTAGTACATTTAGAACTAGGCTTGGAGTGATTGATTTAAATGCTTAGATAAAAATGTTTTCTGCAATACTGATATTTTTTGTTTTGTGTTCATTGTATTTTTTAGTTTGTTTTTGTGATATTTTCTTCTTCAAAGTCTGTGTTTAAGTAGTGTCTTGTTTGTTTTTATTTGTTTTTTGTTTTTGAGTGTTAAAATGAAAATTTGTGGTCATCATCGTCCGGGACAAAATTTTTTCGTACGGGACGATTTGTGTAGTGTGTAACCGTGTGCATAAGTTAATCAGTTTTAAAATTATATTTTCATCAGTACGATCGTATATCGTCTAGGATGAATTTTTTTTTACGTCAGGACGAATGCATAATACAGTTGAATGGATAAGGTCATTTTTATAATGATATTCATCCGTACGAACCTTTGGTTCATCTAGATGAACTGACGTCGGTTCATGGCGGGGGACGGTTTTCAACTGCCATTTAAACGAAGTAAATTTCTGATCATTCGGACGAACACGTGTCGGTTCATGGCGGGGGACGGTTTTCAACTGCCATTTAAACGAATTAAATTTCTGATCATTCGGACGAACACGTGTTCGTCTGTACGATCGTTTTGGTCAAAAGCCTATATGAAAGGACGCTTCGTAAATTGTGTGTTTACGAAAAGCCGTTATTTTTTAAACTCATTCGTTCGTCCATACGAAATATTTTCGTACTGGACGAATCAAAATCGTACGGGATGAATACAATTTTCGTCTGGTACGAATAGTCATTTTTCTTTAAATTGACGACAATTTTTACTGAACAGTCACTTTCACACATCTCTTTCCAACCTTTCTTCTCTTCAGATCTTTCAATGGCAAGTTCTAGCAAGCGCCAAAAGTCCTTTGCTAAGGGTCCACCAAGAAATGCATCTGAAAACTTCCTTTCTAGAGCTAATGAAGAACCCTGTGCTAGGTTTGTCTCTGCGAAAATCACCCCATCTAGAGTTCTCCTACAGGATCAATTAACTTTTAAGGTAATGCACTTGTTTGCCTCTACTCAATTTGGTTTAATCCTCACTTTAGTACACTTCTACAATAAAGAAACCTTTCACTATTTTTTGGCAAACATGTCATTCAACTCCGACCATTCTGTCATCAGTTCTTTTGTTTTCAAAAAAAAATTGACTTTGGTATCTTCCTAAACTTAAGGACAAGAAAGAAGAGGGAGACAAGCACTTATAGACATTCCATAAGCAGAATCCTCCACTATTCAAAAGAGCTGTAGGACCCAAGGCTACAGAAGAATGGTTATCAAGGATAAAAAAGATCTTCAATAACATGCAATGTTCATTGATTAGGAAGGTACCATTAACTATGCTCATATTTATAAGAGAGCCAGAGAGATGGAGGGTTGGACAGTATATAGAGAAATGTTATGAGAAGAAGAATGTTGGGATCACTTGGGATGAATTCACTATAGTGTTCAGAATAGGGTTTATACCTCCTTAGCCTGATGACAGATGTAGGAAGCATTTATAAAGTTGGAGCAGGGAAGCAAGACAATGATGAAGTATAAAGTTAAATTTACTATATTATCTAAGCTAGTATGCTCCTCACTTCATCACTACTGTTAAGATAAGTGCTAAATATTTCTACAAGGGTTGAATAGGAAGCATAGACATCTACTAGTGCCTTTATGTATTCAAAAGTTTTTAGAGTTGGTAGAAAAGACTAGATTGATAAATACTAATTTATTAACACTGATATTTAGAGGAGCTGAACCACAGGGAGAGACATAGCGATAATATATATATATATATATATATATATATATATATATATATATATATATATATATATATATATAGTAATTTAAGATGACCTATGTCTAAAGAATATATCAATAACTATAGTGCATGTGTTCATTATGGAATAAAACATTCAACATAATGCTACCTATTGACTAGGTGATGTTTTTGATCTAGACGTTAAGGGCACAAAATAGAAAATTGTCCTTAGTGAGGAAGGACTAATTCGAGTACAGGACAGTCCAAATATATCGAGGGATAGAGGATTATAGGTTCAAGAGCATATAATGAAAGATCATTGAATGTGGCTAATGATAGAGTTATCATAAGTAGTTAGAGAGTGTTTACTGCACTAGTACCGACTGCACATACTCAGTGATGCCATATTACTATAATGTGTAGTTTATGGAAGACCAATAATAACCTTAAAGTTTTTATGATAAGAAGTTTATTTTAAATGATTGCATGATATAACATATCAAGTATATGTGAATCATATGTGATGGAATAAATTACATTATTGTATGATGAAGAATGATAACTAATTAGATGTAAATCCTTTGATGAGTTTTGATTTGATTTATGTTGATATAAATTTATTTTATATTGATTTTATGCCCGAATCCTGAAGGGAAATGCCGGGGATGACATGCTTTTAGATGGGTAGATTATTATAACTCATTTTTTACTCAGTGACATAATTTTTTTTAAGAATCATTATAAGTCTAAATTATAAACCATCTTCTCTATAACATAGATATTATCATACTCAAGTTATAATATTTTTTCCTAATTTTTGGGCTTTGGTATAATTCCATAAGAAATTGACACCTATCGATATAAGTGTGGGTTTTGGGATCATCATGTATTCGTTATGTAAATTGATTTTAGCAAACTTTTTTTGGCAAGTTAGGATATTTTATGAATATTTTTTATAATTTCCATAACTCTTGATTTAAAATTATGAAAGAATTAAATAAGATTTTATGTAAAAAATTGATTAATTCATACAATAACATTTATATCCTTGAATTAGTCTATTATAAATATCTATATCCACTAACCTTGCATGGTCATGTGGAATATCACCCGATAAAATAAAAGTTATCATTTTGTACTATTTCTGCTGATTAAATAACTAATATTTTTACTATAAATGTACTAGTAATACTAGTAATGGAAATGAATATGGGTATGTGGTTGAGTAATTGTTGGTCACTATTACTATTATAATAATCTGATAATACTTTATATATGGTGAAAAATAAGTAAAGACTAGTTAATCACTAACGTTGATTGGAGAATGATTGGCCTATAAAGGATGGTAGGTTGATGGGATTTTCTTTAATTATTGTAGTTAGGTGTTATCCCTATTGATTTATGTGATTCACGAATTAGGAGTTTTATGAAGATGATTACTATGCCAAAAGGAAAAGAGGGATGACTCTAACTCCAGCTAAAACTATACATCAATGAAATACATGTTGGTCTTAGTTGATCTTTATATGTTTAGCCTTCTACCTTCAAAAATACCCACATTCCTACATGGATTTCCTAATAAAAAATACATATATAAAAAGAAAATTTCATAAACTCCCTATAAAAAAGAGATTAGAATAATTATGATCATATCTAGACTTAGTCCTTATGGAAACATCTCCAAAAGCTTAGCAATCAATGCAATACTTATTAGAGAGTATGTTATAAATATTATGATACTTTATTAATTCATTGAAAATGTGACAACAAAAAAAAAATATCTCTATAAAAATTCTAACCACTTAAGGGAAATCACCCACGGATCAATCCACAAAAAGAAATAAAACAGACATAAACAATCTAAACCATAAATACAACTTCACATCATCATAAGTGTAAAGTGAAAAATAAAGAAATTAAAAAAAATTATCCAAGCTACACCCTACCCTACGATTTCTATAAAAAATTTTCATGTCCAGCACCTAAGTGTGTGTAAAGTTAGTGTTATCTAAGAACCATAATTTAGGTGAAGGATTCAAGTTACAATGTTGAGTTCATATTATTCAATTTATTAACTAAGGTATTTCTCTTTAAGTGATTAGTCATTTAGGGTTGATTAATTATAGCTTAATTTTAAAGTTATAGTTTTGATCATTAAGTTATAAAGAGTCGAAAGTATATAGGCTCTAACCAATGCTATAGCTACAAAAAATTGAGGAAAAAATAGCTATCCTCAATCCTACACCTAACTAAGGCTAGAATGATTATAAGGATCTAAGGGTGTCTAATCCCTTCTCAATTTCCTAAACCACAAGATAAAGCTTATATGTATCACATTTAAATGTCCTTATTGCCCACCACAAAAAAAAAATCTAAGCTTCCTATGTCTAAGGTTGATCAAATTTAAAATGTGTCATAAGAATGGTAAACTCACTATATAAGGATAAATAAGAGTTCTATGATAGAAATGGTTTGACACTTGGGTGGTTTAAGGAGTTGGATTAGGCTCCTAAAGGTGGCTTTAAATTTCTAAAAGAGAATAATTTATGAAAAGCTTTGGGCCATTTTCCCATTCACTTGCAAAGTATGTGTCATCAAGGACAAAAGCTTCCTTAGGACACATAGTCCCAAAGCTTGAATAATTTATCCTATATACTTCACCTAAGTTTATGAAAGAAGATGGAAAAAGAATAAAATCAAACTTGACATAAGTTAAGGCGCTAAGACTTGACTTGAAGTTCATTTGCTTTTCTAGCACCATATATTATATTTAAAAGTACATATTTTTAAGTATTTCTCTTTCTTCTTTTACCCTTATATTTTATCAATTCATTTATAGTATTGTTACAATAGGCATGAGAACCAAAGCCTCTTTAGGACACATAGCCCCATAGCTCAATATTTTAGCCTATAAACCTCAATGATGAAAAAGGTATTATAAAATATGTATATATATTAGAATTTAATCATGGAATATTTAAAATAGCTAATGAAACTCAAACATGCAATCCTAGCCTATGTTGAAGCAATAGAGCATAATCTATTACCTATGAAGGGACACATTACACAAACTAATACATAGATTAACCTAACATAATAGAGCTCAAATTTTATATTATTTTTCACATTCTTGGCATGTTCATGAAAAAAAATATTTAAAGACTCAAAATCAATAAGGATGTGATTTTTATAGTTGCTTAAATATTTTATTAATAAAGCTAAAGAAAATATCCTAACAAAAATATATTGATCCCCACACTCACCCTCCCCCAACAAATTAGAACATAATGAACTCAATCCCGTAGTTGATATTACTTTTTTAATACATTATTTGTTTATTGGGCCTTCTCAAGTAATTTGTATCCTTAATATCATTTGATGAATAAAGACCATATATCTTCTATGGCTTATATCTTCTGAGATTTTTGAAAAAAAAGGTGATATATATATATATATATATATATATATATATATATATATATATATATATATATATATATATATATATTTTGGCTTATCCCTTTTAAGATTTTTGAAAAAAAAAACCTATTCCATATGTGGTTTATACCTTCTATTAATTTTAAAAATAACTTATATTTTTTTAATTTTTTGTATACATTTTATATCTTCTAAGGTATGTGCATTCTACGATTTTAGAAAGAAACTAAACCTTCAATGACTTAGGTAATTTGAGGTTTTGGATGAGTGAATATCTTATCAATCACTTACTCTTATAGAGTATTTTTGGTTAGTAACTTGACCACTGCTAGCTTTCCATCGAGGCATCCTTGCAAGTATGCCTCCTCAAATTTAAGATTGGAGACCCTATCAACCATTTGACCTCATTGGATCTTTTGAAATGAGAATATAAATAATGATGTTATTTACGATGGAAAAACCTACTTTGAAATAGTAGATCTCTATATTCATTTAAGAGATGGAGATTATATCTTAAGTCTTCCAAAAATTCTAATGATATTATAAACTAAATTATTTTATTTGATTTAGTGATGATAGTCTAGATCGGAGTATGGGAGACTTACATCAATTAGGATGAAGACTTCAATGAGGCTATGATATAGGATGAAATTTAGTGTGATGGTGAGGGCATCCTATACTAGTGCCATCAAATTAACCAATTTAGGCTTGTTATTAGTTTTGTGGTAAAACTATTTCATCATGCTATGATGGCACTCTCACTTCGCTGTTCTCTTATGAGAGATGTAAGATTTGATCTTCATATTATTCCATTTTGTAGCCTTATGTTCATCCATTTTGTATTTAGAATCTTATCTACTTATAGTTAAAACAAATGTCATGACTAGAGGAATCTAATAAGCTTAAGTTTTTTGATTTTATGGTCATTAAGGTGCCAAAATGCTTAATGAATGACCTATAATCAATTCCCCTATCCTTCACATAGTAGGGTATACTTTGTCTTGGAGTTGGGGAGAACTCTGCCTGATGATAAATACTAATGATCACGGCAACCGTAATTGCTTAACACCATTATCCAACCACTATTGTCCAACTATGATTACTTGATCGCCATTGCCCATTTATAGTCTTTTGACCACCATCACTTGACTTTCATCATCTCACTACAATAATCCAACCATTGTTGCCTTGTCTATGATCATCAAACTATCATGTAAGCCTACTACATAAAGTTGAAGGAATAAATAAGTTTGGTTGTAGTGGTGAGATGATGAAAGTCAAATGATGGTTGTTGAAAGACTATAAATGGGCAATAGTGGTCAAGTTATCATAGCTAGATAATAGTGGTTAGATGGTGGTGGTAAGAAATGATAGTTATTAGGGGTGATCATTAGTATTGATAATTAGGCAAAGTTTTCCCCAAATTAAAGCTGAAGTATACCCTTTTATGTGAAGGATAGGGGTACTAATAATAGATCATTCATAAAGCACTTAGGCACCTTAATGACCACAAAATCAAATATGTAAGCTTGTTAGAATCTTCTAGTCAAGACATTTATTTTGACTATAAGTAGATAAGATTCTAAAAACATTTGGTCCTCTAATTAATATCATAAAATTTCTAGCAATACTTCAAATGTTTTATTTGGAGTCATTAAAACTCAAATTATATTACTTTTGGTGTTATTGGATTTGTCTCATCAAAATATTTATTTTGACTTTTAGTTTGTTGATATGAGAGTTTTAATGATCAAGTATTTGATACTAAACTTGATTTTAAATATTGAATCAAGACTTGTGCATATACGATAAATTGTTTGATATTGTCTCAATTACTTTTGTTAAACTTTGAGATTTAATTTACATATTCATGATATTATAATGATTAAATAATAAAATTTAATTAATATGCTCTAGAACTTGATTTAAATTGTATTGCAAATTCAATTAAAATTGTAGTTATAGCTTATAAATTGTATCTTTACTAAAGTGTTTTGAACATTTAAAAGGGAGTTTTTACACACATACTTCCTCACCTTTATGTATTTATATATTAAATAATTAAATATTTATTTACTTATATAATACTCAAATTCTAAATTGACATAAAAAATATTATTAATATTAATTTATTTAAAATAAAAATATTGTGCTCTCACATGATGCCCCAGCCTCCCCTATGCCCTAATTGCCTTTTCTTGCTGCCTCTCTCTTCAGCTCTCATCAGAGGCCTCCTCTACCTTCCACACTCCACCCCTTCCCTCCTTTTTTAATCATATAGACCTGCCCATTACTCCCAAGATTTTCACCTACTCTCTACCTCCTCCCCAATTCCTTCGTAGCTTGCCCTCCTATGGACTAACATAGTTTCTACCAAACAATCTACTTCCAATAACCTTCCAATATCCCTTATTCCAACACCTGAGAATATTTTTCCATTCTCTAAAGAGCCCATTTCTTCTGCTACAATGAAATAGAATCACTTCTTAGTGGATTATTCTAGAGGTAAACCTCCTGACTATGAAGCACTTCTCAGATCCATTCAAAAAACTTGGATTCTAAAAGGTACTCTTCATCTTCTAACCTTAAGTAGTGGATTCTTCCTTCTCAAGTTTTCCACTATGGAAGACTATTATATGGCATATTCTAAAGGTGCTTGATTTTTTCTTGGAAACCCATTCATTCTACAAAAATGGTCACCTCATTATTGCCCAACTCATGAGAACTTTACTTGTATGCATATCTGGGTAATAATTCATGATTTGGCTCTTATATGTTGAAACTCTAAAGGAATATTAAAAATTTGTACTCCTATCGTTGTTGATAGTTTAACAACATAAAAAACTTGGCTTACATTTACTTGAATATGTGTCCAGGTTTCCAATACCACCTCCTACCCAAATTTTATCCCCATCTATCTAGATGATGAATACATCAAGTTGCGGGTCCAATATAAGTGTCATCCCTTACCATGTGCTACGTACAAATTAAATCTCTGGCTCATCCCTCTTCTTTATGCCCCAGTGAACCTTAGACCCAACCTGATACACAACCTCCCATTAGATGTAGAAGAACATCTCAACCTCGGGATCCTCACAATCAAAAGTCTTCCTACCCTCCACCTCACAATCGACCAGTTACTCTGAACAACAATCCCATGGCATTTGGATATGCCATTTAAACTGTTGCTACAACTAACTCCTTAGATCTCACCAATTTCCTTTCGGTAGCCACCAATAATGACCCTTCCACCTCTGAGCATTCCCAACTCACTAACCTCCTTCTTAATCAATCTTTAGTTTCTTTATTAACTAAAGTAATATAATCAAATGCTAAAAACTCCTCCTCCTCAGTAATCTCTCGGCCTTTAATCTCCACCTCCAATCCTATCCCTCATATCTCTATGCCTTCAACTTTTGTAAACATCTCACTCCCTAATCTTAATTCCCCCATAGAATACACCATTATACTTTCTAATTCCATAGATATTAATTTGAAATCCCCCTCTGGGGTTATGTCCCGAAACAAATTTAAAGTGCTGCATCATATTACAAATTATCAAGCTCTTGATTCCTTAGTATCCACAAAAAATCTTTATTCCAAAGCCCTTCCATCCACCACAACACTTCATTCTTCTATACAAAGTTTCAAAACTACAAGGGAAAAAAATTCTAGGATGCCACCCCACTGCCCCTCAATAAAACCTTAATGATAAACTCCACCATTGATGCATAGAATATTAGGGGTTTTAGAAGCCATGATAAAGTTCTCTGTTGCAAGCATTTGGTCAAAACTCTTGTTTGTTATGCTATGTATTATGTAAAATAAAATACACTCTAGTTCTTTATGCAATGCCTGATTTTTAATTCTCTCTTAGTCTTTGATGTGGAAGAAAGTTGTCATAATTTTGATTGTCCCAAGTCTAGAAGAATGTGGCTGAAATGGTCTCCATATATACTTAATTTCAAACCCTTGCACTTTTCCTATCAAATGATTTTTGGTATGTGGGAATATGGCTCCAATCCCTTATGTCAACTATCAGTCATTTATGCTTCTAATAGCCTTAATGAAAGGAAGAACAGGTGGAATGTTATTCGATCTATTCCCCCTTCAAAAACCACTCTCAAATTTGTAATGGAAGACTTTAATTAATGTCGTTATCCATCTAAAGAAATAGTAGGGAATATTATTCAGCAGAACAAGTTACATGAATTCAATTCTCTTATTTTTTTTTATTTATACCAATCTTAAAGATTTGGCTTCTATTGGGTTCTCATATACATGGTTTAATCATAGAACAGAGAACCCTATCAACATTAAATTGGATTGGGCACTTGTCAATGATACTTGGCTGGAGTATTACCCCTCATCTCTCTATAAAATTAAAAATCCCACTTAATTTGACCATAGCCCAATTATCTAGCATTTAGGCACCCTCATCACCTTTCACCACAAATTTCAAATAAAAATCTAATGGATCAAATTGGAACAATTTTGGAATATGCTAATTTCTATTTTTTGTCGCTTCTACTAGCCACCATCTACTTGATCTTTGCAACAAAATAAAACAACTCAAAGTATTTATTAAAGCTAAGGATTGGCCAAATTCCAATGTGGTAGCTAAGCATCTTACCTAACTTAAACAAAAATAAGGAGATTATCTCAATAGCTTGAGTTCAGATCATTCCAATGTGAAGCTTACTTTTGCTCTCAAGAATGTAAACCTTAAAATTATGTAATTCTCCTCTTATTGGTCATCTTGGATTATTCAATGGGCAAAAGCAAAATGGCTGACACAAGGTGAAGATGACCTTCGTTTCCTATTCTCTAAAGTTAATATAAGAAGTAATTATAGAAAAAATGTTATTATATTGACCATTACAAGCACTTCCACCTCTTATGTTGATGTTGTAAATTCTACTAACAATCACTATTATGCTCTTTTTAATCCATCCCAACCAACCTCGGCTGAAGTATGCTACTTCCTTCCTAGTGATGTTCTGCCAACTCACTTAGCTAATAGTCTCACTTTACCTTTTATCGATAATGAGATCAAGTAGGCAAATTTTTTTTTTTTTTTTGTTCCGACTCTACTCCTAGATCAAATGGATTTAACTTTGCATTCTATAAATCCACTTGGATGCTGACTGGACCCATGCTATGTGAAGAAATTAAATTTTTTTTTTTACCAATAGTCACATTTTGAGAGCTGCTAAAGCCATAGCTCTTACTCTTATTCCTAAATCAAATCATGCGACATCTTTAATTGATTTTAGACTCATTTTATTTGTAATACTATTTATAAGATCATTGCCAAAGTCTTGGCTTCTTATCTTAAGCCAATCATACCTTGCATTATTAGAGAAAATTAATATGGTTTTATTGATAATCAATTGTCCACTGAAAATTCCATTCTTGCTAAGGAGCTTCTACTTCACTTCAAAAATATAACTAAGCATATAATGTTGTGTGCTAAGTTGGATATTAAGAAGATTGACAGTGTCTCTAGGGAGTTTATCTTTGCAAGACTGACCCAAAAAGGTTCCCTAGCACTTTCAGTCATTGCATAAAAGCTTATATTTTTTATGTTTATTTTTTCATATGCATTGATGGTACTCTGGAGGGATTCTTCCCTTCTTGGGCTGGCCTAAGAAAGGTTTTCCCACTTAGCCCTTACTTGTTCAACATGTTATTGATGCCTTCTCTTGTATACTAGATAGCTAATCATGTGTTGGAAAGTTTACGGCCTATAAATGGGAAAGTTTCAGGATGTCCCATTTGATGTACGCTGATGATCTTCTTATTTTTGGACATGATGATGCTGAAAATTGTGTTGTTTTGAACCAGATGCTCAACGTATTTGCCAATTCCTCTAGAATTAACATGAAATTTGATAAGAGCTCTCTCATCCTATCCCCCAACTATCCCAATCCTTATATTATACGTTCATTTCTCAACATACCCTTACCCTTCCTTTCCATCCATTATGTCGGCATCCCCATATCCCCCTTCAAATAAAAGTTAGCTGACTGCTCTAAACTTATAAAAAATATAAACCATAAACTCTCGGGTAGGATAGTTAAGGCTCTATCTTTTGCAAGTAGATTACAGTTCCTTATCTTCAGTATTTGGAACATAATTGCATACTAAATTAGAGGTTCCACCATTCCAAAAACTATCGTCAAGCATATTGTGCTAAATTTTTGTATTTTTGGGATAGCACTGGAAAGAAACTTCATCTCATATCTTGGCATAACACGTGCAAGTCTAAGTCTCAGGGTGGTCATAGACTCCCTTCTATTAAAGTACTTAAATTTTGACTCCCTTCCTTCGGTGCCTGCTTCTTCATGTTCTTCTTTCGGTTTTGGATTTCAGTTTTACTATATAAGATCTTAGCTATTTTGGTTCAGAGAAAGGGTATTGGAGCAAGGATGAATGGATTGCATCTTTATTTATATTTCAAGAATGGCAGCAGTATGTACAGTTGGGTGGAAGTCCCATCGTAGGGGCACTAGGGCACCAATCAGCTGACTTGGCTATTTGATACCTCCCTTTAGTCTCTCTCTCTCTCTCTCTCTCTCTCTCTCTCTAACCCCCAGCATGGTTCACTCCCTCCCCCTCTTGGCTCCATTGTAATGATATGGCGAATCCTACCTCCTTACTTGTCCAGTTTTTTGTTTTTCAAGTTTTGAGGCTGTGTATGGCCTGGGTTCTGTATTGTTGGTGAGACTCTTTTTGGGTCTTTGTAAGAACCTTCATGTATTCTTTTTTCTTTATTATTAATACATGGATAATACAAAATTTCAAGGTTGGCAGCTCTATGCAACATTCTTTATCATAATGGAAGATTTTGCAACCTGGGGATTTGTAGGATTTGTTTATGCAATTCTCCTTTGTGAGCCCAAGTTTTTGAGACTACTGGTCTTTTTGTTAGCTATTTTTATTTTTCATTTTTGCTGTAATTCTGATTTTACACACCATTGTGAGCCCTTGACCTGTCTTTTTTTACTCCCTCAAATTTTGTATTTTTTTTACTGTATTAAACCTTTATATGTAACTATTTTTTTTAATGGAAATTGGGATAAGCCATCATATTTTCCCAAAAATAAATAATTTTTTTTCATATTAATATTTTATATAATTTAGACATTAAAGTAACATAAAAAAGAAATATAAAAAAATTAAAAATAAATATATTAATCTGTAAAAATTTCATGATATGCATTCAATTCCCTAAAATAAATAACTTCAGATCCTTTTCTTGAGAGTCAATTCTAATACATAAATGTTAAGTAAACTGCCGTGCAGTGCGGCCACCGTAGTGGATCAGATTGCGACTACACATGGTGGATGGCGGCGACGGCAGACATTGCATGACCCCGGCTTTGAATGCAGTCTGCAGGAAGCATTGTAGTACATTGGGGAATACAATACATAGATACAAATATATAATTGATCTCAATAAGTCACGGATGAAGTGCGTTTGAAGCAAAGAACCCACAGATACCTAAAAAAATAAAAAGCTTAAGTTAAGCCCATTAAATAAATTGCATTTCTCCGTGTTGGAGATTTACAAAAAAATTTTTATTTATATACTTATTTTTTAAAACATTAATATGTATTTATATAAATACTAATTCATATAAAGAATATTATTAATATAATATTATATTCCACCTCCCCTCCCCCCTAAGGCATTCAAGTTTACCCTGCTGAGCTACAGCAAAATGCTTATTAAAAAAATTCATCATATCATTCAATTACTATTAATTGGTCTTAAATCTTTTCATTCCCAGCACATCTCATTCACCTTTCTCCTCAAGGATGCCCCATATTTTCTACAAAAATTGTGGACCACACTTAATCTCTACAAAGGGTTCACTTGTATGCTCACCCGGAGCCTACTCGCTGCCACTAAGCTCGCCCAAAGGGCCTATGGACTTCATTCTCCTCTTATCAATCAAGCGGTGATATGTGTGTGTATTAGCATATAGCATTGTACAAATATTGGTGTATTTTTTATTTTTACTTTTTACTCTATATAGTTTTTTCTGTAGCCGTCGAATTCTATAAATAAATGGTGATGAAAAAATAATTTTGATATTTGAAATTTCTCTTTCACATTTAGGAAATACTTTACACGTCTGAGATCTTTATCTCTTTTTCTCCACGCACACGAGTATCATTTATGGATATCGAATTCATCAAAAGTGATAGGGCCGATCGAAGGTAGTTAGCTTAAAGATAGAAAATAAAGTAAAATAAATATTAATTTTTCATGCTGGGAATCATCCAACTCATGTTTGATTCCTCTCTCTTGCGGCGGGACTCCTTTAGTTGGGAGAAAATAAGTGCATGATCCGGCATCTACTTGTCTCTTGCGGCGGGACTCCTTTAGTTATTCTGCCAATCACCTTCTTTACAGGATTGGCAATGGGTAGATACCCGTTCCACAAAAAAAAAAAAGAAATAACTAAGTTTTTCTCAGTTTTTGATAGCCGCTATATATTCATTTTTTTAATAATATAAATAGAAACTGTTTGATTTATTATGGTAAAGATAGCAGCAGTTATAATTGTTCCACGAGGCTTATAAATTAAAGAAATACATTTGATATGTCATCAAAAAAATATCTTGATCGGGCACGAATCTCGAGGAAAGAATCAAGTTGAAAACTTCACAAATTAAATTCGGGATAATCTTAACTCCGATTTCAGCAAACTTATAGTCAAACTAAGCATCTCGGAAATACGAACCCAACGACACCAAATTCAACTCAATTCGAGCCCAAATGGGTCTGAATCGTGGACTTAAAGTGTTGTCGGAAGGTTCAAACCACGATTTGGATTACCAAACTATTTCCAAACAAGACATGCTTACAATCGAATAGAGCGGCTCGACGAGACGAATCCAATGAGACCAAGATCGCCGAATTTTGGCATCATTAAGACCTTCAAATGTCTGACGAACGGTCCACGATCAAAGGATTCAATATCGGTCGTCAATCCGAACCACTCCACCTTTGCCCTTGATCCTTCTCCTATTTACAGGTCATGTCATCCCCAAAAAACTATAAATAGCCCCTAATTTCACTTGAGAAGGGACCAAAGCAAGAAGAAGAAGAGAAGGATGCGAGGGAAGAAACTCCTCCTTGACCACCGCCGGAGTTCTGTATGACGTCCAAGTGACGTCAGAGTTTTGCCCGATGCCCAAGCAAGGTTTAAATTTTGCCCAAGAGACGCCGAAGTTCTGTCCGATCTCCTAGTGACGTCGAAATTATGCCCGACTTCCAAGTGATGCCGAAACTCAGCCTGATCTCTAAGTAACGCCAAAAATCTCGCCGAACACCGACTAACGCCGGACTTCTACTCGATGCAAGACTTCTGCTCTTCGCCAAATTTTTACCCGACATTGAACTTCTGCCAGTTGTCAGACTTTTGTCGAACATCTATCTGATACTGAATTTCTATCCATTGTTGGACTTCTATCTAACGTCATCCTTTTAACCTTCATTGTTAAACAACAGTCCTTCCGACATCCGTTGCCCGCCAACTACGGCCCTCCTGACTTATGTTGCCCACCGATTACAGTCCTTCCGACCTCCATTGCCGCCGACTACGATCCTCCTGACTTACGTCGCCCACCTACTACAGTCCTTCCGACCTCCGTCGCCCGCCGACTACGATCCTCCCGACTTATGTCGCCCACCGACTATAGTCCTTCTGACCTCCATCGCATACCGCCTACAGTCCTTCCAACCTTTGTCGCCCACCGACTACGATCCTCCTAACTTACATCGCCCACCTACTTCAGTCCTTCTGACCTTCGTCACACATCGACAACGGTCCTCCTAACTTACGTCGCCCACTAACTATAGTCCTTTCGACCTCCGTCGCTTGACAACGGTCTTTATAACCTTCGTCTCCAGCCGACTACGATTCTCCTAACCTCTATAACCAGACTATGGTCCTTCTGACCAAATGAACATGTCAACAATTATTCTTTGTATTCCTTCCAGGTAATGTACTCCATATGATGTACATCAAGCCAAGTCCTTCCCCCAAAGAAGGGCCTCATTTGTAATCAACTGCAATACTAGTGGATTCATTCAAATTGGGCTAGGCCCCATCATTTTTCCCACTTTTTTTGGTGTTTTCCACATAAAAATATTGTTGTTTCATATAAATGCTACACCCACTCTCCTATTTGATTGCATGCCGGATTTTCATACAAAGTTAAGACATTAATTTTATATTTCTCTACCACCACGAATACTCCTGGACAAAATAGTTTGGCGCCGTTTGTGGGAACACGGTTCTCGACTGGGAGCAACTATTGCTCCAATATCAAAAGATCATTCTTATCAACTTCCTGATATCAGCTATTGCTACATCAATATCATAAGAATCAGATGCGGACTGTGGGCAACTTTGACTCTAATTATGGTAAAAAAGATCCTCCGATGCTTTTATCATCAAGATGATATTTCAAGAAATTCCTAGCAAATACGAGGATTCTTCCAATCAATTAAGATTTATACAGTAACTTAAGAATCAAGGCAAAATTAATCCCAGGGGGATTCAATTCGACCTCTTCCACACAAGTTAATGTCATCGAGCAAAGGCTCTGATATACAACCTCGGATATGTCTTACATCCTTGGTGGATTCTCTCGATCTCTTTCATACAGGTTAACGTCATTGAGCAAAGGATCTGACATACAACATCGGATAGGTTTTACATCCTTGATGGATTCTCTCGACCCCATCCACAAAAGTTAATGTCATCGAGCAGGGCTCCGACATACAACCTAGTATATATATCACATCCTTGGTGGATTCTCTCAACCTCTTCCACACATGTTAACTTCATCGTGCAAAGCCTTAGACATACGACCTCAGATAGGTCTTACATCCTTGCTGGATTATCTTGACCTCTTCCACACAGATTAACATCATCGAGCAGTACTCTGACATACAACCTCGGATAGGTCTTACATCCTTGGTGGATTCTCTTGACCTCTTCCACACAGGTTATCGTCATCGAGCAAAGGCTCTGACATACAACCTTGGATAAGTCTTACATCCTTGGTGGATTCTCTCGACCTCTTCCATAGAAGTCGAGTAGTGTTCTGAGTGAATAACATTCTTTCTATAAAGATTCCATAAAAGCAAGTGATTGATAAATTCATCATTTATATAAATATTTCATTAGTCTCAAATACCCTCACAAAAATATGGGGGGCACTATATCAAAGCATGCGTCAAAGATGAAATCACAATTCAATTTTCTCCGAAGGACAAGTTCTCAACTTCTTATATCATATCAATGGAGTTACATATATACATATTCATGTGTATATTTATTCTCATTAGAAGTTGAAATTAAAAAGTATATTTGTATCAACCGTAAAAGTTACAATCATCAAGCAACAAACAACTTCAAAAATGTCAAATATCATTAGTAGATTATATTGACCTCTTCTCTACTGTACAATGAAGTATATCCTATAACTTATTCTTCAAAGAAAGGAATATCTGATGTATGCACATGTCAATATTGATAAATATCGTCATAGCAGAATACAATTAGACCACCGTCATCATCGGCCCTTCGCCTGATGTTCGTCATTGGTCCTTTACTTCATATAAGCCATCATCGTCTTCTCGCTCAAACTACTGATAGTACACCATCCAACTCTCTCTTTCAGCACTCCACTCAGTCGTTAACTACCAATAAACTTTCGCTCGATCGTCCATCGTCAACAAATTTCGCTCTAACAGTGTCGAAATTCTCCCCGTCTACTCATCACTTATGATTCTCCTCCAGAACATTATGACCGTCAGATCTTCTCAAATCACTCTCGCATATAAGCTGCAATTAATCTTCTTCTATCAAGTGTTATTTATTAAGAATATAGCCTCTCATTATAACTTCTTCTTCACAAGAGAGGGGTAATGAAGCTTGATAGGGGAATGCCACCTATCTCCGATATTGGAATGCCTCTAATGTAAGAAAAAAAATGCAAGAGATGAATAAGGAGAAACAATTCTAACTTCTACACATGAAGAAGGGTGCCAATTTAAGTAGGGAAAGTCACCTACGAAAAACAATGGAATGCCTCGATTATAAGAAGATAGCCATAGGAGAAGACAGTGGAAGGAGAAAAATTTTCCTTCTATGCTGAAGAGAAGCACTAAATTTAAGTAGGAAAAGCTACATATTAAAAATAATGGAAGGCCTCCATAGCAAGAAGAAAAATAATAGAGAAAGAAGAGAAAATTCTAATTTCTGTACAAGAGGAGGGGCGCCGATTTAAGTAGGAAAAGTCACCTACAAAAAATAGCGGAATGCCTCCACTATAAGAAAGCCAGAATGACAGAAAGAAGAGAAAAATTTAACTTCTATATAAGAGGAGGGGCGCTAAATTAAGTAGGGAAAGTCATCTATATAAAATAATGGAATACCTCCAATGTAAGAAAACGAGAAGGAGAAAAAAAGAAGGTGCAAATTTCCCCTCGCCCTGGGGTATATATAGCCTTTTTTGGGAAGAAAAGAACATTCCATAATTTTTTGGATTTTTTTTAATTTTTTCAGAATTGTTTTAGTTAAAAAATGATTTAAAAATATTTAAATAGTCAAAACAGCCTCCCACAAAATCGCGAGCCCTAGGGGAGCGCCTATTCCCACGCCGCACTAGCGCCACTGCCAGCTACGGTCGATGGTCGGCTGGTTTGGCCGCGTGTACGAGCCTGATTTTTAGCCTAGACGGTCCAAATTGGACATTTTTGGGGTCTTGGACACATTTTTTGATGTTCGAGACTCAATTTTGACACTTTCGGAGCCCAATGGAGCCTCTATGACTTGGTTTGAGAAAGATTTTAATTTTTAGAATGCAATTTTTTGCGATTCAGCCAATGTAAAATGTCGACACAAGTATTTTTGGACTTTTGGAGCTTCGGCGTCCGAAAATGTGTCCGAAAATAGGGGGTAACTGATATGTCAACAAAAACTTATCTTGATCGAGCACAAATCTTGATGTAAAAACTAAGTTTGAAACTACAAAAATTAAATTCGAGATCATCTAAACTCTAATTTTAGCAAACTTATAGTCAAACTAAGCGTCACAGAAATACAAACCTAATGACACCAAATTCAACTCTATTCGAGCCCAAATGGGTCAGAATCAAGGACCCGAAGTGCTGTTGGAAGATTTAAACCATGATTTGGATTACCAAATTGTTTCCAAACATGACATGCTTATAATTGAATTGAGTGGCTCAACGAGAAAAAACCAGTGAGCCCGTGATCGTCAAATTCCGACATTATTAAGACCTTCAAATTTTTTACGAATGATCCATAATCAAAGGATTCAATATCAATCGTCCATCTAAACCACTCCACCTTTTCCCTTGATCCTCCTCCTATTTGTGGGTCATGCCATCCTAAAAAAACTATAAATAGCCCCTCATTTCTCTTGAGAGGGGACCCGAGCAAGAAGAAGAAGAGAAGTATAAGAGGGAAGAAACTCCTCCTCGACCACCACTGGAGTTTTGTCCGACTTACAAGTGATGCTGGAGTTCTGCCCGACCCCCAAAAGATGCCAAAATTCTACCCATGTTACGTCGGAGTTCCATCCAATCTCCAAGTGAGGTTAGAATTATGTCCGACTTCTAAGTGACGCCAAAATTCCTCTTGATCTCCAAGTAAAATCGGAGTTCTCTCAAAACACCGATTAACATCGTACTACAACTCAATGCTAAACCTCTGCTCTTCGCCAGATTTTTATCTGATGCCGAACTTCTGCCAGTTGTAAGACTTTTGTTTGATTTCTATCTGATGTTGGATTTCAATTCATTGTTGGACTTCAATCTTGAAAGTTTGTTGGGGATGTTAAGCCCTATAGAACTGGCCCAAGGCTAAATAAAGAGAGTGGTGAATTGATAAAGAAGAAACTTTAAGCAAAGTACAAACCAAAATCACCACAAAGAAAATAAATGCGGAAGCAAATATTAAGAAAAAACACACCGGATTTATAGTGGTTCGGTCAAACCTTGACCTACGTCCATTCCTTGGAGGCACCCTCCAAGTATTGCACTAAAACAAGTGTCTCTCCTTTAGCCCCCACAGCTAGGCAGAGAAGCCCTTACAAAATCACTTCCACCTTCCCCGGTGCGACGGAGTCGCCGGGTCCTTTGACACCAAAGAGATCTTCTTCTTTGGTGAACTTACCTCAAGACAAGCCTTGAATCCGATGGTACTAAGGTGCGAGTTCGTCGGAGCAACCGTGTGGATCCCCCACCACACTCCCTTGAGTTCCTCCCCCTCACAGGATCTTCTCCCTCTCAAACTCCACCCTTTCCTATCTCCCTTTCAAGCTCTCTCTTCAAGTTTCACCCATAAGAACGAAGCTACAATGGATGCCAAAGACACTTACAAAGTGTCTTGCCAAGCTTAAATAGAAGTTCTCAAAATGAGCTCATTAATGCAAGTTGTCGACATTATCGTCCTGGCCGATCAGTACAAATTCAGATCATCAGTCTGGGACGAATTGGGACGATAAGAAGAAAATTGGTTACCTCATCCTGGATGATATCACGATCGTCCAGGCTGATTAGTTTAAAACCGATTTCAATCGTCCTGATCATTTCCCTGATTTGGTGCTGGCCGAAGTCAATCATCCAGGCCATCATCCTGGCCGATCATAAGATCGTCCCGCACGATGTGATCGTATCAATCATCCATTAATGATTTCCATATACTACCAGATCAATTTAGGCATAATTTAGTTAGATCGTCCTGGACGATAGGAATATCGTCCTGGCCGATTGCCTAAAATAAAGAATACCTAAACTGATTATGACGGCTGATTCTTTCTGAATTGAGAATATCGTCCTTGCCGATATAAGTATCGTCCAGGCCAATATGAATATGAAGGCTACCTTAATGAGGATGCCCTAAATAGGGTTTTATTTTTTGAACATATCGTCCAAGACGATATAAATATCGTCCCGGCCGATATTACCAAAAATAGAAATCTTTTAGGGAATAACAGAAAATCTTCCAAGTTACAAACCAACAGGTCCCACACCAAAAACAACAGACTCAAGAAAGGAAGAAGATTACAAATTGACTTAGACCTAGTCTACCTAATCTTGAGGTGATTCCAAAATGCAGTCAGATCGTGTGAACCTGAAACGTTAGTATATAAAGACAATCATAGAGAAATAAGGAATGTTTGCTATCATCAAAATAATAAACCATAGATCCGCAACATATCTGACATCATCCTTCAAATCTTCGTTGTTAGACAACAGTCCTTATGACCTCTGTTGCCCGTCTACTATTGTCCTCCTGACTTACATCGCCCACCGACTACATTCCTTCCGACCTCCATCACCTACCGACTATGGTCCTCCTGACTTACGTCGCCCACCGACTACAGCCTCCCGACCCTCCCCCCCCCCCCCCCCCCCCCCACTACGGGTCTCCTGACTTACGTCGCCCATCAGCTACAGTCCTTTCAACCTCCATCGCGCATCAAATACAGTCCTCCTGACTTGTGTCGCCCACTAACTATAATCCTTCTAACCTCTATTGCTAGAGAATGGTTTCTATAACCTCCATCGCCCACTAACTATGATTCTCCTAACCTCCATCACCAGGCTATGGTCCTTCTGACCAAACGAATATGTCGACAATAATTCTTTGTATTCCTACCATGTAAAGTACTCCATATGATGTACATCAAGACAAAGCCTTCCACCAACGAAGGGCCTCATTTGTAATCAACTGCAATACTAGTGGATTCATTCAAACTGAGCTAGGCCCCATGGTTTTTCCCCCATTTCAAGGGTTTTCCATGTAAAAGTCTTGGTGTCTCATATGAATGCTACACCCTCTCTCTTATTTGATTGTGTGCCAGATTTTGTACAAAGCTAAGACCTTAATTTTATATTTCTCTACCACCGTGAATACTCCTAGATGCAATAACATTTATGTCTACCATATCTTAGATTTACAACACTTCACCGTTCTAAATAAATTTATAGTTGCTCTTATTGAAAAAATGTGTTGTCAGCATGTGTATAAAAAGTAGGAGCATATTTTTTTAATTTTTTTAGGGGTTTTATAAAAAAAATACTTTTAAAGATGTGCTTATGTTTTGTTTTTTTTAAGAAATGCAATTATCAATTTATTAAAAAGAACTAGTTATAACCTGCTCAGTGATTGAACTCCAATCACATTCATCCTTTAACAATGAAATAAAGGAAGGAGAAATATTATTACAACTAACATCATCCAAAAAAAATCTAAAAACGTGCAGTTAGCACAAAAATCAGCTAACTTATTAGAATTCCTATTCGAAAAATGAAATAACACTTGATTAAAATCACTAAGAATAGATAGATCATTCGGCTTTAAGATGTCCTCGACTTCTTCCTTATTCAACATACATTGAATATATTTGATAACATTATAGTTATCACCTTCTATAATGATACCTTTAGCTTCAAGCATCCACTATTTTAGAACTTTCCTCAAAGATTGAATTGATAACAATTCCATTTGTGAACTATCCTAGTGAAGATAGCTGAACCCAAAAGCACACAAGAATCTTCATTTATGGTATCTGAACACTCCACCTATGCCCACTTTATATGTTCTTAACAAGGAAGCATCAATATTGGCCTTAATCCATTCAGGAGGAGGAGCGTGCCAAGAATAACGAGACAACTTATCTAGTTGATTCGCACCCCAATTTTCCATAATCAGATTAATTTGATAAGATGCAACAAAAAATTGATAGAATTAGCTACTCTTAATGCCGAGCTACCATCATAAAATCATTTAAGGGTATTGCATTAATGTTCAACTGCCACCAAAAGAACTCAATACGAGGCCGTAACTTGAGTTTCTTAATCCAACTCCAATATCTGTCTTCCCCAACGTCTTCATTTTGTTTCTACAATGCTAGAGCAGAAACAAACTTTTTAAAAAACTTAGATAAAATCTCCAACTAATTTTTTTTGTAACTCTGAGTGGATAGGAACATACATAATTAAATCAACCAAATGTTGTCCAAAGAACAACTTTAGCTTGGATTCATTCCACTTCTCGTCTCGGATGAATCCTATAAGATATTTAGTAACTTCATTCATATCTTCAACATACGTCGGCCACTTCTCAATACTCTTATAAAAAATCCACGCATCTTTTATGATAATAACATCACAACTTGTGGAAACCTTCCATATAACAATAAGATGAAGAAAATTTGCTCCATTTAGAATTATCTTCCACCTAGATGAAAAATAATTCTTTGTTTCATAATTCCAAATATCCTTTCCATATTTTGACACCAACGTCCTGTTAAGAATAGAATTTACCTTTGAAATAAAATTCCAAGCAAATTTAGCCCTCAAAGGACCAACTTTTATAGCTGCGGAATGCAAACCATGTCCACCCCAATTCTTTGATTTACATAAGAAATCCCAAGAAACATAATAGAGCCCTTTATTACCATCATACTTGTGCCATAAAAAATTTCTACACATTTTATCAAAACCATTCAAAACTCCCATAGCAACTAATGAATGTGATGATAAAATAGGAAGAGAAAGAAATGCTGAATTAACAAGAAGAAACTTTCCTGCAAGAAAAATAAACCTATTTCCCCAAACATTTAATCTACTTAATGCTTTCTCCAACAATTTTGGAAATCTAAAAAAAATTAATCTCCTTAAAGCAATCTTAACTCCAAGATAGTACATTTCACCAACAACCTTGAAGCCCGAGAGTCTTGAAAAAACATTCCTTATTCTCCTTTTAACTGGCTTCCCGAATATAATAGAAGATTTTAGAATATTTGTTGCAAATTTGTTTTCAGGGAATATGATTTTGATGATAGCAAAAACTTCTGTTTCTCTATGACTTCCATGCCTACTAATATTTTAGGTCCACAAAGATCAGACTGTGATTTGAAATAGCTCAAGATTGGGTAGACTAGGTATGAGTCAGTTTGTAAATCTTTTTTTCCTTTCTTGAGTCTATTGTAATAGATATTATTCCTGATGATAAGTAACCTTACACATACATTTGGGGGAATTTTTCTGACTGCTTTTAGAGTTCTCTGTTTTTGCTCATATCATCCGGGAAGATCCAACTATCATCCTAGACGATCAGCTGAAAACAGAAACACTAAATAGGGCATCCTGGTTAAGGTAGCCGTCATTAAGCACATTATACTGGACGATATTTTTATCGGCTGTGATGATAGGCTTAAATAAAAAAGAATTAGTCGCTAGATCTATTTAGGTATTATTTATTTTTGGACATCGTCCAAGCCATCATCCTAGATGATGCAACATAATTATGCCTAAATTAATCTGATAATTAAGGAAAGCAATTAAGGCTTGATTGATATGATCACATCATCCTGGATGATCACAGGATCATCCGGGAAGATCAGTTCAAAAACCTTAGTTATTCCTGGACGATCACATATCGGACAACTTATATTCAGGGTGATATTCTAGATGATTTTCATAGATTTGAACTAATTATCCGGGATGATCGTGAGATCGGCCTAGATGATCAAGCTAATTTTCAATCGTCCAGACATCCTTTCAATACGATTATCTGCATGATATTCTACAATTTATACTAATCATATAAGATGATATTTTATTGTCCTTGACGATATGAAAAAATTTCTTATGATCGTCCCAAATCATTCTGACTGATTAAGCTTAATTTGCACTGATCATACATGTTGATATTTATATCATCCTAGATAATAAAGTTGGAAAGTTGTAATTAATGAGCTATTTCAAAGCTCTTCTATTTAAGAGCACTTATTCTACCCTTTAGAATATCTTTTGCTGCTTTTTTGAGTTGAGAGAGTGAAGAGGATAGGGAGAGTAAGGGAGAGAGAGAGAGAGAGGATCTTATGAGGGGTAGTTTGTGAAGGGGTTTACAAAGGTTGCTCTAAGTAAGGATCCATTACCATCTTCTCTAGTCATTATCCTTAGTTCCTTGGGGGTTCTAGAGAGATAAACTTCAGCATCTGATCAAGGTTCCTGCCTACTTCACGAGAAAGTAAAAGGAGTTGGGTTCTCATCCTGCTTCTAGAGAAAGAAAAATGAGTTGGGTTCTATGCCTCACTTGGGTTGGTGGAAAGGAGGTTTGTAAATGCTTCTCCTCCTTACTATGGGGGCAAAAGGAGAGACATTGAGTTTAGTGCAATACTCGAAGGGCGCCCCTAGAGAATGGATGTAGGTCGTATTGACTGAACCACTATTAATTTATGTATTCTTTATTATTGCTTCTGCATTTAATTTCTGCACTTTGGTTTCTATGGTGAATCTTGGTTTTTATTTTAATATTGTGTTTCGATCAAAAGATTTTTTTAAATACTAGTTCACCCCCCTCTTGGTTAGCCTTTGGACTAGTTTATAAGGGCTTAACTTCTCTAATGAACATCCAAGTGCCATCAGAGCACTTTCAAGTTGTATTAGAATGGGATTCATAAAATTTAGTTTTTGAAAACTTTTAAATTTTGATCGATGGCTAACTTTGGTAATCGTAATACAATGGAAGGATATTCTATTACACGACCACCTTTGTTTGATAATATTCCTTTTGGTTTTTGAAAAACTTGCATGTCTACGTTTTTACAATTGATTGATTATCGTTTGTGGATGCTTGTTAAAGAAAGTTATACACCACCTTCTCATGAACTTAATTGAATTAAAACTAAAGTTCCTTTTACTGAAACTTTTGATGAAAGAGATTTAGCACAACTTAATGCAAAATGCATGAACTATTTTTTCTGTGCTTTGAAATCTGAAGATTATATGTGTGTTTCAACTTGTGCAACTGGTAAAAAAGTTTGAGATAGATTATGTGTAACTTATGAAGGAATCAATGAAGTTAAACATCTAGGTTGAATATTTTGTTGCATGACTATGAACTTTTTCATATGAAACCCTCTGAATCAATTTATGACATGTATATAAGATTTACTCAAATTATCACCTCATTGCATTCTTTAGGAAGAGAGCTAACTAATTATGAAAGAGTTAATAAAATTTTGAGATGCTTGTCTTCTTCTTTTGATGCTAAGATCACTATAATTACAAAGTTTAAAGACTTAAATACTTATTCGATTGATAACTTACTTGGATCACTCATTTCTTACGAGCAAGGGGTGAATCAAAGAAATCTTGATGGAGGTGAGAAAAAGAAGGAGAAAACTGTGGCACTAAAGGCCAACAACATAGACACTGATTCTTTCGGATCTGAAAATGATGATGTTGCCTTCATTACTAGGAAATTTAAAAGCTTTTTAAGGAAGAACAGTAAGTATCATCAGAAGTGGAAAAGATATAAGGATAGCAAAAATTATAAAAGTTATTATGATGTTATTTGCTTTGAATACAGGAAACCTGGACATGTTAAAGATGATTGTCCTACACTTAAGGAGCACATAAGCAAGAAGAAGGGTGAGAAGAAACCCAAATACAGGAAGAATAATAAGCAGTACCAAAAAGCTTTCTAGGAAGATTCTACATCTGACTCATCTGAACTGAAGCTGAAGAGGAGATAATAAATTTGTGCTTAATGGGTGATCATCTTGGTCAATCGGATCAAGAAGAGGTATGTAAACCAACCTATGATCAATTAGTTGAAATTTGAGAGAGAACTCATGCATCATATAAGAAACTTAAGAAAAAGCATGCTAGTTTAAAATTAGAGTTTTTGAATTTGCAAAGAGATCATGAAAGTTTATATAAAGATCACACTCTACTTGATAAGAATCACATGTCTTTACTTGATGAATTTAATGAGTTAAATAAAAAGAATTCTGATTTGATTGATGAGCATGCTTTACTAAAAATAAATCTGAAAGTTTTTAAAAAATAAACCAATATTGCATACATCACATAATGTTAAAAAGAGGCATCACCACCCAAATAGATTAGTAAATCCTTTTATTGGAGTTACATGTTTTTTACGTGGCATGCTAGGACACATTTCACACACTTGTACTGTTCACCATATTACATATTGAGTATGGAGACCAAAACTGCATGTTTCACAACATAACACAAATGCATTGCATTCTTCTTGTCATAAGAAGGGACCCAAACCTATTTGAGTTCCTAAATCTGACATTTGATATTTTATTGGCAAAGTCTCACAAAAGGCCTCGTGAGAGCATGTGGTACCTGGATAGCTGATGCTCATGATATATGATTGGAGATGCTAATCAATTCATTTTACTGGAGACTATGACAGGAGGTAAGGTTACTCTTAGAGATAACACCACCAGAAAAGTGGTGGGCTAAGGTATAATTGAAAATTCTAAAAACCTTTTGATTGAAAATGCTTTGCTTGTAAATGGACTGAAACACAACTTGCTCAGCATCAGTCAGCTTTACGATAAGGGCTTTATTATAAAATTCCTGGCAAACACTTACATTATAAGCTTAAATAACAACACTATTTTGTAGGGGAAATGGATCAATAATATTTACATGCTTGATTTAAATAATATTGAATGTGCTGCTTCATTTTACTTAATAGGGTAAATGTTAGTGCCAAAATTGATAATACACCCTATGAGATCCTTAAGGGTAGAACACCCAACCTTTCCCACCTCCATGTCTTTGGTTGTAAGGTTTTTATTCATAACAATGGGAAGTTACACTTAGGAAATTTTGATCCAAAATTTGATGGAGTGTTCTTAATTTACTCAAGTGTTGGGGAATCCTTTAGGGTGTTTAATAAAAGGACATTGGTGGTGGAGGAGACTATATATGTAGTATTTGATGAATATGATCCTATGAAGTCTAGAATTAAGGATGAAGATGGTGTTAAAAAAGTTGAATTTTTTTAGAAGAGAGTAGAAGGAATAGGAGAGATTTCCCAATGAGTAGAAAATTCAAATATAGAGGAAAGGGTTGATCCTACACACACTTTGCCTAGGGATTGAAGATATTCTTTGAGTCATCATAAAGAATTGATCTTAAGAGACCTCTCTGAAGGTGTTAAGATAAGGCATGGACTTAGGAAGGAAGTGAACCACTTTGCCTTTATCTCAATGACTGAACCCACCAATATTAATCAAGCCTTATCTGATATGATTTGGATCTTAGCTATGCAAGAGGAATTAAATCAATTTATTAGGAATGATGTTTGGGAGCTTGTAAAAAGATTGAAGGGACAAAGTGTAGTTGAAATCAAATCAGTTTTTAATAATAAGATGAATGATTCTAGTTTGGTGGTTAGGAGTAAGATAAGATTAATAGCTAAGGGGTACAACCGAATAGAAGGGATTCATTTTGAGGAGACCTTTGCCCCTGTAGTTAGATTGGAAGCCATTAGAGTACTACTAGCCTTTGCCTGTTATAAGGAATTTAAGATTTACCAAATGGATGTGAAGAGTGCCTTTTTAATTGGGGTAATAAAATAGGATGTGTTTGTAGAGCAACCCCCAGGTCTTAAGAGTTCCCAATTTTCAAATCATTTTTTCAAATTAAAAAAGGCCTTATATGGATTAAAATAGGAACCAAGAGCTCGGTATGAGAGGCTTAACACATTTTTATTGAAGAGAGATTTTGTTAAGGGAAGGGTAGACACCACCCTTTTTCTAAGGAAAGTAAGAGATGAGTTACTCATTATTCAGATCTATGTTGATGATATACTTTTTGGATCTTCTGATAAAAATCTATGTGATGATTTTTCTAAAATAATGAGTAAGGAGTTAGAGATGAGTATGATGGGAGAGTTGTCCTACTTTTTAGGATTTAGTATAAGATAATTGAATGATGGAACCTTCATAAGTCAATCAAAGTATATTAAAGACATCTTGAAGAAATATGAAATGGATAAATCCAAGCCAATAAATACTCCCATGATTTCTAATATTCAGTTGGATAAGGATACCAGTGGAAAATTTATTGATTAAAAGAAGTATAGAGGGATGATTGGATGTTTAATTTACATGACTACTAGTCGACCTGATATAATGTTTAGTGTTTATTTCTGTGCTAGATTTCAAGTTGATCCTAAAGAATTCTACCTGATTGCTGTTAAGAGAATTCTTAGATATCTTTTGGGGACCCAAAACTTAGGAATCTGGTATCCTAGGCACAACACTTCTTTTGAGATTATTGGATATTCTAATTCTGATTTTGTAGGGTGTAGGGTGGATAGAAAAAGCACTTCTGAAAATTTCTAATTCATAGGACAGTCTTTAGTCTCTTGGTCTAATAGAAAACAAAACTCTGTTGCACTTTCCACTGTTGAAGTTGAGTACAATGCCTTAGAAAGTTATGTGGCCCAAGTTCTTTAATTGAAGTAATAAAATTTGGATTTAGGATTACCTATGGGCACAATTTCAATCTTTTGTGACAACACTAGTGTCATCTACATCTCTAAGAATCCTATCCAACATTCAAGTACCAAACATATTGACATAAGGCATCACTTTATTAGAGACCATATGACCAAAGGAGACATTGAGTTACACCATGTAACAACTGAGAATCAATTGACTGACATCTTTATTAAACCACTAGCTTTTGATAGTTTTAGCTCCTTAAGGACCAGATTGGATGTGATTGACTTAAATGCATGAACTTGTTGTTTACTGATTTTTGAATCTTTTGTTTTATTGCCTTTTGTTTTATTTCTCTTTGCTTACTAGTTTTGTTTCTCTTTTTTAGTTTTTCTTCTTTTATGGTCACTACTGAGATGATATTTTATACCATGTTTTTACTTTTTAAAAATTTGTAGTCAGTGTTCTACATCTCTTAATCTATTAAAAGGAGAAAACACCATTGATTGTGTCTATTTATCTAGCCTATTTTAGTGGTGTAATTTTCTTTTCTAAACAAAAGTCTATCCCAAATTAATAACTGGACTTTGTGATTAAGATCTTTTCTACCTTGCTACAGTAATCTAGCTTATATTTATAATGATTAAAGTCTTTATATTACTTTAAGATTTCTCATTATCCTGTCATTACATTTATCATATAATTTTTTATTCTACTTTCTGGTTTTTTCTTCCCTATATTAGAGAGTGAGTTTTTCTTCTCTAATATCTAGAAGATATCTTCACAACTAAGATTATTTAAGAGTTTTAAAAAGAAATGTAGCTTGTAAAAATAAAAAAAGTGATCAATGATGCCAAAATAAAAGAAATGCAATGACGCCAAATTGAAAGTATACACAAAGTGTATAAAAAATAAAAAGATGCGTAAAGTACGCCATTCAAATTGATAAGAGGCATAAAATGAGCCCACCAAAATCAAGTTCTCTTCTCTTTTCAAACTTTTAAAAACTTAGAAGAATTCATGTATCACTTGAGATTTACGAAGGCTTGATTTCAAATTTTTGTGATTGTGACAAATTACTTTGATACATTGTTCTATAAGATATTTTTCTGAAACCAAGTCTTGAACAAATCTCTTTTTCTTATCTAATTGATTTTTTTGAATTAGGTCTTTTGATTTCAAAAGACAGTTTTTCCCTAAGAGAAGTCTGAGCTAAGAGTTAACAGAATTGGATATTTTGCCATATTTTTCAGATTTTAACGTTCTTAACTCATTGATCTTACAAATTTTTAAAATCAATCACACGGAGACTATGTCATATTCATGCTTTAATTAAAAAAAAACTTTGCCTTTATTCTTTTTTGTAGCCTTTTTTGGTCTTTTCCTCCTCCTTTTTTGTGATGTCAAAAGGGGGTGTAGTGTTTGTAGTAGTTTTTTCATTTTATTTAAATTTGATTATTTAATTATTTTCCACCATAAAAAAGGGGGAGATTTTTGCAAATGTATTTTCAGCAAATCTATTTTCAGGGAAGATGATTTTGATGATAGCAAACACTTCTATTTCTCTACGACTGCCTTGCCTACAAACATTTTAGGTTCATAAAGATCAGACTGTAATTTAAACAAGCTCAAGATTGGGTAGACTAGGTCTAAGTTAGTTTATAAATCTTTTTTCCTTTCTTGAGTCTATTATAATAGATATGGTTCCTGATGGTAAGTAACATTGCACACACACACTTGGGGGAATTTTTTTGACTGCTTTTAGAGTTCTCTATTTTTTGCTCACATCATCTGGGACGATCCAACTATCGTCCTGGATGATCAGCTGAAAACAGAAACCCTAATTAGGGTTTCTTGGTTAAGGAAGCTGTCATTAAGCACATCATCCTGGATGATATTTGTATCAGCCAGGACGATAGGCTCAGATAAGAAAGAATTAACCGCCAGATTTATTTAGGTATTATTTATTTTTAGACATCGTCCAGGCCATCGTCCTTGATAATGCAACACAATTATGCATGAAGTAATCTGATAATTAAGGAAAGCAATTAAGACTTGATTGATATGATCACATTGTCCTGGATAATCACAGGATCATCTGGAAAAATCAGTTCAAAAACCTTAGTTATTTCTGGATGATCAAATATCGGATAGCTTCTAGTCAAAGTGATGTTCTGGATGATTTTCATGGATTTGAACTAATCATCCCAGATGATCGTGAGATCAGCCTAGACAATCAAGGTATTTTTCAATCGTCCATACATCCTTTCAGTGCAATTATTTGGATGATATTCCACGATTTGTACTAATTGTATAAGACGATATTTTATCGTTATGGATAATATGAAAAAATTTCTTCTGATCAACCCAGATCGTCCTAACTGATTGAGCTTAATTTGCACTTATCATACAGGACGATATTTATATGATCTTGGATGATAAAGTTCACAAGTTACAATTAATAAGCTATTCCGAAGCTCTTCTATTTAAGAGCACATGTTCTGCCCTTTAGAACATCTTTTGCTGCTGTTTTGACCTGAGAGAGCCAAAAGGAGAGGGAGAGCAAGGGAAAGAGAGAGGATCTTATGAGGGAGAGTTTGTGAGGGGGTTCACAAAAGTTACTCGAAGCAAGGATCCATCATCGTCTTCTCCAATCATTATCCTTAGTTCCTTGGGGTTTCTAGAGAGGTAAACTTCAGCATCTGATCAAGGTTCTCTGCCTGCTTTAAGAGGAACTAAAAAAGAGTTGGGTTCTCTCCCTGCTTTTGGAGGAAGCAAAAGGAGTTGGGTTCTCTGCCTCACCTTGGTTGGTGGAAAGGAGGTTTGTAATGGCTTCTCCGCTTGGCTGTGGGGGCAAAAGGAGAGACACTTAGTTTAGTGCAATACTTGGAGTGCTCCTCCAGGGAGTCAACGTAGGTCGTGTTGACCGAACCACAATAAATTTTTGTGTTCTTTATTACTACTTATGCATTTAATTTTCGTACTTTTCTTTCTGTGGTGGATCTTGGTTTTTATTTTAATATTGTGTTTTGATCGAATGATTTTTTAAAATACCAATTCACCCCCCTCTTGTTTAGCCTTCGGACTAGTTCATAAGGGCTTAACATCCCAAATGAACTTCCAAGTGCCATCAAAGCACTTTCAATATAAACCTTTTTTCAGACAATTTGCAATAATCTCTCATATTTTTACTCACTTTCTTCACACTCGTATGATTAGCCTAAAAAATAATAACAATATCATCTGCTTAAAGTAAATGAGAATTTGGAGCCACCTTAATACAAACACTCCTTCCTCTTTGAGCAAAAGCATCAAAAAATAATTGCAATCAAATAATGAGAAGAAATGTAGATAAGGGAAAACCTTGTCTAAACCCACTTCTAGCCTCAATATTTTAGAATTGTTACCATTAACCATAATAGAAAAAATTGGATCTACTACACACTCAAGTAAAATATTTGAGAATTTTATTGGTACACCAAAAATATTCTAATACTTGCTTTAGATTTGACCATCTCATACTATCAAAAGCCTATTTCATATCAATTTTGATCGTCATCAACCCTTTATTTGATTTTGATTATCTGAACTTATCAAATAACTCTTGGGCAAGTAAAATGTGATCAGATAAAGAATGACCTTTAACGAAAGCATATTGGTACAACAATAACAACATTAAGACTTTGTACTACTACATTGGTTCGGCTACATGAATCCTTTTTCATCATTGTGTTTGGTTAAAAGTCAAATTCTCATTTAAATCTAATAAAGAAAGATCATTTCTAATATTTTCTAAACAAATCTTTTTATGTCAACCTCTACCTTTCTTAACATAAGTCAAATATAATACCTCAACTTTCCTAACCAGGTCATCTGAAGGCCTCCGTTTATTGTGATCAAACCATCTAAGGCGACTCTCTCTAATTTTATCTTTCATTGGAGCTACTCCAACCTTTTCACGTTTATGCTCATTTCATATCCTATCTTGAAGGGTCAAGCCACTCATCCACCTAAGAATCCTCATCTCTACCACACTTAACTTAGTATTATGCATCTCTTTTAATGGCCAACATTCGGCACCATAAAGCATTGCTGGTCTCACCACCCATCTTATAGAATTTTCCCTTAAGTTTGAGGGGGGATTTTCTATCGCACAATAAGCCTGATGCATTCCTCCACCTCAACCATCCAACTTGAATTATGTTGATAATATTCCCATCCATTTCACCATCACTCTGAATAATAGATCCAAGATATCTAAAATATGTACTCTAATTAATGACTTGATCGCCTAAAGTCACAATCCCATCACTAGGTCTATTGCTACTAAAATTACACTCCATATATTCAGTTTTAGATCTACTCAAGCAAAGAACTTTAGACTCTAAAGTTGACCATCATAATTTGTGTTTATCTTCAACTCCCTCTCTAGTGTTATCAACAAGAAGAATATCATCAACAAAAAACATACACTAAGCATATTGGTCTTCTAAAATAATTTTAAGATTAAAATGATTCAACCTATTTAATAACATCGTTGCCACAATCTTAAAAATAGGCAAACAAAAGCTTATAGGAAGGTGTGAAAGGGTTTTCACCTTAGGGATCAACAACATAATAGTTTCCTTTCACTCAAAACTCATTTTATTAGAAGTATAAAATTAAATTAATGGCCTTCCAAACATCTTCTTTAATAATAAACAATTAATCTTAGATAAAAGAATAAGTAACCCCGGCGTTATTTGGTGATTTATTTGCCTCCAGTTGTTTAACCACTTCCTCTAGCTCATCTTTAGGAAAATTAGCTTCCAAAAACGTCATGTCACAATCTTCAAGCACCTTCAAAGGAGAAGGCCAACCCTTTAATACACACTTCCTTTCATTCCACTTGTTTTTAAAGAACTCATAGAAAATTTCTTCTAAATGGTTTTTATCTTCTACCAACAAGCCATTACTATCCTTAACTTGATTGATCCAATTCCTATTTCTTCTTATTGTTGCTTATGCATGAAAGAACTTTGAGTCGATATATCCTTCTTCCATCAACTGCACTTTTGCCCTTTGTCTCCACCGTGTATTAAGCTAGGCAAGAGTAGAATTGAGCTCATTCTCCTTAGATTTCAATAAGAAAAGCATATCTTTAGAAAGTCCCCCTCAATCAGCTTCCTCCTCTAATAATTCTAAAATTTCTTTTTTTAAGATGGTCCTTAAAAATAATAAAGTTTTGATGTTTAACTCTACTCCAAAAGAATAATGCCTTGAAGGCTCTTCTAAATTTCTTATTTAAGATTTAAAAAAACATTTCCTTGAACACTTTTTCTCTTCCATGAATTGAATATAATTGCTGAAAAAGTCTGATAGGACACCCAAACATTTTCAAACTTCAAAGTTTTGGTTTCCAAAAAAAAGAAGGAAAAATCTTAAGCAAGATAGAACAATGATCTGATGCTACTCTAGCAAGATATCAAACAACTGCCACTAGGATAGCATCTAAAGCAGTAGAATTCAGAAGGCAATGATCCAATCTCTCCATAATACGAGATCCACCACATTTATTATTACTCCAAGTGAATTTGAGACCAATCACCCCCACCTCATGATAATCATAAATGCTCATAAACATATCCATATCCTGAGACCCTTGAGAGAGGACAAACTTCTTCCCTCCTCTTTTATCATCATGAGATAAAATACAATAGAAATCTCCTCCCACAATAAAAGGAAGCTTTCTACCCGAAAGCACTTCCATACTATCCATATACTCCTCTTATAAATATCACTAATGCCATAGATTATAGCAGCCATCCACACACCTTTGTTAACAATGCTAAACTCTTCTATTACTACTTGAGAAGAGGATTATATAACTAAAAAATAAGCAATATCTATCCTCCAGCAAACCATGATACCTTCTGATAACCCATCCACAGGAAAAAGGAAGATGTCCCGACTACCACCAATGAATCTATTGAACTCAAATCTATTAATAGATGAAATCTTAGTTTCAACAAGCCCAACAAAGAACATATCAAAGTCTCTCACAAACTCCTTCAATTACTGAGAGGCTTCACTCTTCCTAGCCCCCCTACAACTCCAAAAAGCAATTGATGTCATTTAAGATTCCAAGTGGGATTACTCCCACTACTATCTGTTGACCTCATTATTTGAGGTCAATTTCCCCGGATCCAATTCTAGCACCTAGGTATTCGTAGTCTAGAATAGATGTAGCCCCTACAGGATTTCCCTTAGATGGACACCCACTGACGTAGCATCGACTAAAACCTATCATTCAACTCGAATCAAAATCAATTCAATCCAATTTTAATTCAGCTCCAAATGAACTCAAATCAAGCTAGATTTATGATTCATCAATGTCGATCGACTCAATTTAATATAATCTAATTCGTTTTTGATCAAATTGATACATCATTGGGTTCAAATCAATTTACCAATCAAACACCAAATTCTTTCTAATAAAATCTGTTTTAATTTTAATCAGATTAAAATCAGCCCTTAGATCCCTCTTAAATTCAACCCAAATCTAAATCTATTCGATCTAAATCTAATTCACAATCAAGTTAACTCTAAATTCTTCATTGATAATAAAATACTAAAATCATTTAAATAAATTTCAAATAAATACATCTTTAATCAATAAATTCTAATAGAGTAATTAATAACCTAAACTGAATAACTTTAACACCCTAAAGTAATTAAATAGGAGTTTAAGGATCGGTCCAACTCCCCCATCCCACGTCTCTCTCTCTCTACCTCATATTTCGAAAACCACCCCATCTCCCCTGCAGTTCCTGAAACAACTCCATCTCCCTCTCTATCAATTCGCAAGAAACTGCCTCCACGACTCTCACATTTGCACTAATCGCTCTCTCCCTCTCCAGATTTTTCACACGAAGCCCCCTCCGCCTCCTAGCTCTCAACCCGAAATCCCCTGCTCTCTGGCGACGAATCTAGGCCGAAGCCTCTACCTCCTCCTCCCGACGAGCCTTAGCCGAGAATCTCATCGTCGCAACCTCTTGCTCGTGTGGACAACAGCTCTATTTGAAGCCCTCTCCCGTCTGCCTTCACTGCTCGTGTGGACAGCAACCTTGGCCAAAATCTTTAACTTCTCTATCCTAGTTGACGTCGTCTGAAGCCCTTCTCTTCTCCCGTCAATCTCACTCTCTCGGCTTCTTGTTTGCAAGCCCTATCTGCCGGATTTCTTCCATTTCGTAGGTATAATCTTCCCCATTTATTCTTCCTTCCTTCTTATTTCCTCATCCATTCTCTTCTTCTCCTTTTCTACAACTTTCAAGATTAAGCATTCAGAGTTTAAATATTGATATTCTTGATTAAAATCTAAGATAAAATTTGTTAATATTTCTTTCTTTTGATAAGCACTGGCAGTAAGAGAAATGATGGAAGTTTTGTTGAAATGTATATATAAACTTACATGTTTTTATCTTGGAGGACAAATGGCTGTATTTTTTTTTTTATTTTATGATTGCATTATATCTTGCATTGTTATTCTTTAGTAGTTTTGAGTTTGTCATTTTTTGTAGCAATCGAACAATGAGAATTTAAATACTAGACTTTTGTTGATAATTTGATCGGTCTTTACGAAATTTGTGAGAATTTCTCGAATCATTTTCTTAAACTTCACTAGTAATTAGTTCTCATAATCAGTTAGTAAATGTTTCATTTTTTTTATTTTCTCTTCAATGAGATTTTAATAATAAAATAAAGCAAGCTATTATGGTCTCTTTATATTGTTGAGTTATCATTCTCCTCTCAAAGTGATCAAATGACTTTATGTTAACAACTATATGCGTATATTTTTAAGGCTTCTAAAATTGTTGAAAAGCTTCATTGTTTCTAAAAAAGAATAAAGTTGGTTTTAATTCTTTCTTTGAGTTATATTTGACATAAATATTGATTTGAAAGGTAAAGATGTTGAGTTTGTGTAAAGATGAAAAATTGTGTATGTTTTAGAATAGTGGAAGTGCGTTAGAACTTGTGTGAGTTTGGAAAAATAGAAATTGTATATTTTGGAAAAGAAAAGTAAAGTGTATATATATGTTTAGTCAATCTTGGTTATGGAAGCTACATGTATATATCAAATGTAAGAACTTTGAAAAATATGAATTTGGAAGGGTAAAATGTATATTATCTTGAAAAGCGAAAGGTGTATGTATTGAGAAGAGTTATGGAAAATAAATATGTTTTGTATTTAAGTTTGAAAAGTGAAAATGGATTGAAGTATATGTAAATGTGAAAAATGTGCGTATGATTGTTGGAAAGTGTGTTTGTGTAAATGGTGAAGTGTATGGAGTCTTCATGTGAAAAAGCTAAATGTTTGGGTATGGAAGGAGTGACTTGTATGTTCTGGAAGAAATGATATAATGACTTGTGTATGGAAAGAGAAGTAAATTGTGTATCTTGGAAAGAGTGATGTGATGAACTTATATGTGTTTTTGAAGGGTAATTTGTGGTAAAAGTATAGGTTTTTGATGAGTGATGGTTGGGAAATATGAAAGGTAAAGTATATGATTTTGAGGGAAATGTGTATAATTGTGCTAGAGAAAGTGTTATGTGTTAAAAAAATAGTTTGTTGGGTGTTTATTTGAAAATGAAATGTATTTATATTGAAGGGAGAAATATATTAAAGGTATTGTGTAAGAAAGGTGTTTGTGTGAGTTTTGGAAAACAATGTGAAAAGTAGGATAAGTGAAGAGAAAGGTTGGATTATGAGATTAAGATGTAGGCGAGTGTGGAAACGTTTATGTTGAAGAACAAAGTGTTTGGAAGAGTGAAAATTAATAGTTAGATTATTAAGAAGCAAAAGTGTGTGATGATAGAAAAGTGTATATAATTTGAGACTTGTGTGTTGAAAGATGTAGAGAAGTGAAATGTTCAAAAGCAAAATCAACAAAGCCAGTGTTCAAGCCCGAAAAAAAGTACGTCTTTATTTTTAGTAAATCTCAATTATTTCATCATTATTTATTAAATGTACTTTCTAATTCCGTATTTTTCCTATTTTATTTTCTTTGTTTACATAAACTGCGAGGAACGGTATCGGTCGAGGGAACAAAAGGAAAAGGAGCTAATGACGTCAGTCGCCTCTATCCAACCGGGTAGATGTTCTACGGGCGGAACCACCAGGTCGTAGCCCCCGGTGATTGTGAGTATTCTAAACTTAGAAAACTTTTAGGGGCCCCTTGGTGTGGTTTGTATGAACCCTTCTCCTTTATGTCCCTGTATTAACTTCAATTTTATTAGGTTTACTTTTATTTGATTTTAGATCCCTAAACCCTTTTACACGTGCGAAATATTCTAAGGGTTAGTTATAACAAAATTTTTTTTTCCTATACAACACTAGTGACACTTAAGGACAACAATTAAGAATCGAGTCTTAGAAAATCTAGACTTGGGATGCATGCACACTATAGGATAGAAACATATAACATAGAAAATTTAGTGACACCTTACCTTAGGATTAGTGAATATTTTTAAATTAAAATTCCATCAATTAGAAAACATTAACTAATAAATTACCTAGGACAAATCAAAACAACATAACCTGTTGCACACACTTAGAATTATTTGTTAGGACAACCGACTTTAGCTTTAGGTTAGGCCGGTGTTTACTTTCTTACTGCTTTGTGACGGGCTTTCTTGGCTTTCATTGTATGTTGGATGTAAAACTATTGGTGTTTTTGTTTACTTACTTTTACTGCACTCTGTGATGTGATTTGGTTGACGATTAGATTACCCGTAGGTTAGGACCGATCTGATTGTTAACAAAATTTTCTGCAGGTGGCCATACTCATGCAAGGCAGTAAAAAGGGGGCTAATTAATTAATAATCATATAAATGCTACAGATGCTTCAGCTCCTTAGCCACAAATAAAAGGAGTGTGGCCAAGTGTGGCTAATTGATTTAATTTAAATGCATATATATAACTGTTAGGGGTGATTTTTATTATAAATTGCATAGGATAACCCTGCAGGTGGTCTAGATTTTCCTTTTTTTTCTGTGAAATGTAATGTAATGTAAATATGTTTGAAAAATGTGAAAGTAATTTTGAAAGTGGGATATTACATCCAATTTGGAATCCAAAGAAAGGAGAATATACCTTAAAGGATTATTCTCTTTTATTTGGAAAGCCAAATTAGGATGATTTTAGTATCCAAATAGAAAAGAAAATACCCCTTTTTAGGGATGAGTTTCTTTTCATTCGGATATCCAGTCCCGATGGATCCAAGGAGTTCGTAGAAGAAGAAAAGATAAAATGAGAAGATGGAAGAAAGAAGATGAAGAAATGAAGATACAAGAAAGAATATATCCCATTTCAAAAATCACTTGCGTCATTCTTAGAATAAGAATCCGAGTTTGTTGTCAGTGGTGTCCGGCCAATTTACTTTTCTGCAAATTCTGGGTGTAATTATATGGAAATTGGACATTGGACATTATATTTTGGATTATTTAATTTGATTATTTATATTGTTTGTGCAGTAGAATTTTTTAGGACTCTTGCATGTCGTGTTTTGTTTTTGCCTGGATACGAATCGGAGTGCTTTTTTTCGTAAGGGTACGCTTAAAATTCTTCTACTTGTAATTTTAATAAAAAAACTTTAGGCTCACATAGTAACTCTAACGATCTAAGAAGTAAGCTCGGGACCTCCTAGAGTCAGCATAAATATATTATTACTTTCTCTTCCTTGTTAGGCACCTCCCTGCCTGCGGGTTCTGGCAGACCACTTGACCTATGAGGGTGCAGTTCTGCCAAGGAGAAGTTGTGCAATCTCTAGGGAAAAATCTATTTTCTAAGCCTAATTTTAAAACTGCTTCATATACATTTTATGCATTTGAGTCAATTAGCATGAATTGCAATATATACAAACTAAAAAAAAAGAGTCTAAATATTAATTGCATTTTTAGACATTTTTCACCCTACATAAGTTAAGGGGTCAATTAGGATTTATCTTAGATGTCGGCCCTCAATTCCTTAAAACTTAAATAGCATCCCTTCCCATCTTTCATAAGAGACTGGACACATGGTTTTAAAGCGCCTAGGTGGTTAGCTGGCTCTCCAATCCAGGCCAGAATAAGTCCAGATTTGCACTTCATTGGTTAGGTTTGAGTCAATATTTTATAGTACTCAAATTAGATTTAAGTTCTGAGGTAGATTCTTTTTAGATCTTAAGTCCTCGTTCTCCGGGAATATAATCCAAAATTTCTAATAAAATGTTAACTTAAAGATAAAATTTCTCTCTTAAAATATAAAGCCCAACATAGGATAGACTGAGGTTGCCTCTGAGCTTCTCAGAATCCGTCTCCTCCTACTTTTCCTCATTTGACTTGCTAATAAATATTCATCATTGAGTTTTCTCCTTAAAAATTCCTACTTCTATTTCCTTGTCTTTTACTTAGTAGTCAGAAGGGTATGAAATCACTGCTTTAATCAAGAGTTTTCTTAGGAGTATCCCTCCTAGGATATAATTAACTATAGGAGCTTGCACCTATAGGGATTTGATTACCCTAGACTAAAATAAACCTTGTTTTATTCATATAAAACAAGGGAAGAATATTTGGGAATGCAGATGTCTTTAAAAAACTTCATTTCTAATCTTAAATATATTTATATGATGTTATTATTATCTTTTCAGATAATATAATATCCTGTTTGTTATATTCAATTTTAAAAATGATGAATTTTATAAAACTCATTCTTGCTTTTGGATGTCTTGAAGAATGTCATGTTTTTCTTTCAAGATGATATAATATTCTCCTTTTTATATCTAAATAAAAGAATGAATAAATTTTTCAAAAAAACTTATTTCTATTTTTAAACACATTCTTAAGAATTTCATGTTTATCTTTCGAAATAATATGTTATTCTTTGAATTGTGTTTGATTATAGAAATATCAATTTTCAAAACCCTATTTTGATATTGAATCCATTATTGAATATTGTGTCAGTCTCTCGAGATTGTACTTTATTCTTAATGTAGTATTAAATTACAAAATAAGAGAAATCAAAATCTGCGTGGTGACACAATTTTTCCCACCACTATCCTAATTCAACAAATCATATTTTCTATTACAAGGAAGAATATTAACTTTTCCAAGTGATCTAAGTTCTTTTTGGAGTTTAAATTTAACAACTCTAGAACTTTCACCATCCAAACCTTCAACTGATTCAACACTTTTACCTCAACTAACTCTCTATCTTCTTTATCATCCACACCTAAATCAACTGAACTTGTGGTACCCTTAGTATTCTCTTCATCATAATAAGACTCTAAGATTTTGAATATATTAACATCTATGGATATGTCCGAATTAAAAGAACCTGATTCCTTACCAATAATAGTAAGAGTAAACTTCTTCATCAATTGCTCATTCGACTATCTAGGAACATCCTCCTCTATCTTTAGGTCCTCGTTACCATCAACAGCTTCATACTCAACACTTCCTTACTCTTCTTCAATTATCATATATAGAGTGATATTTACATCATCAACAACATATGAATTAACCCACTTTTAATCATTCACCTCCTATCTAGAGTTCTATGTAAAATTATCTTTCAGCTGAGATTTTCTGAGACTGAGAGGGCCTTCTCTTCAAAGATTTTAATTTATATTAGCCAAAAATCTCTTTTGGTCTCCTCTATTATTAGCAGCAAAAAATTTCCTCCTTTTCCCATAATTAAAATGCACCCAAGGACCATAAGAAGACTCATTATTTATTTCCTCCAACAAAGACTTGTTAGAAATATTACCTTTCAAATCAGACCTGACCATACCATCATCACAAGCTACATTCTCCTTCAGATTACATTCATTGATCAAATTGCCAATTTTTACACATTTTAAACAAAATGTAGAAATTTTCTCATATTCCATTTTCTGAAAAAATCGTTCATCCAATAGTTCCACCCAAACACCAATAAAGAGTTATTTATCTAATGCAACACGAACACAAACTCTTACATACTTTTTTCTTCCGCATTGGAACATATTACTATTAATCAATAATGGTGTTCCTAACAATGATGAAATTCTTGTCACATTAATCTCATCCCAATATTATAAGGGTAGATGAGGCATCCCAACCCAAATAGTAGATGACAAGCCTTTCAATGATGTAGGTGAAAAATTTAGAAGTCCACTAATCAAAGCCTACTCTATGACCACTCACGTACCAAGGACCTCCTGATAAAAAATTCTCCATAGCTACAAGAGAGAAAAAAGAGCATAAAACCCAACCTAATCCAAGGATAATAAGGTGGAATTTACCAAATTGCACCATTGACGACGTAACTCCTTAGCAATCACCTCAAATGGCATATCCTTCTATAAAACTTTAACTATTATAGAAAATTGAAGTTTTCTTTAATTAGCATATACACTTGGCTCATGCAACTTGATAGCAACTCCATCTTCCAAAAGAAAAGATTTAACTTTTGAAAAATTAATCTTAATATTTGAATGTCTAGACCAAGGATTAATAGGAGCTTTATCAACCAATCCGCCATGATCATCCATAACTTCTATAGATGCATTTTTCGTCAATCTTCCTTTCTTGACCATTAAAATAAATGCCTGAAGACATATTGGTAACCACCTTAATAGACAAATCATCCTTAGATGGAATATCAGATTTAGTATTCAAATTACCAAACCTATTTACATAGAGCTTCATACCCGGGGAAGATGATGCTACAAATTCTTTAGGTCTATTCTGTTGAAACTTGTTCAATATCAATTAGGTTGTTAGACCTAAGCTTATGTCCCAGCGGCTAATCAAGATGAGGGTGAATTGGTAATTAAAAAAATTTACCTCTTTTTGAATTTTAAACTGAGAATAACTTTAGTGAATTTTGTGCAAAAGGTTTTTCAACCACAAATTAAAAAGTTAAAAATAAAAGCAGCAGAAAATAAAAAGATGCAAGATTTATAGTGGTTCGGTCAAACACGACCTACATCCACTCCCCGGAGGCACCCTTCGAGTATTGCACTAATACCACTATTGACTCTCCATTTTCACCCACAGCAAGGCGGAGAAGCCTTTACAAGACTCTTCAACCACTATCCAGTGCGGCAGAGAACCATCATCCTTTTACACTCTCTAAGTGTTGATAGAGGACTATCATCCTTTTACACTCTCCAAGTGTTGGCAGAGAACTGTCCGTCTTTTCAAACTCTCCCAGTATAGGCAGAGAACCCTTCGGGTGTTCACACTCTCTAAGTGTCGGCAGAGAACCCTTCGGCTGTTCACACTCTCCATGTATCGGCAGAGAACCGGATCTCCTTGACAGATCTTCTCACAAGAAATCTAGAAGGATGAGAGAAAAGAGTGAAGTAATCACAAATCACAAGTGGAGATTGTTACCTTTGAGCACCAAGTGAATCCTTCACGCTCTAGTAGTAAGAGTCCTCCTTCAAACACTCTCTCACACTCTCTCCTTTACTCTCCCTTCAGTTAACATGAATATCAGTTGGCAAAAAAATTACAAGACAGTTTTAAGTGGACCTTATATAGTAAAGACACAAAAAAATAGTCCAAAAACTAAAAATTTCAATTTTGTACTACTTAGATCGTCCGGTACGATCGTGATTTCATCCTAGAAGAATAGTGTAAAAATGTTGCATATGATGTCTTATGTGCATTGGGACTAATTGACTTCGTACATGATCATCGTCCCATACGAACTATATTTGTCCGGTATGAACAGTTATTTTAAAGCCATAATAAAACATAACTGCAAACGGCCCATATGTCAAAAGAATAGAGAACATCATCCTAGGACGAATGTTCATGTTCATCTGGACGAATAGTACAAACTTTGAAACCCGAGGACATCGTCTTGGAACGAACTGTTCATTTTTTCTGGACAAACATTACAGACTAAGAATCTAGAGGAGATCGTCGAGGGATGAACTAAAAATTTCATTTGGATGAACAGTTTAGATTGACAATCCAGAGGAGATCGTTCAGGGTTGAACTAGCAATGTCGTCTAGACGAACAGTTCAATCTCAGAATCTAGAGAAGATCATCCTGGGTCGAACAGTCCATTTCATCCGGAAGAATTGTTCATTGTGATAATCTAGAGAGCATCATCCAGGGATGAATAGGGAAATTCATTTGGACGATCAGGACTTAGAAAAATTTTCTCACTTCCTGTTTGAAATTACTAGATGGACAAGAGGGGGGTGAATTGTGAAAACTTTTTGACAATAATTAAAATCTAAGCAGGAGTTCTAAATCTTTTTGTTGTTTTTAGAATTTTAATATGAAAATTTAAACAACCCTTTTTTTTCCAAATTTTCCATGGCAAATATTTTGAAATTAAAAAGGCACGCAGTAATGAAAAAGCAGTAAGGAAATAACACATCAAGATTTTTATAGTGGTTCAGTAAAAATATGACCTACGTCCACTCCCCGGAGTCCTCCGCTCTGGGATTTTCACTACAAACTATAGTTCTCTTTTTGCCCCCCCGGCAAGGTGGAGAAGCCTTTAAAAACCTCCCTTTCACCAACTCGGCGTGGCGGAGTGCCAAACTCTATTTTCGCCCTCCTGGCGACGGTAGAGAACCTTCTCATTTTTCTCCCTCCTGGAGAAGGCAGAGTACCTCGAGGTCACGGATGTAGAAGAGCCTTTCCCTTGGAGATCCTCCCTCAAATTCTTCTAAGGCCATAGGAGGAGCAAGATGCAGCAAGTTCTGAGCAACCGTGTGATCTCCCTCACACCTCTTCTCCCTCACAACACTCACCTTCTCCTTCCTCTCTCAAACCTAAAGAACTTCTCTAGATCTCTCTCCCTTAGAATCCCTCCGTAACCACGTTCTCCTCTCTCATACATCGCTGAAAAAAATTATCTTTTGATACATAAAAACGGGCTCCAAAAACCCTGAAATCTCAAAGTAGCCATTACTATCGTACAATACGGTTATACAATCATACAGTACGATCTTCATAAATAGACTTCATCCTGATATGAAGTGGTATGAACAGTTCAAAAATGTTCGTACCGTACGATACTAAATCGTACCGTACGATCCATGACAACACAGTTCATCATATTGTACGAATGGTATGGTATGATGGACATCGTACAGTACGATGAGAAAAAAAATAACTGATCGTCCGGAATGATATCCGGGACAATTATAATTCGTCTCTGTTCATCGTATTGTACGAATGGGTTCGTACAGTACGATGTTCAAATTATAATTAATCCCGAAATTCTTGCACTAGTCACGGGTTAAGTTAAGTATGTATTTAAAAATAATCGTACACTACGAACACGTTCATACCGTATGAACGGCGGAAACTTTCTTACTTAAGTTAAACAACGGCTAGGGTTTTGGATTTGAACATATCGTACAGTACAATATAATTTCGTACGGTACAATCTATTCACAGAATTGTACTACAACCCTCTGATCGTACGGTACGAATTAACATCGTACAGTACGATCTCCATAGAAGAAATTCTATTACATTCTACATTTAAAACCTCTCCCCCTGTGTGTGTGCATGGTTGCTCGAGCTTTTATGCATTTTGTGGCCAGACTCAAGAAAATAAAAATGAAATAAAAAAGAAAATACATTACAGACTCTTACTCCTAATCTACCCATCCTTGAGTCTTCCAGTAGTCCTGAGTAGCTTTTGATCTTCCTGAAATGTTAGTACTCACGGACAATAGCAAATAATATGCAATGAATCTCAAGTCAATTATTATTTGTCATCATCAAAATCTTAAGCTTGTGGTCATGGGTTGCAACACTGTTCATTCCATTGCTTTTTCAAGGGGATAACTGACTTGATCATCCCGTACGAACTTGGTTCGTCCCTTATGATCAGTATGATTTTTTAAAGATCTCCCCAAGTGTGTGTGTGCTAAGCTACTCAATTACAATCATTCTCTCTTAAACTCAATACAATGAAAAATACAAGCTTCAATTTACAAACTATCTCATGCTGAATTTGATTTGAAGTCTTCAATAGTTTGGAGTTCAATTATCCTAAAATGTTAGTCCACACAAGAGCAAAAACATTTCTTCCAAAAAGAGTTAGGAGAAAATAAACTATAATATTTAGAATCATCAAAACTATACAAGTTGCAAGAAGGTAAAACATGCAAATAGCAACTCTCTTAACAATCTCCTCCTTTTTGATGATGACAAAACAATTATTATTTGTATAATTTTTCAAATACTAAGAATCTCCTAAACTCCCCCTGAATGTATTAAGCATGTTAAAATAAGGGGCATTTGAATCATAAGAATTAAGTTTTTGAACACACACAATCAGAACATACGATTAAACAAACGATATGACAAAACAACAACAAAACAACTCAAAAAGAGAAAACAACACAAATGCTACGATAAAACTTCGATGATAAAACAATAATAAAATAAAACAAAACAAATAATATTTCTCCCCCTTTTTGGCATCAGCAAAAAGAGAAGAAGAAAAAGAACAAAAACAGAAATGTAAGCAGTCATGTGATAATCCTTTTATAATTAATCCTTGAAAGTGATTGAAATAAATTTGCAAATAAAATCAAATCATTAGGCAAATAGAATAATTCATAGGATTTAAAAAGAGATATAATATTGATAGTAAAGAAGATTTATCAAAAACATGAGTCAATTTAGACATTAAGATAAAGAATATCATTGCATAAAGGATGAATATAAAATTTATATATTTCAAATTTCAATACGAAATAAAATCGTGCAGAAGATTAATTTGAATTAAAATATTGAAAGATTAAGAAAAGAATCTGAACAAAATACAACTTGTGGCGCTTTGCACATCTTTTCAATATTTGTGGCACTTTTTGTGCATCTTTTTACTTGTGGGCTTATTTTGTGCCTCTTTTTCAAATTGCGAACCATTGCGCATTTTTTTTTTTGTACATTTGTATATTTTCAAGTGTATTCTCAATCTTTTCAAAATCAATCATCTAAAATTTTAAATTTCTCTAAGTACAATAGTATTTATATTGAATATAGAAATACAAAATAAGAAAACCTCACAATTTGCAATAATAATATAAAAATTTAAATTAGTCTAACAAGAAACATGAGATTGATATTCTTAATTACATCAAGTTATAAGCATAACTTATATTTAAAAAAATTAGATTTTCTAATGAATTTAATTTTTTTATTGCACTTATAGGTATAGCACTTGTAAGATAAAAAATTTTAGAGATTTTCATATGGGCTAACACATATTTCAAAACAAGATTAAAAGCAAGACAAGATAACTTATATTGATATCATGATAATGAAAATTACAATTAGAGAATTGATATCAATACAACATAAAACAAAAAATCTAACACATAAAATGAAACTAACACATACTAAAACAAAATACATCACAATCAATCACATCACCTAAAGAAGATCATAAGAAAGTACACAAATCACTGTGAGGGTCCCTGATCTGGAGGAGGAGGAGGTGGAGCACTGAAGAAATTAAAATAACTGCTTATCATAAGCATATTGGAACTTATATCATTTATCTGCTCTCGCATATATCCCATGTCCTGATTATACTGAGCATCCTGCTGTTGCAAGTGAGTTTTAATTTGATCAAATCTTTGATAAAAATGAGTCTCTAAACGATCAAATCTCTGAGCCAAATCTTGATTTGGTTCACCGGTAGGTGCAGGTTCCTCATCTGAGTCACTAATAACATGTTGTGCACGTGATTCATCTTTATTGAAAATTGCTCTAAAAGATCCATCATTTTAGTAGAGAGGCTCCTCTAAATCATGATTTGGATGAACTAGATCATACTTATTCTCCAAAATGTATACAACAAGATGTCCTAAGGCAATGTTTTTCTTTCTCTTATGGGAGACATGGCCAATCTCAAAAAGTCCATAAATATAATCAATTATCAGTTGGGCTTCATCTATAGGTTGCTTGGTTATAATCAAATATGTCACAGTAGAAACAAGAGGAGTAATGTTGAATCTATCACCAGCTTTAGGAATTATGAAAATTAGAAGAACATGCTGAATGATTCGGGCATTTTGATTTAGAGAGGCTACCCAAGCCACATGAGTTACTACTCTAATTCCTCTAAGGATATTATTTATTTCAGACCAATCGAAATCAGAAGTAGTGGTCAAGGTATGGGCTCTAATCCCTTCAGTCCTTAAGTTCAGAAAAATTCCTAAGTCTGCCTTAGAGATCTCTACTTTCTTCTTAAACACATAGAACCTAATCACTGAATGATCAGAATTAAAGGACATGTTTGCAAGAAAGTAGTGAAATGTCTCCTTATTATAGAAATAGACAAGTGTGAGAATGAGGCCAAATTGGGTAGAAGCAAATAGATTCATTACTTTAAAATTGATTTGCTCTTGTAGAAGGACTCTAGATGGAGTGATTTTTTTAGAAGCAAATTTAGGGAATGACTCTTCATTAGCCTTGGATAGAAAGTTCTCACTATATTTTTTGGGTGGTCCCTTAGCCAATACATTTTGTCTTTTTCTAGAGCTAGCCATGGATAAGATCTAGAGGAAAAAGGGGTTTGAAAGGGATGTTTGAAGTGATGACATGTGAGTTTAAAAGCCTTCAATTAAAAATGAGTTTTCCTACAGGCGAAATTAATTTTTTCCCCTATGAATTTGAGTTCGTCCATACAAATAAATTTTTTTATGGACGAACGAATGAGTCCAAAAATGAAACGGGTTTTCATAATCATACAAGTAACGATGCATCCTTTCGTACATACTTTTGACCAAACGATTATACAGACGAACAGGTGTTCATCCTGGATGATCAGACATTAAAGATTATTTTAATGGCAGTTTAACCGTCCCCCACATTGAATCACCAAGTGTTCGTCTGTACGAACCATAGGTTCGTACGTACGATCTTGCATAATAAAACCAACCTTATCCATTTAACTGTCAACATTTGTACAGACGTTTTAAGATTTCGCCCGGACGATTGTGACTATCGTACAAACAAAGAGAAAAATAAAAACTGAAAAACTGTATGCAAACCGTTCAAATCCGATAGTTAATACATGACACAATTCCTCTCGTACAAAATGAATTTCGACCCGGACGATTTTCACATAATTTTTCAAGCATGCATTCAAAAATCTAGATGTGAGAATTTTTCAAAACTAAATCACAAACACAATAAAAAACTATAGAAAACACAGAAAAATACAAAGTCAAATATAAAAAATCACAAACTTAAAAATACACACAAAACACTAACTAGGAAAACACACATCAATGCTGTAGAATCATTTTAATTAAGCATTCAAATCGATCACACCAAGCCTTGTTCTTAATGTACTGAAAGTATCAAAGGCTAGTGGTTTTGTAAGAATATCTGCAAGTTGATTTTCTGTAGAAATATGAATGAGTTCAATTTCTCCTTTGGATACATGATCCCTTATGAAATGATGACTGATGTCTATATGTTTGGTTCTTGAATGTTGAATAGGATTTTTAGAAATACAAATAACACTAATGTTATCACCATAAATAGGAATAGTGCCTAGAGTTAATATTAAATCAATCAACTATTATTTCAACCAAAGTACTTGTGCCACACAACTTACTAATGCAATGTATTCATCTTCAGCAGTAGATAGGGCTACTAAATTTTATTTTCTACTAGATCAAGGCACTAAAGAATTTATAATAAACTGACATGTTCTAGAAGTGCTCTTTCTATCAACCCTATAACCTGCAAAGTCAAAATCTGAATAACCAATAATTTTAAATGAAGAGCTAAACTTAGGATACTAAATTCATAAGTTTTGAGTTCCTAACAGATATCATAAAATCTTTTTTACTGCTGTCAAATGTGATTCTTTTGGATCTGATTGAAATCTAGTACACAAATAAACACTAAATATGGTATCGGGTCGGCTAGCTGTCAAGTAAAACAAAGATCTGATTAACCTTCTAAATTTTTTTTGATCAACAGATTTTCCCTTAGGGTCCTTATCCAATGGAAATGAGGAACTCATAGGTGTACTAATAGGTTTAGCATTATCCATTTTATACTTTTTGAGGATGTCCTTAACATACTTTGTCTGACTAAGAAATGTACCCTCCTCAATTTGCTTAATGCTAAAGCCTAGAAAGTAACTTAAATCTCCCATTAGACTCATCTCAAATTCTCTACTCATTATGTTAGAAAAATCATCGCAAAGATTTTTATTTATAGATCCAAAATGATGTCATCAACATAAATTTGTACAATGAGTGTATCTTTTCAATTTTCTTCAAAAAGAGAGTTGTATCCACACTTCCTTTTTCAAATAATCTTTTAAGTAGGAAGTTGCTCAATCTCTCATACCAAGCCCTAGGTGCCTATTTCAATCCATATAATGCCTTTTTCAATTTGAAAATGAGATTAGGGTGCTTAGATTTTTCAAAACCTAGAGGTTGTTCTACAAAAACATCCTCTTGAATTATCCCATTTAAAAAGGCACTTTTTACATCCATTTGGTACAATTTAAATCCTCTAAAATAGGAAAAGACTAACAAAACCCTAATTGCTTCAAGTCTAACTACAGGGGCAAATGTCGCCTCAAAATCAATCCCTTCAATCTGATTATAACCCTTAGCTACTAATCTATCCTTATTTTTAATAACTACTCATGAGTCATTTATTTTATTTTTGAATACCCACTTAGTTCCAACTACACTTTGATCATTTGGCCTTGCAGTTAATTCCCAACCTTTTTTTCTTACAAATTGATTTAACTCTTCTTTCATAGCCAAAATCCAAAATTCATCTGAAAGTGCTTTATCAATATTTGTGAGTTCTATGATTGAAATAAAGGCTGAATGATTGACTTCTTTGTTTAGTCCACGCCTAGTCCTTACACCCTCACTAGGTTCACCAATAATCAATTCCTTTGGGTAGTTTTTAGAAAATCTCAAATCTCTAGACAAAAGATTTTCTATCTCCAAAATTTCTTCCAAATTTATTTTATCAATCTTTTGGGAGTTAATCTCAATCTCATCTTCTACAATATTTGACTCTTCTAAAATTCTAGATTAATCAAATACAACATGTGTGGTCTCCTTAATTACCAAAGTTCTTTTATTGAATACTCTATAAGATTTTCCAACACTTGAGTATCCACTAAAAATTCCTTCAACTAATTTTGGATCAAATTTTCCTAAGGCAGATTTTCCATTATTATGTATAAACACCTTGCATTCAAAAACATGTAAATGTGACAAATTAGGTGTTCTTCCTTTTAGCAACTCATAGGGTGTTTTATTTAAATTTTGATCTCACATGCACCCTATTCAGAATATAACATGCAGTACTAACCGCCTCAGCCCAAAAATATTTTGGAAGTGAGTATTCTGCCAACATGGCTTAGGCGGCTTCTATTAATATTTTATTTTTCCATTCAACTACCCCATTCTGCTGAGGGGTTCTAGGTGCAGAAAAATTATGATCAATTCCCTTCTCCTTACAAAAAATCCTCAAATTTTTCATTCTCAAATTCTCCTCCATGATCACTTTGAATAGTCATAATTTCACATCCTAGCTTTCTTTGAATACAAGTCAAAAAGTTTCTAAATTCCTCAAATGATTCACTCTTATGAAATAGAAATCTAACCAACGTAAATCTAGAGTAATCATCCACAATCACAAATCTGTATACCTTCCCTCCTAGACTTACAGTTCCAACTAGTCCAAAAAGATTCATATGCAAAATTTCTAATGGTTTACTGGTTCTAAGATCCTTATTGGACTGAAAAGAGGACTTCACCTATTTTTCTAATTAACATGCATCACAAAGGTGATCCTTAGTAAGTCTAGTTTTGGTATACCTCTCACTAGGTTCTTTTAGGTAATCCTCCTAAGGTTTTTCATGCTAGAGTGACAAAGTCTCCTATGCCAAAGCCATGACTCATCAGAAATAGTTTTTAAACAAAAGGTAGTAGGAGTTTTAATGCAATTCAAGTCTAACATATACACGTTGTTTACCCTTATACCATTCAAAACATCATTTCCATTTAGGCTTAATAAACAACTATTAGGAAAAAATTTTACACAGTATCCCTTATCACATAGTTGGCTTATACTTAACAAATTATGCTTTAAGCCTTCTACTAATAACACATTTTCAATGAAAAAAATTCTTAAAATTTTCAATCATACCTAATCCAACCACCTTCCTTGTGGTGTTATCTCCAAGTGTAACCTTGCCTCCACTCATGGCTTCCAGCGATATGAATTGTACAGTATCTCCAGTCATATGCTTTGAGCATCAACTATCTAGGTACCATATGCTCTCACGAGGTCTTGTGTGAGAGCGACCCTATAAAATTATCAAACGTTAGACCTAGGAATCCAAACAATTTTGGGTTCTCCTTTTGGCAATTTATTAATAGATGCATGTATGATATGTCTAGGTTTATGCATCTTAGGTTTCCACACCAAATAAGTTTTCTTCTTCAAAGTACAGGTGTGAGCTATAAGTCCAATCAATCCACAATTATTACATTTGACTTTTGGAAATGGATTACTAAGTCTTCTACTATTCATCTGTCTATTAAGGGATTGCATAAATTTAGGATGCAAAATAGAATTAGTGAAATCTTCAAGTTTAGGGGTTATCTTTTTATCCTTGAGAGCATTTATCTTCAATTTGTAAAATAAATTCAGATCTTCCAAAATTCAATTTGTATAATTGATTCGATATATTTTTCTCTCTGATTCATCCTGATTATTCTTGATTTCAATTTGAAGTTCTGCAAAGGATGTTTTTAACATTTCATGATTTTTATTCAAGTCATCAAACTCATCAAGTAATTTCATGTGTTTGTTATCAATTAAAGCATCATCTTTCCTAAGGATTTCATATTCCTTTTGTAATTCTTGAAGTTCTAAGCTCGGACTAGTATGCATTTTCTTTAATTTAATATATGCATCATGCATGTGTTCAGAAACTTCAAAAAGTTCATTGTAAGTCAAATCACATACCTCTTCTTAATCTAACTGATCAAGATTATCGGCCATTATGTACAGATTAGTGACTTCCTCTTCCTTTTCCGTCTCTGACGAGTCTGAAGCTGAGTCTGCCCAAAAATCTTTTTGGAATTTTCTCTTGCCCTTCTTCACAATTGGTTTCTCCTCTACCTTCTCCTTGCTAGGAGTGACTTTGAGTTTTGGGTAGTTTGTCTTAATATTTTTAGGTTTCTTGCACTCATAGCAAAAAACATCATTTGAAATATTGACATTTCTATTAAATTTATCTCGATTCCATTGTTGGTGTCTCTTTTGCTTCCTCTTCAGAAAGCTTCTAAATTGTCTAGTCATTAGTGTGATGTCATCTTCCTCCTCAGGTTGTGAGTGTTCACTCTCTGACTCCTCCACTTTCAGTGCTATATTCTTTTCCATTTGTGGTTTACCTGCATCAATCTTTCTTTGGCTAACTCATTGCTCGTAAGTAATTAGCGATCCAAGAAGATTATCAATAGAATAAATGTTTAGATCTTTAGACTTTATAATTACAGTGATTTTAGCATCATAAGCAGTAGGCAAATAATGAAATATCTTATTAATCATTTTAGCATTCGTTGCTTCCCTACCCAATGCATGTAAAGAGGTGACTATTTGTGTGAATCTTGTGTACATATCAGAAATAGATTCATTTGGTTTCATATGAAATAATTTATAATCATGCAATAAGATATTAAGTCTAGATTGCTTAACCTCATTAGTCCCCTCATAAGTTATACAAAGTCTATCCCATATGTCCTTTTCACTCTTGTAAGTAGAAACCCGCATGTAGTCTTCTGATTTAAGAGCATAAAAGAAACTATTCAAACATTTGGTATTTAGTTGTGCTAAATCACATTCTTCTACTGTCCAGTCCACAAAAGGTGTTTCAATTCTAACTCTGTCAACTAATCTAGTTGGTTTTGTATACCCTTCTTGAACTAAGATCCACATACGGCAATCAAGTGACTGTAAAAATATAGACATACGTGTTTTACAAAAATTAAAAGGAATATTGTCGAACAATGAAGCTCTAGTTAAAGAATAACCCTCAGGTGTATTTCAGTTTCCAAATATAGCCATCTATGTTAATCAAAAAGTAGTCTAAACTTATGATTTTGAAACAAAGCTCTGATACCACTTGTTAAAACTTGTTCAATATGAATTAGGTTGTTAGACCTAAGCTTATGATCCAGCGGCTAATCAAGAGGGGTTGAATTGGTAATTAAAAAATTTACCCTCTTTTTGAATTTTAAACCGAGAATAACTTTAGTGAATATTGTAGAAAAGGATTTTCAACCACAAACTAAAAAGTTAAAAACAAAAGCAGTGGAAAATAAAAAGATGCAAGATTTATAGTGGTTCGGTCACACACGAACTACATCCACTCCCCGGAGGCACCCTCCAAGTATTTCACTAATACCACTAGTGACTCTCCTTTTGCACCCACAGCAAGGCGGAGAAGCCTTTATAAAACCGTCATCCTTTTACACTCTCCAAGTGTTGTCAGAGGACTATCATCCTTTTATACTCTCCAAGTATTGGCAGAGAATCGTCCGTCCTTTCAAACTCTCCCAATATAGGTAGAGAACCCTTCGGCTATTCACACTCTCCAAGTGTAGGCAGAGAACCCTTCAGTTGTTCACACTCTCTAAGTGTCGACAGAGAATCGGATCTCCTTGACAGATCTTCTCACAAGAAATCTAGAAGGATGAGATAAAAGAGTGAAGTAATCATAAATCACAAGTGGAGATTCTTACCTTTGAGTACCAAGTGAATCATTCATGCTCTAGTAGTAAGAATCCTCCTTCAAACACTCTCTCACACTCTCTTCTTCACTCTCCCTTCAGTTAACACGAAGATTAATAGGTAAAAAGATTACAAGACAGTTTTAAGTGGACCTTATATAGTAAAGACAAAAAATCATTGAAAAACTGTAAATTTTAATTATGTATGCATTAGATCGTCCCGTACGATCGTGATTTCATCCTAGATGAATAGTTTAAAAATGTTGCATACGATCTCTTATGTGCAATTGGATGAGTTAACTTCGTACACGATCATCATCCCGTATGAACTATATTCATCCGGTACAAAATGTTATTTTAAAGATATAATAAAATATAACTGCAAATGTCCATATTTCAAAGAACAGAGAACATCATCCTGGGATGAATGTTCATATTCGTCTGGACAAATAGCATAAAATTTGAAACCCGAGGACATCATCCTAGAACGAACTGTCAATTTCATCTGGACGAATAGTATAGACTGAGAATCCAGAGGAGATCGTCTTGGGATAAACTAGCAATTTCATCTGGACGAACAGTTCAGACTGAGAATCCATAGGAGATCGTCCAAGGACGAACTAGCAAATTTGTCTGGACGAACAGTTCAATCTCAGAATCCAGAGAAGACCATCCTGAGACGAATAATCCATTTTGTCCGGACGAATAATTCATTGTGAGAATCCAGAGAGCATTGTCTAGGGACAAATAGGGAAATTCGTCTGAACGAACAGGACTTAGAAAAATTTTTTCACTTCCTGTTTGTTCCATAGCTCTTCTGAGGGGATAACTGACTTGATCGTCCCGTACGAACTTGGTTCATCTCGTACGATCAGTATGATTTTTTAAAGATCTCCCCAGGTGTGTGTGTGCTAAGCTACTCAATTACAATCATTCTCTCTCAAACTCAATAGAATGAAAAATACAAGCTTCAATTTACAAACTATCTAATACTGAATTTGATTTGAAGTCTTCATTAGTTTGGAGTTCGATTGTCCTAAAATGTTATTCCATACAAGAGCAAAAACATTTCTTCCAAAAAGTGTTAGGAGAAAATAAAACTTAAAACAATAATATTTGGAATCATCAAAACTATATAAGTTGCAAGAAGGTAAAACATGCAAATATCAACTCTCTTAACATATTCAGTAGAGAAATACTACTAGAGGGGTGAGGTATTTTCACCACCAATCCATTATTAAATTCTTTGCCTTTGCCAACCACAAGGGAACTAGTCTTCACTGAACGGATGAAGGTTTTCAATCACCAACATAGCATCTTTGAAAACTATTCTTTAATGAATGGAAACACCTCCTTACATTAAAATAATAGATCCAACTAGGGTTAAGGAACAAGCAGTAACAACGATACAATTTTGGTGAGCAGCAGTGGTCATCGAAACCTCTACTTCCATAAGAAAAAATTCTGCCAAAATAGTGGAAACTAAAAAGTTTGAAAAAAATGGTAGTTTCTCTCTCTAGAAAATGGGAGTTTCTCACTCTAAACTTTTTTTTGTTGATGGGAGAATAACTTACTTATTTCTCACTCTACTTATGTTTCATTTGGGATATCTTTCTTGATATTTTTCTAAGGTAATTTTTAGTTAAGAAAAATTCAAATAAAAAAAAAATTTGTACAAAAATCTGCTTTATAAAGCAGTGAGAAAGTTATCCCAAATCAAATCTTACTTAATAGTGATTAACTTTTCGGCCTAACCTGCCTTCATCACCTCCTCAATCTCTTCTTTTCTCTATTAAATTTCTAGAAATTTGCATTGATCTCTTGTTTCGATGATTGATGTCCCGACACCCACCTTCATCTTCTCCCTAACTTTATTGATACGAAAACTTAGTATGTATTTCTTCTATATATGTGTAAGAGATGTTATTTTGACTATATCAATTTGATAATTTATAAGAGTTTTATTCAAATAAATTGATGGGGAAATATTTTTTAGGATCATTAACTTCTAGTTCAAATTCAATCAGACGTGCATTATATACATGATTTTTTTTTTTGTGGGTTACACTTGGAAAAGAAATATTTAGAGATTTAGGACTCCAAAAGAGAGGTGGTGTATAGAGGGTGTAGTAATCACTATGTAGAAAATTTTGTCCTTTATTAGAGCCATTAAAAACCTATTAACTTCTTCTGCTAACCATTCTAAGCTTACATCCTTCATGAACTGAGAAGAAGGCAATCAAATCCATCGAGGGATTTCTCCTTGCACTCAATGAAATAGACAGAGAGGTTTAACCCTTTTTACAAACCTTTGGCTCCAACAACCTTATAACATTTGGCCTAGTGTCTTGACTAACTTTTTAGTGTCCTCCTTCATAATCTATGAGAAAAGTAATTAACAATGATGGATGTTGATGACGGATAAATTATATAAAAATGTCAACAAATTAGTGATAAATTTTCATCAAAGTATTGCTTTAATTATTGATTGACTATTGAAAAATAATCTTACAACACTTTGTTACCAGCAGATTATCTTCACTAATCCATTGTTGAGGATCAACTTAAGGTCATGAATCGAGACATCCCCACCATTGATATTTTCGTACCATCTCACTTTCTCACCGTTATCCTGCACTCCTCTAGCATTTATAATTATTAAAAATTCATTAAAAAAGACCAATTTTTACAATATAACTATATATTGTTTATTTATCTTTTCTATAAATAAATTTTAAAAGAAGTAAAAATTTTCATCATATTATAAAAATTATCTAGCTTTCAGAAGATGAAAGTTTGAAACAATTGCTTTTTCTTAGTTAAAGTTTCTTATTTATTTTTGAAATTATAAAATTTAATGGCATAATTATTCCTTAAAATATAGTTAAAATTGACCATATTGAAGTTATTATACTTAATTTGATAGTGTAGGAATCCCTGCACAATTACAAGCTATAGAAAGGAGGAATAGAGAGCTAGTTGAAGAAAGCACTATGGAACATTGAATTGTATTACTTAACAAATTTTTACAGAAGTATTGTATATAAAGAGATGTGACATGCAGTGAGACAAGAGTAGGAGAGGCCATTCGGTGACAGAGAATATGGAGCAGAAGAAAGGCTGGAGCAGGTGGTCGACAGTGACGGTTAGGAGCGTGTGAGCTGAGTGCATGAGTACTAACATCTCCTGCCCTGCAAGTTAAGCATCCAAGGGCTGTATGACTAGCTTGATTCTTAAATGATGAAATGTTCTTGGGGACAACAGTTTTGTCAGGCTATTTGCTGGTTGATCTAAGTAATAGATGTGATGAATGGAAATTGCCCTATTTTGGATATTCTCACTGATAAAGTGGCAATTAATCTTGATGTGTTTTGTAAGAGTGTGGAATATGAGGTTGTGAGATAGAGCCATCATTGATGTGTTGTCACGGTAGATTTGTGTAGGATGAAGTTGCTCCTCCAAAAACTCAGACAAGAGTCATTAAATCCATATGAAATTGAAGGTAGCTGAGGAGAGAGTGTGATATTAAACTTTGGTAGAGGATTTGGCTACTGTTACTTTCTTATTCAAATGCCAAGAAATGAGGTTACTGTCGAGATAAGATCATAAGAGAGTAATGGATTTGCGATCATTTCATTGGATGCCCAGTTTGCATCAATGTATGTCTGAAGCAAAAGATCATTGGAAGTGAAATGAAGACCAAAATGTTATGTGACATGGATGTAGTAGAGTAGTCTCTTGAGAGATTGGTAATGTTGATTGGTTAGGTTGTGCATGTGTTGGTAGATATGGTTTGTTGAAGAAGTGATGTTTGGATGTGTAATTATAAGGTATTGCAATGATCTTGCAAGTTGACAGTATAAAGAGGGATTATTGAATGGCTCACCAGCTTGCAGACAATTGGTTGGTTTGGGAGCCATTGGAGTGGACATTGGTTTGCAGGAGGAGAACCAAGTAACTTGTAATAGTTAACGAGCTTAGTCCATCTGGTGAAGAAAAAGTCTAGTAGTTGTATGTTGAACTTGAATACCAACGAACATTGAAACCTGACCCAGCTTCTTTAGAGGGAACCGTGATTCAAGCTATATCAAAACTTGTTATATGGTAGCTTGAAAGTTTCCTATAAGTTGTATATCATCGACGTATAATAGAAGATATAGTTTATTATGGTCATGGATGTAGATTAATAATGAGGGATCTGCTTTGCTAAAAAAGAAGCCAAAATAAAATAATGAAGTAGTGAATTTGTGAAACCATTGCCTAGGGGCTTGCTTTTGGCAATATAGTGATTTTTTTGATCTTGCAGACATGAGTTGGAAATTGGGTGTCCATGAATCCCTATGGTTGTAGCACGTAAATCTACTCATGTAGATCACTGTGTAAGAATGTGTTAGAGATATCAAATTATAGGACATGCCACTTCCTATGGTTGGCTATAATGAGTAGGATACAAATGGTGGGCATCTTGGCAACTAGACTATATTTCTCATTATAATTGATACCATATTTTTTAGTGAATCCTTGGGCCACAAGGCGGGACTTATAAGTTTCAATGCGACCTTTGTTATGTAGCTTGTTTTTGTAGGTCCAACGTCATCCAAGAATTAGAGTGTTGGCAGGAGGAGGTGTGAGGGTCCATGTACCTTATTTTTGAATGGAAAGAAATTCATTCGACATGGTTTGTTTCCATGGTTGGAGCTTAAAAACTTGATTATAGGTGGAGGGTGTGAATGGGATATTTGTTGTGACCGAGAGATTGAAAATTTTCTTTGGTTTGAGGTGGCCCATTTTGAAGCGTGTTTGCATTGGATGAGAAATCGGATGAAGCTAGAAGGGGTGTGGGTTCAATTGAATTGGAGATAGTTCAAGGGAGTTTGGGTTGGGGAAGGTTATCAAAAAGGGAATTTAATGTGGTGGTATGGTTTGTTGTGTTAGGTGTATAGGAAGAAGATGGAATGGTGGATGTAGGGATGACCATTAAGGAGGTTGTGGTGTGAACAACTGGACGGGTGAAGAAGAAGTGATGTAGTTCATAAAATACAACATGATGAGAGAGGTGAATTTGGTGTGTTTTGAGATTATAATAGCTATAATCTTGATTAGATGATGAGTATCCTATAAATAGGCATTCTTGTGAGTGGGGTTGAAGTTTATTGGTTATTTGAGGGTGAAGCTAAGGAAAATAGAGATAACCAAAGGTTTTAAGGTGATCGCATTTTGGAAGATAACCATGATTGAGTTTAAAATGAATTTGAGAGCTTCAAGCCTTTGTAGATATATGGTTTATGAGGTACTTGGATTATAGGAGAGCTTCTGCCCAGAAATGTAATAGAAGGTTGGCAGCGTTGAGTAGTGTGCGAGTGGTTTCAAGTAGGTGGCGATGCTTGCATTCGGCGAGGCAATTCTGCTCTAGTGTGTATGGACAACTAAATTGATGAGTGATACCATTGGATTGTAGGAAAGTTTTGAATTTATTGCTTGTAAATTCTCTGCCGCCATCTGAATTAAAAGGTCAAATTTTTGTGTTGAAATTTTTTTTATCATATTATGGAATTGTTGAATTTTGGGAGTGTTTGATCTTTGCTGTTCCTGAGATAGAGCCAATTGAAGCGTGAGTAAAAGTCAATGAAAATAACAAAGTATATGTAGCCAATTAGTGATAGAAGCGGGGATTTCCCCTAAACGTCCGAGTGAATTACAACAAATGGATTGGTAACATGATTTGTATTTAATTAAAAAGGTAACTTATGGATTTTTGTTATATTACAAGGCTTTCAAAGAGAAAAACAATATAGTGTATATATATAGATGGAACTAAATTTGCTTAAGTTTGCATAATGAGATTATTTGGATGGTCATACCAAGCATTCCATAGAGATGGGGAGTTTATGTTTGAATGGAGCGCTGTGGTGGGATTATTGCTGGTGGTGGTGATGGAATAGAGACCATCATAGGTTTCACCACAAAGTAGAATTTGATGATCTGTGACATCCTCAATGGTGAAACCATTTTCGTCAAATGATATAGAACAATGATTATCTGATGGTAGTTTGTGTATTGACACTAAGTTATGGGTGAGAGAGGGAGCATGTAGGAGATTATGAAGTAGAAGCTTATGGGGCATATTTGGGAGTGGTAGGATACCTTGGACTTGATGCTGAATTAGAAAGGAGCTACTATTGGTGATGGAAATAGAGTCGGACCCAAGTTAAGGTTTGGATTAATGAAGGTTCGAAGGGTTAACCGTGAGATGTGTGGAAGCTTCAGAATCTAGAACCCATTAAGTTGTTTGAGTTTGTTATTGTTGGGTGAGCATGGCACGGGACGAGCTGATCAGAGGTGTTGATTATTGGAGGTTACAGTGTTGCCAACATGAGATGGTGGTGGTGGTGTGATCGAGCTTGCCGCAAATTTGTCATGTTGGATGGATGTTGGTGATTGTGGGCGGTGGATGAGGATTGGTTGAGGGTGATCTAGATAATGAACCATGACCTTGATAGAAGTAGTTGGGTTTGTCTTTGGGCTACTTTGGGTGGACCGTGTAGAGAGCATTGTTATCTGATGAATGAGTCATCTACCAATTAAACTTTGTGGCAGTTAAGCTCAGTGTGTTTCTGATACCATGAGAAAATCCCTACAAAGTTACTAAGCTATAGAAAAGAGGAAGAGATAGCTAGTTGAAGAAAACATTGTTGCACATTGAACTGTATTCTTTAACAATTATTTACAAAAGTATTGAACTAAAAGGTAGGTGAAAAGAAATGAGATAGGAGTAGTAAAGGCCGTTTGATGATAGGGAATATAGAGCAGAAGAACGGCTGGAGAAAGTGGTCCTCATTGAGGATTAGGAGCATGTGAACTGAGTGCATAAGTGCTAACAGATAGGAAAATTTTTTGATGCATTTTATTTTAAGTAAAAATAAATATTGAAGAGAAAAATCTAAGGTATATATGCATTATTTGTTATTTAGATGATGCTTTGGTGATACCATATCATTATCTTAATTAGATGGACAAAATGTGATTTAAGGCTGTCATTAAAAATTTTTCACAATATTGATATATAAGGTGAATTGACATATTTTTCATTAATAAGATTTTGCCTTCATATCTTGGTATATTATCATATTATCTATAGATATTTATGACATATATCTTGGTATACTTTCATATTATATATTCATATTTATGACATAAATTCTAACAATTAATTTTGTCAGTATTAAATTGCTAGATTATCTATCAATTTATATAAATAAAATTACTAACCATATTTCCATCAATTTTTTATAATTAAAAAAATGAAAATTTCTTTTCAATGAGGCTTTTATTAACAAGTGATTCACTGCAAAAGTTATATGGCGAAAGTGATATTCAATATATTTTGACTTATTATCAACAAAAAATTTCTTTGATAATAGGACATTTTCTTGTAGTACCGTTTAGGTGTTAATTTCTCAACTTTTTTTTTTTTTTTTGGTTCTTGTGGAATGACCTTCCACCCCTAACTCTAGCTTTGGCACCAACCACATGATTCAACTCCTCAATGATATCTTTTAACTCATTAGGATATCTTCTCATCTCATTTCCCTTTCTATGACAACTTTTGTCTTAAGGGCTCCCATTGTCAATTTCATAGCTAATAGACCTCCCCTTGGATGTTATCCTCATTACCTCTCTTTTTCTAACTTCATTACCTTAGTGCCATCATCAGGATGAAATCGCTTTGGTAAACATACAATTGATGATTCTTAATTTGATGCTATCTTATCAGTGCAATATTTTTTTTGTTGGTAATATGATGATAGTTATTTGTTTGGTGATATCCTTGCCTTAACTTGTGATGTTAAATTCTTAGTGCCTCTTATTGGTTAGCACTCAGATGATCACTCTTTTTTCTGGGATCCCCACTATACATTCAAATATCTCTATAACTTTGTTCAAATGAAATTAACTAAGGAAGAGGGAAGAGGTGGCTATGAATTTTTCTACGGGTTTTCCCAGGTCAAGAAAGGGACATGATGTTGTTTGGGTTATAATTTATCACCTGACCAAGTCTTAATTTGCATTTCATTCTAATCTAATAATCTAATTTTGTAAACAAATTAGTATAGGTATATATGTTTGACATTATTAGATTATATGTAATACCAATGGTTTTAATTTCTAATAAAGATGATTTGTTTACCTCTAGACTGTAGAAGGGTATTCAATAAGGTTTAGGTACTAAGCTGCATTTCAGAATAAAATTTTATCCTAAGATTGATGGAATGTCTGAGAGGTATACAAATACCAGATGATTTTTTTGAGATTGTGTTCTGGGTTTTGATGGGTCTTGGGAAGACTATATTCCACTGATTGAATTTTCTTGAAATAATAAATTTCACTCTAACATAGGTATGACTCCATATGAAGCTTTGTCTGGTAAAATGTGTCATATACAACTATCTTGGATCGTGGTGGGAGAGAGACATTTAATTTGGTCAGCATTGGTTGATGAAACTACTAAAAAGATCCATTTGATCAGAGATAGATTAAAAGATGTATTAGATAAAGAGAGATAGTATTTTGATGTTAAGCATCAAGCTGTAGGGTTCCAAGTAGGAGGCTTTGCATATGTAAAGATCATATCGGTGAAAGGTATTAGTAGTTTTGGCATGAAAGGAACGTTGAGTCCAACGTATGTTAGACTATTTAAAGTTATTGAAAGAATTGGAAAATCTACATATATGTTACAGTTATCAGATCACATGTTTAAAATTCATAATGTATTTTATGTATCTCTTTTAAGAAAATTGATATCTAATTTTGGAAAACATATATCTATAGAATATATTGAGGTACATCCAAATGTGAGTTATATAGAAAAACCAAAGAGGATCCTAGATAATGATGTCAAAAGATTATAAAATAATAAATTTTGATGGTTAAAGTCTAGTGGAAGAACATAACTAAAAGAGAAGATGCTTGGGTTTTAGAAGAGCTAGCTATATCCATGTTTATTCTAATTTATTTTGGTTTTTAAAGGTCTAGGATGACAATTTCTTTTATGGTAGGTAGATTATAATAACCATTAAATTTTAAAAAGATATATTTTTACCTACAAGAGTAAAATATTAAGAGTCAATATAAGTCTAGATTATAAATCTCCTTTGCAATAACATAGATATTATTTTTCTCTACTTATAATATTTTTCCCTAATTTTTGGGCATTGTTGCAATTCCATAAGAAATTGACATATGAATGTACATATGAGTTTTAGTGGACCGTTAGGTGATAGTTATACAAATTGATTTCTTCCAATTATTCAAGAAATTCTTAGCTAACTAATGAATATTTTTTTCATAATTTTTGAATTCCTATATTTGAAGATATAAAATGATTTATATGGATTTTATGCTAAAAAAATAATTAGAATAATTACTAATATATCTTTTGATAATTTTATTAAAAAATATTTTTCAACATAAGAAAAACTCTTTAGCAAGCCATTTGATTCTCATCATTTTGTTAACATAGAGAAGAAAGAAAAAAATGGAAAATAAGAAGAAAAAGAGGGGATAGAGAAAAGAAAAGCTTGGTTTTCGAGGTCGTAGAGTCATTTTTGCTAATTGGTCTAGTTAGAAAATTTATTCATCTCAAGATAGGTCACACTATGCCTACCTCATTAGTTCTAAAAAATCTGATGTTTTTTTTTTTTCAAAATTTTTTATTACAAAAAAATATGGATAACTTTACATTGTTTAAATTTTCACTTCATAACTTTTTATATACTATAGATATTGAAATTTTGAATAATTCATAGAAATTTTATACTAGTGGTTTTTAAATTTATATGATTTTAATCAAATAAAAGATAACCAGATCTCTGAAAAAAAATTATAGTATAATTAAATTATTAAATCAATGTTTTGCAAGATCTCTAATAATTTAGTTAATTTTTGAAAATGTGCATTTTTGCTAATTAGGTTTTTCTGTTGCTTTCCATTAGGGTATGTTAGTAAAATTTAACATATATTTATTTATGCATGAATTACTACAATACATTAAATTATATGCCTAATTTGTTTAAATGGGTGATTTTGTGGAGATCTGAAAGGGATGAAGTAAGTTTTGTTATTGTGATATATGTATATTTTGCTTCAGAGTTATTAAACACTATATATTACTCAGAGTTATTGAACTCTATTTATTTTACAGAGTTATTGAGCTCTATTTACTACTCAGAGTTATTTAACTATGTTTGTTGGCTCAGTGTTTTTTGATATGTAAGGAGGCATAAAAGTTAGAGTTGTTGAACTATGTATGTTGGGAAGGATATATGAATTGCTTGTCCATTTTGTCTAAAGTTTTGATAACTGCATTTTTTTTCTCAGTGCCTTGTTAAATACTCAGTGAATGTTTAATAAAATATTTTTTAAGGAAAATTAAATATGTATTTGTGGCTTCGTGAACTATTTTAGCTCACTATAGTTATGCATTCTCTTGTTAGGATTTGGAAAAGGGAAGGATCTGATTGAGCGGTTAATTAAGATCTGATCTGATTATGTGTATATATTATTCTATTTTACTTTTTGTATAGTAATGGCTAGCTTTTGTTATGTTCTGCTATGCATTCTACTCCTTGTAGCCATGTATTGTAGTATTACTATTGTATATACTTTTTGATGATGCAATGAAAGAGATTTTATGAATGAGTTTATTTTAACATTTTGGATATTTTTAGTAGCTTTGTCGTCTTTTTTTTTTAAAGTTTAAATTGAAAGATGAAATCTAGAAAATTTCCAATATTAGATCTTATGATTTACCTATTGAAACTCAACACAATAAGACTTATCCCGTCAATGCATGGGTCTTATCGGCTAGGGTAGTGTCATGAACTCACTTAATATGACTAAATCTCTTTATACCAAAGTCACACACATCAGATTTACTAAAGTGGATAAACCAACAAACAAAAATCTATATAATTATTGTAGTTTTTATGATGACACTAGTAAAAAAAACTTCTAATTTTAAAAGTTCCACAAATACCACCTTTAACATTATTTTCAATAAGATGATTTTGTGCTTCTATCCTAATCACGGCAACTTGCCAATTCTATGGATTCCTTAGAGAGCAAAGAGAAACTAAAGATATGATGACCTAGTCTGTCATATGGGGAGAAGGGGAGTGTTCATATATATATTAATGGCTGACTTTATTATATTTGAAGTCCCAACAACATGTAATGCAATCTTCGACTGACCACATTCAAACATTTTAAGGTTGTGGTATCATCTGACTATGTTACCATCAAATTCTAAAAAAGTGGGCAAAAAACTAAGTTAAAGAGATTCTTACTATAATAAAAAACTTGTTACTTAAAAGCATTGGGGAATGTGTTAGAGTAGTTATAGTTAAAAGCTTAGAGGGGAGCAAGGTTGTAGACTACCATAAAAGTAGTGGATGTCTTGGCTAATAAAAGAACTCAAAGGTAGACATGTTCTAGCAATAACTACTTTAGCGACAACTATAATGGTGAATTGATCATGGATAAATATTGTGTACAAGATAGACATAAATTTAAAATTCCATAAACTAAATGTTGAAAATAATACACAACTAATTAAGTAAAAAATCAAGTAGATGCTTATTTTTCTAGAGAACCAACAAAAAATGAGGAGCAAAATTTCTTGAGGACTAGTTTGTGAGAGAGGTCCAATACCCTAACTAAACTTAGAGTATGTTGATGGTACAAACATTGAAGGGAAAAATGGAAAAAAATGTTCATATTTCACCAACTTGAATTCAACATATCCAAAGGATGGGTAGGCCCTTCTTTAGATAGATGTGCTAATTGATTTAGCAATATTCATCTTTATATTTAGTTTTATTCATGCCTTCTCAAAAAAGCACCATATATATATATATATATATATATATATATATATATATATATATATATATATATATATATATATATATATATATATATATATGTGTGTGTGTGTGTGTGTGTGTGTGTGTGTTGTGTGCTAAATGCCTTGATTAATTAGGCTCAAGTGTCTTTAGGTGAGCAGGATTAAAAGTGGTGGACTCAATAAAGATCTTGGTGCTCATGTTAAAGACTAATGTACACTCCCTAAAATCATAAAGGACTCACTATGGTCACTCAACCAAACTTTTAAGAACACTTTTCAAAGCTTGAAGGATCACCCTCCTTTTCCAAAGGGTCCACTCAACTTAGCTTGGTCAACATGAAATGTTGGTCTACTTGCTTGGTCAACATGAGCAACTCGCCAATTCATACATAGAGCTAACAAGTTTATTATCAAGTTGGCATTCCATTTTGAAGGCTTGCGATGTTATTTACCTAGTTAGAAACTCCTCCTAATCGCCCACCTAAGGAGCCATGCCCATGTACCTGACCATCATATGTCAACATGTGTATATTAATGCTTTGAGCATCATGCTCATGAATTCATAACTGCCTTGTCCAATAGTATTTATTTATTTCTATGATGTCAATATATAACTTCTCTTGTAGCACAAAAACTTTTATAAATATAGGGTGAAATGGTCATTTCTCACATATTTGATCATTATTGGAAGTTTATGCTAGTAATAAAATACTTAGATATTCTCATTAGAAAACCTTTTCTTTGACACAAGCACACACATCCTCTCATAATTTTTTTATTCTTTTGGAAATTTAAAAGTCTTGAAAGTTAGATTCTTATGTTACCATAGATAGAATTGTATTTAAAAAATAATATTAGATGTAATAATGTTGTATTTTAACTTCTTTGCATTCTGATTGGTCTTATAAAACTTTTGGCACCCTCCACCGCTTGGTTGGACTAAGTTCAATGTTGATGCAGCTCTTCTAACTTCTTATAATGCTTGAATTAGTGGTTGCTTCCGTGACCATAAAGGAAGATTATTGATTGCTTTTGGAGAAAAAAGAACGCATTGGAATATATCTCATCTTGAATTGGATGCTGTGATGGCTAATAAAAGATTCATTCAACTGTGGATGCTTGAGAGTAAAGGGGTTATAATTGAAGGGGATAACATCAATGTTATCACATTCATTCAACATTCTATGAATAAGGCTAAGTGGAAAAACTACAATCGGATGGAGGACGATTTTCTTTTCTTGGCCGATTTCAATAAGGTAATTCTTCACCTTATACATAGAGATTGTAATAAGGTAGCCGATATGTGTGCTACTTTGGCTTTAGATAGCAACTTTTGGTTTGATAGCTCTTCTTTTGCTAACATTCCTCCTTCTCTTTGTTATTTACTGAAGAAGGAATGTGAGCCTCTACTTTAGTTTGTATCTAGTTCTTTCCATATTAATTGCTATTTGCATTCTTCAAAAAAAAAAAAAAGATGTAGTTGTTACATGATCAAATGTAACCTAGGTTTGTATCAAGGATTATTAATATCACATTCTAGAGCTATATATTCATCTATGTAAGAATAATATTAAATTATTTTTATTACTTAATATGATAAAAGTAATAATAAAGGGTTTTTTTAAGGAATATTATGGTGTTTACTAAATTATATAATATAGATTTTAAAAAGAAAAAAAATGTTAGGTTGGTGTTGCATAGTTACCAAGAAAATTAAGATGCATTTACATGAGATTTTACTCATCATTCATTGCCATAAAAATATATGAGACTCCGTTAAACCAAGAATCAAGTGAAGAAGAAAGTTGATCCAAAAAATAGCAATAAAAAAAATATATATTTAATGAATAAAAAATATATTGGTATATATGGAGGTATAAAGAGATCAAGATATAAATAAGTGAGTGAGAAAGAATAATGAGTTAAGGAAGTTGAATCTCATTCAAGCTTCTTGTTGATGTGAGAAAAGTAGGTAAAAACTAAAATGTAACTCTAAACCCTTCTCCAAATGCTACAAGAATCACAAGGATTAATCTATTTTCCATAAACTTGAAGAGCCTATTGAAGGATTGACAACTTTTAGGTATTCAATTATTATTGAGTGCCACATCCATGTTCTTCAATTTTCTAACATGAGACTATCTCAACATAACCACTATTATCTCTACTTAGCCACCATCTCTTCAACAAGTTCACCATCAATCAAAGGGGTACACCATAAATGTTAGGTCATCCTCCTATAACCATAAACGTTAAATGGAATAAGCTAGACAAGATAGGTGTTTTTCTACTTTGTTATCCTACTCAATAAGGCCACCAAATATGATATGAGTGTAAATATAGTTAGAGGTAGAGGTGGTGATAAAAAATTAAACATATATCACATTCTCTCTTTATTTTGCTTATTTATCACTATTTTAGTATTATTACATGCAAGAAATTTATGTGCAACTCACTTGAATATTTTTACCCAAATTGATGGAATTATCACCTCAAATATAGATGGGAGATGAAGGATGCAGTGGTTTTCTAACATAGATGGTTGATGAAAAAGAAATTTTATTAATGCTTAGATGTGGTGTTGATATATTGAAGAAGTTAACGAACAAGACATAGATTAGTATTATCACAACATCGATAAAACTATTATATAAGTTTTCTAACATATCACTTATTAGAAGTTAACGAACAAGACAAGTCATAAGTCATCATATACAAAAATAATAATTGATTTTTGACTTTCCAATAAATGTGGAAGTACTATGATGAGCTCATGTACTATAGGAATATAGTAATTTTTTGACTACACCCTCCATTGCAAAATTTATCACAAATAACCTTTTATGACATGCAAGTATGTTGTTGAGCTGGATGTTTATTTACTTATCATAAAAAATTTAATGACAACCATAGTTGATCTTAAATATATATATTTTTAGTGTAAGTAAAAAAAAAATAGATATCACAAATAGCTCCTACAACATTGAAAATTTTAAATTTCTAAGTGATATTTTTAACTAAAGATGGCTATAAATCTAGTCACAAATTGGTATACAGAGTAGACATGAATGTTCTTCTTAACTATTATTCTAACCTACAAAAGATATAGATACCAAACAACACAACATCAAATGCCATTAAATTTTGAATAATTTCCTAGAATTAAAACATAGAAAGCACGACCTGATTAAAATTAGTACACTAATATAATAATTATATGATTTTAGTTAGATCAATGATTATATACAATAGTTCGGCCAATATTATATACAACAAGTCATATATATCTTTCATCAAAATAAAATAAAAGAATAAATTCTAATTAGTTCATTAAATCCACTTGTCATCATCATCACCATCATTTTCATTATCATCATCATCGTCAGGTAGTGTTTCACGCCAATCTCCTTGCTATTGATGCACCTTCAGCATGGATGACATATATAACAAGTTTCTTGTGATACTGGCTACTTCTAGACTTTGTGAAGTGATATATACTAGCTTCTATCATGAAAAAAACAAAACCTCCAAAGGCATACATATGGCACTTGTCCAACCCTTTACTTACTTCCATCCAAATATTTAGATTAAATGTATGCTAAGAAGCACACTTTACACAAATTTTTTTTGCATAATTCACTCATATTTTTTCTTATTTAAAGAAGAATATGTTTGTTGAAATATAATATAATTTCCAATTTATTCTAGTTAGAAATAAAACGTTTAAATTTGTACTTATAATAGCTTCAGAAAAAGTATTAATATATTTCTTTGTACCTTTCTTCTTATGTGTCCTTCAAAATGACATAATTTTGCAAGCTGCTCTTTCAATTCTTTTTCATATAATAAATAATCAATGATTAATCATTATATTTTTTATATTTAAAATTATTCTAAATCTAGAATAAAATAGTACAATATGATACTCATATAAATAAAGGGACAAATAATTAGCCCCTCATAAATTCTTTGGGAAACTCCTTCATTCGAGGCCACTTTTGATGACTTATATCAATCCTCATTAGTCTATTATATGATAAGTCTATTTTGAACAACATCATTTATTCAGTATGGCCCATATAACTTCATGTTGCAAAAGTAATCTATATTAGCTTCTTTTGAGACATCTTTATAAGCTATGTCAAGATTTTATGAATGATGCCTCATAATAGTCTTCTCGTAAGAATCTCATATAGTGGTAGCCTCCTACAATGATGTTAAGAGTAAATTATGTGTGTTTATTGTCTCAAAATTAAGTGAAAACATGTTGTCTTAAATGTCTTCGTGAAGAAAATCTCAAGAGAAGGCCAAAATTCCTAAATATTGAATGAGTGCCGCAGCATCCATGGATGTAGCGCTACAATATTCATATTCACAATACCTCTACATTATTGTTCCAATCGCACTAGAATTTAAGGATGATCAACAGCTCCGGTAGAGCCAAGGTTAGCGCCGTAACATTCAATAATGTTGTTGTGCAAAAAATAGCACCGGAGTCTCCAGAAATGAAGCATTATAGCACAATGTTTCACCTCGTCGCAGTGTCAGACTATACATTCAAGCATCACCGTACTCATATTTTATAACATCACAGAAAAGATGTTACCAAAGTATGGAACCACATTGATTCAGTCAAATGTCATACCAATTCAATAAACATATGAGCAAAGTTAACACAATGCCGCAGTGGAGTAAACCAAATAGTGTTAAGGTGCTAGTTCATAATATAACATTGGAATGTCACCATGCCGAGAATCATGGTGCTTGAGGAATTTTTTAAACCTATTATAAATAGTTTTTTAGTTCTTTAATTTAAGAGCTCTATCACTTTCAGTGAATTTTGTAAATTTTATTGTATTTTTTAGTACCTTATTTAAATAAAATCTAAGGGAGGTTGAGGAAGTGCAAGATACTTTCATTGGAGATCTTAGCTTATCTTGTGTAAGCAATCCTACCATTAAAGAAGGAAGGAGTTTAGAGAAGTCAATTGGATTATCCTACTGAAGTTTTTTCTTAATGCTTCTCCTGTATCCATTCTTCTATGAGTGAAATGAAGATATGTTTGCTTTTTTAATTTATCCATGTCTGCATAATTTTTTAGTTTTGGGCTAGTGATGTGAACATAATGTAAGTACTAATATAGAATCTCATACTATGAATGAGAGTATATAAATTTTTAATTTCTCTTATTCTTGATTTAATTCATATAATGACCATATGTATAGTAAATTTTTAGTGTAATTTATTACCTTGACGGAGGAATATTTGAATAAATAGGAGAATTGAAATGAAATTTTGGCATGCCTGGATATATAATGTTAAACTTTATAGGTTCTATGGAGACATTAGAACTGTAGGAAGGTCTTGAACCTCTCTTTTAACCCCTATATGCTTGGAAGAGATTTAAGAATGCATATGCACGGATTCACATTAATATTTAAGAGTCATTAGGAAAATATTATTATTTTACAAGAATTAGTCCAAAACATATTTTACTTGTTAGTATCTCATCATCTTTGGCATTCTCTATAAGTGGTAGAAATTGAAAACCCTTAATTTTTATTGAGTATGTTAAACCTTTCATATATAGTAAAGAAGTACTAGTTTGATTACAATTTAGTAAAACACTTCTGTATGGGTTCAACACTCGCTAAATCACATTATTACTTAATTGACATGTATACTTTCGCATCTAGTTAACATTTCTTATCAAAGTACACCTTAGCATATTTAAAAGCTAACACGCAACAGCCACACCTGCACATCTCATCGAGTTTTATGATCCGTTGTCAGGGACGTAATATACTTATTGTAATTTCAAATTATATTATTGAACTAGTTGCAAATTTAGACCTACTTGTATCGTGTATTTTTAATTTGAAATATATTTTAAAATTTTGAAAAAATTATATTATTTATTTAGTTTTTGTTCTTTACTTTTTAGTGCATTGTTATTGCATGGTTAATATATATAGTGAGTAGCCCTTATTTTTTATTTTAAGTTTTAAAGGACCCTCAAAAAATTTGAAAAACCAAAAAGATTTCTACTTTAGAGATATTTGAATGATCAAGACAATTTTATACCTCGTAAGGACAATGTTATCCTATTGTAGAAGGAAGCCATCAGGATATCAATAGAACTACCATCTTAACTACTAATTTTGAGATGCAAAATGCCATAATTCATATAGTCTCAAATTTCCAAATTGGGGGAACTCCCATTGAGGATTCCAAAATATACTGAGCTAGTTTCTTAAAAATTTATGTAAAATTCAAGTATATTAATGTCAGTGATGATATTATTAGGCCTCAATAATTTTTATTTTCTCTAAGAGACAAAGCTAAGATGAGATTGAATTCCTCGACCCCAGGCTCTATAACCACTTAGAATGAGTTAACACACAATTTTTTAGCTAAGTATTTTCCATCTTAAAAAACTATCAAGTTTAAGAATGATATCACATCTTTTGCCAAGTTTAAAAGAGAGTCAATTTATAAACGTTGGGCGGAATTTAAGAAAATTCCCTCATTATACTTTACTTGATTGCTTGGCTATTCAGACCTTTTGTGATGGGTTGGTAGGATCCCTTTGGTCTATTATATATGCAATAGATGGATGATCTTTAATGTTTAATCCACACGATAAAGCCAATGAATTAATTGAGGAAATGAATACAAATAATTTTTAGTTGTCTTCTGATAGGGTGAATCCTAAGAGAGAAGATGAAGTTTATGAATTAGATGCTTTATCTTTGTTACTACTCGGGTGGCTGCAATTTCAAAAAAAATTAGATACTATTGGAGTTAGTTCAAAATTAGTAATGCAATTGGAAGAGCATGATTTAAATTCTATTAGTGATAGTAATGCTCCAAGGATTAAGAATAAGTTTGATTAAAAGAAAAAAATAATCTCTATTCCAATACATATAATTCAGGTTGGAGGAATCAGACTAATTTGAATTGGTCTAATAATAATATTAATGATAATAACTAGTGGAATATAGGTCAATCTAATCAAGGAGGAAATTGGAATAATCCTAAGAAACTTGTACTAAACCCTAAACAGTCTTATCACCAAAGTTTTAATCAAAATAGTTAATTCTGAGATAGGAGGAAACTTTTAGAAGAGGTTGTGATTCAGTTAGGAACCTAATTGTAAAGTTAGGTTGCTTCAATTAAAAACCTAGAAAATCAATTAGGATAGCCTTCATTCTCTTTTAGAAGTATACATCTTAGAACTTTGTCCGATAATACTGAAATTAATCTAAAGGAGAAAAGCAAAGAGCATATTAGAGACTACTTGAGAAGTGGTGATGATTCATTACAACTAAAATGACATATCTAAAAAATTCTAACTAAAGAGTTTAAATTTAGCATTATTTAGGAGGCAATCCAATTTTATTTTTATGTTTATTTTCTTTTTTTATAGTTTATCTTATGTTTGCACTTTGTATTATTTATAAAAGTCATTAATGTTAATTTTTACTAAGTAATGAAAAGTTTTTGAAGAAAAACATTTTGTTGAAAAAATTGAACTAGCACCATAGTATTATTATTTGAAATGTTAGTGTTTTTCTGTTAAGCACCATGGCATTAAAAAATAACATTACAACACTAAACTCTTAGGAAAATTTTCTAGATTGCACCACCACTATAATTCCCACCACATATCTAGATATTGGTGCTACTAAATCAAACTCTATCAGGCTAAGAGTGCTCCACCAACTTAGAAAACTCCTTAATCAATAGAGGTACTAGCAAATGCCTAAGTTCCCTTTTCAACCCTCGCAAAAACCTATAGCATTTTTCGTTATAGTGGGGATCAAATGAGGAGCATACTTAGAAAGAGTAGTAAACTTAGCCTCATACTGCATCACTATCTTATGTCCTTGCTCCAGCTTAATGAAAGATTCCTGTATTTTTCATCGGGCAGACGGAGATATAAATCATATCCTGAATACTATAATGAACTCATGCCAAGTGAACTCAGACTTTATCTTCCCTTAAAATTTCTCTATCTGATATCCAATCCATAATCTCTCTTCCTCTCCTTTAAACAGGAACATAACTAATGGTACCTTCCGGCTCTCTAGACACTACATGCTCTCAAAAAATTTCTCTACCCTTAGCAACTAGACTATACTTATCTTTTACACATACATTATTATCACAATATTATAATAATAATCTTAATCACATATTAACATTAATTTTTAATGTATTACATCAAATAAAACATAATTGAGCTTAATTTAGAAAATGTTAAAATGTCATAATGGTAGACAACAAAAATCATATTGAGACAAAATTCACATTTTGGGAATTTAACCAAATTACCAAATATTGCATAAAATAACATTTTGAAGCTTTAGTTGAGATAAATCAATACTTTTAGACATTAAAATAATATTTTGAGTATGCTAAAATTGTTATATTTTCAAAATCACCTAGTGAAAAATCTTTAAAAAATATTCAAAATATTCATAATCTCAATCTCTATAACATACAAAAAGTTATGTGGTGAACGTTTTACCAATAAAAAATTAATCAAATTTTTTGGTAGTGAAAACACAAATTTGATCAAAAAAATATTAAAAATACAAAATATTTGAAATCAGAAATAGTGTAAATGTTCCTTATAGTGAGACGAGCAAATATCTTAACTGGCCCGACTAACGAAAATCGCTCGGCATCCAAATCCCAAAAATTTTTCATCTCCTAAATTTTTTCCTTTTTTCTCTAATTGATTTCTCTGTTAGCCGAATACCTAAAGAGAAAATTAGAGTAAAGTGGAAATAGTTATTTAGGAATAAAATAATAATATAATATAATATAATATAAATATATAATTAATCAATTTTTAATAAAAATTCATATAAATCTATTTAGTACTTTAAAACTTATAGAAAAATATCCATAAATAAATCATTTAAAAAAATATCAATGAACTTGGTTTTCAAAATGGACACGTGACTGTCTCAAAATCTCCATTTGTACTAAGAGGTGCCAATTTATTAATGATTTTCACTAACGTTAAATTATTATGAAAAATTTCATGAAAATAAAATACTAAAATTATAAAACTATTATGAAGATGGTTTGTGATTTGGAGTTATATTGACTAAAAAAAATATTTACCTCTATCAAAATAAGGGTTACTACAACCACAACATTGTATATTTGAACACCACAATACAATTATGCCTTATAAAGTGCCTAGGCATTTTCTCTTTAAGGACTACATTATTTGGTCAGTTATTTCTATAGTACTGATTGCAGTGCAGTCAATATTTCATACATTCATTTTTTTCATTATGATGCTTTATTAAGCTTCGTAACACTATCTCCAATGCCACAATATTAGGTTAAAAAATTATTCTATTATTTAAAGCACCACAATGGCAGTCTATCTTAGCATTGTGATGCTCTCACAAGTTTGTTGCCACATTATTCTCTAGTTAAAAAGCCAAGATTTCATTTTCCAAAGCCTGCACCACAGCGTCATGTGTCATGCACCTTTGTAGTGCATGTTAGTTTGACCATTTTTCATTTGTGTTGTTTAGCACTACAATGCTATTCCTCTGAGCGCTACAGTACTCATGCTAATTATAAATAGGATTTATATTTTTTGAATTTTCTTCACTGAGTTTTTTTTTCATTCCTCTATAAGTTTTGTATATTCCTTGTTAACCTATGCTTTTTGAGAAACGACCCAAAAGGTATTTGGTAATAAGAATCCTACATCCTCCTCCTTTGAAAAAAGTAGATTCATATGTTTTGAAGATGAGCAATGGTATGGGGCGATGTTGGTGAATAAGTAGTTAATCCCTGAGAGAGGCTTTTGAAAGTTTGGGGAGGTTGTAAGACCTCGTTGAACTACTCTGGGCACACCAAGAGGGGGGTGAATTGACTATTTAAACATTTCTTTCGCCCAATTTTTTTTAAATTTTTTTAATAACTTAAAATAAATAATTTGATTTTCTGATGCAGAAGCTAATAAACTTAACATCAATTATAATTATGGTATTGCTAATTTAATCAACTCAATATAGAATAAACCACAAATTTTTTAACATTCAATTTTCAAGAAAATAAATCATAGAAAAATAAAATGTAAAAAATAAAAATTAGAATGAGCATACTAGAATTTCATAATGGTTCAATCAATGAATAACATACATCCACTCCTCAGAGTCCTCTTCTCCAGGTATAGCACTAAATCTTTAGTGACTCTCTTTTAGCCCCTATAGCTAGGCAGAGTAGCCCTTACAAAATCTCTTCCACCAAATTGGTGCGGCAGAGGACCATAATCCTTTTACCCTCCTGATGAGATAAACATCCTGAAATCCTTTTTAACTCTCCTAGTGAAGGAAGAGAAATGGGATTTATTTTTCACCCTCGTAGTGATGGCAGAAAACTTGAAATTCTTTTTCACCCTACTGGTGAAGACATATAACCTCGAATAACTTTCACGTTCCACAGTGCGACAAAGTAGTTGGGTCCCTTGACACTAAAGAGATCTTCTTCCCAAAGCTTCCCTCAAGATAAACCTTGATACAAGGAGGAACTCGGGTGAAATTTTGTAAGAGCTATTATGTGGAACTCCCTCCCATACTCCTTTAAAAATCATAAGGATCTTCTAACTCTCTCATAAACTCCACCCTTTCTCTTCCTATTTCTAGGCTCTCTCTTCAAGCTTTTTTTAGAAGAAAATAACTCAATGAATGCATAAAAGACTCTTACAAAGTCTTATGATAAAGCTTAAATTGAGTGCTTCAAAATACCTTAAAAATTCAATTCATACTTCAAAAGTTTATAAAGTTTGACCACGAGATCATATAGTACGATGCCCAGAATTTGACCTGTTAATAATGTATGATCACCAGTTAGTACAATACAATAAGTTCAAATTTTTATTGTTCATGATGTACGATGTCTAGTTATTATAACATGATCAGTTCAATTTTGCCTGTTATTATTGTATGATTAGCATTTAGTGCAGTGTGATATGTTCAAATCATATTGTTTAATTAAATGAATAGTAGTATAATATGATTAGTTCAACGGAATTGTAGTTCATCCAAGTGATTCCTAGGGCAACCAAATATCATCTCTTTCGATCATACAGTATGATCCAGTTCATACAATAAGATCCAAAAGTCAAAATTAAGAAGATTCCATTAATTAATCATAGGATTAAATTAGGGTAATATTTTAAACATCATATAAAATGATTAAGTTCATACAATATGAATAGAACAACATTTAAAATTCAAAATTTTGCCCAATTTTATGAGTAGTAGGGTTTTTGATTATAGCATATCATCCAATATAATGTGGTGCTCGTACTATATGATTAGTTGCATTTCAAAATTATTTTCTCAGATAAATAAAATATTTTAATTATTTTATATAATAATAGATTGTATAATATGATCTATATCATGCAGTATGATATACATAAAAATTTAAAATTTTTTAAAAAAATTGCTCCCTTTGTGTGTGTGTGTGCATGATCACGAGGCTTACATACACCCTTACAAGACTTGACTCAAGAAATAATAAACAAAATAAATGAATATTATAGACTCTTTCAATACATCCTATTCTACCAAATCTTGAGCACTGAATCTTTATTGAATGGTGCATGATGTACCTGAAATGTTAGTATACACACAAATAAATATGCACTACAAATATTTGGAGAAATAAAGAGGAAACTAGTAATAGTATTTATTATCAAAATCATAAACTTGGAAGTCCGAGTTACAATAGCTTTCAATACCCAAGTGGGAAGGTAATGCATATTATAGTCAACTAGGGTACAAAGCTTTTGTGTGAGGAACCTTATGTTGATATGATTAATGTGGTGAGAGATTTCTTTGCCAGTGGAAAGGAGTCAACAGACAACATGTGCTATGTCAGAGGTATGTGGATACCATTTAATTATGTGACCATTAATTCTCTTTACAAGTTTAGGTATTTTGAGTACACCCTTTTTTGGAGCCTATAATTCTTATGAGATTCTGAGAGTTTTGTGTGAGCCTCATAGTGGGGCAATATGGAAGAAGAGGGATGATAAAATTATTAATTTTCATGCAAAGAATTAAGTTTGTGCTTGGAGTACAAAATAAAAGCTCCAAATATTAAATATAGTTGGTGGTAGAGGTAGAATATACATGAAAGGTAAAAAAAAAAAAAGAAGAAGATTTGTTTAAAAAATTGATTAAGATGTAAAAGCTCAAAAAATTAGGAAAGATATAGAGGGGCTCGTAAGGAGTCTACAAAAGTAATACTTAATACGAAGAATTAAATTTTTAATAATTTATATAATAGGTTAGATACCAAAGATAGAAGAAATAAGGATCTAGTTTAAATGAAGTGCATTAAGGATGACATTAAATAAGTAATCTTCTTAGAAGAGAATATTCAACATAGATGGATGACATATTTTGATAAGCTTTTCAATGAAGATTATAAGAATAAGAATAAATTTAGTTCTATTAGCATCCTAAATGAAAATTGAGATTTTTTCTTTTTATCGTCATATTAGTAAAATTGAAGTTAAAGATATTTAACGAAAATGACGTGAGAAATAGCTGTTGGACTTGATGCTATGCCAATAGACGTATGGAAATGTTATGGTCATGATGGAGTTTCTTGGCATACTAATCTTTTTAATATTATTTTGAAAAAAAAAAAAAATTGTGATATGTGTAGAGAAGTGTGGTGGTTCCTATTTTTAAGAAGAAAGATGATGCATAATAGTGTGCAAATTTTAGAGGAATTAAGTTAATGTGCCTTACATTAAAACTATGGGAGAAAATAATTTAGCATAAGATTAGACATAAAACTAATGTTTCCCTAAATCAAATTAGATTTATGCCAAGCAGGTTTACTATGGAAGTTATACATTTATTGAAAGGTTTGTTGGATAAGTTTAGAGAGAATAATGAGAATTTATATATGATATTTATTAATTTAGAGAAAGTACATGATAAAGTTCCAATAGAAGTGCTCTAGAGAGTTTTAGAAAAGAGTTAATAATGCTTATATCAAGTATTTTAGGATATGTATGCGGGGGTTGCTACGCGTGCTCAGTTAAACACAAGGTGGTTTGACCAAGTATTTTTCGATTTTAGTTGGATTACATTAAGAAGCAACTTTAAGCTCATATCTTTTTGTTTTAGTCGTTGACAATCTTACTAGACATGTATAAGAAGATGTACTATGGTGTAGTATGGTGTATGTTTTTTGTTGATGATATTCTTCTTGTTGATAACACTATAGAGGGAGTTCAAGGAAAACTTGAATTATGGAGTTCAACCTTAGAATCTAAAAGTTTTTGTTTGAGTATATTTAAAATCAAATACATGGAGTGTTATTTTAGCAGTAATATTTACTAAACATATTTGGCAATAATTTTGTAAGTGAGTTGGTTTGCCCTAAATTGATTAAGGTATTCCTCATAAGAAAACTTAGAAAAGTTTTAAATGTTTTTTTCACTGTTTTAAAAACTAAATCGAAACAGCTCGATCACTCAGTTGAATTATGAACTGGTCTGCCGACCGGTTTGGAATAGTGGCAGTTTTCAAAAACTGATTAAACTAGTAGTTAATTAATTGAAATAATTTACTTAAGAAATTAATTTAAAATTTATATATTTTAGTTGAATAAGAGTCAATAACGCTTTATTAATTATACTTTATCACATGACCCAATATACCTTGTGTCATTTTTTCCCGTGTGAATGAAAAAACTTATATAAACCAAAACAATGCTAACATAGAGTGTTTAAGTCATGTGGGACTTAAAAATCACGGCGAAGTTCTCATGTTCACTATACATACACTATATATTTATACATATATTTTTAATTAAATTTTAATGATACAAATAATATTTAATTTTTATCTATTATTTTTTCAATATATTTAATTATATAATATTACTTTTGTTTAAGTTTATCAAATTTTTAATAATAAATAATATAACATGAATATATATTAATATATATATATATATATATATATATATAATATATATATATATATATATATATATATATATATATATATATATATATATATATATATTTTTTATTTTTCTCATAGGTTTAAATTCTATCTAAACATATAACTTAAAGTAGAAATTATTTATATTAAATTTAAAAATATATATATATATGTAAACTAATTTTATATTAAATATGAATTATATTGTTCATAAAGTATAATTTTAAATCTCCAACTCATGCTTAGGTTGGATATTTGATATGTATGATAGGATATATTTGTGTTTAAGTTTAAAGTTAGATTATCACAATATTATGTTAATTTTATTTAGTTTTAAAAATATTATATTTATTAGACATCATACTCAGTCCTAATCGAATCGTGAACCTCTGCTTCTTCCAATTCATTATCCAATCTGAATTTCATAACCTTATTTTTTATTTTGTTCAAAGCAACTTTTTTCTTTCTCACCAAACTCTCTTCATGCTATCCATATATTCCAGCCCCGAGCTCACATCAAACATTCGAGCACTTTACAATCCCCATGCTCCTCGCCTCATTTGCACCCTCGTCCATGAACTTCTATTGTGTAGACTACAAGTTAATTGATCGTTAAGTTGTAAGCAGCGTTTGTAAAAAAAAGATTGCAAACGAAAAAAAAAATTAATATATATATTTATATATATACACACTTTTGTATTATAGATTTTCGCGCCTGAAGTGATATCCTTTCCCAACATGTTTTTAAATGTGGCTGCAAAGAGATGAGGCTCAGCATGTCCGTTTTTATATAATTAATGTTATCTTTGTTTTGTTCGTGCAAGATTGCGGCCTTTATTTAATTTATTTTATTTCATGATTGATATCTATTTTATTTAATAAAATAATAATGCTCCTCATTTTTGCACGATTTGTTTTATTTATTTTATGATTGTGACATGAGTTGATCGAATCCAATAACACACACACACACACACACACATATATATATATATATATATATATATATATATATATATATATATATATATATATATATATATATATATATATATATATATATATATATATATTCTTGTATAATAAATAATTCATTATTTTTTATAAGCCATGCACATAAAAATTTTATCCTTTTCAAAATTTTATTTAGAAATTTTAGAATTCGGATACAATTTTTTTCTCCCCTTTAAGTTCGCATTAAATAGGATATTACAGTAAACTTTAATGCTGAAATGATCTGGATAAAGAATGAAGTGACGTTCGTTAGAAGAAATTTGTATTCCATATAAATTCTTACAACCCAACCCTCCTTCGTCAAGAACACCACAATTTTTATGCCAAGCAGCCCAATGAATAGCTTTGGAATTGTTTTTAGCAGCCCATTGCTATTGCTTTTTCTCATAAACTTTGGTTTTCTTGAAGATCTAATAGTAGTTTATGGGCTCGCTTCATGAATGTTAAATATTGTTATAATAGGCATCCGGCTCTTTGCTCCTTTAAAAATACTGATTCTTCTACTTGGAAAAGGTTGTGTAACATTAAGTGGGAAGCTGAAAAGTTTATCCAATGGGGGCTGGGTAGAGGGGATATTTATTTTTGGCAGGATAAATGGTTGGAGGATTTTTCTATAGATTATTTTTTTAATACGCATACCTTGCATTGGAACCCATTAAAGTTTCTAAATTTCTTATAAACAATAGTTGGAACTTGGACATTTTAAAGAATCTTTTGCCTAATTGTTTAGTTGTTAAGCCTAAGTGAGTGTCCCAAGGCTACCAAGAGGGGGGGTGAATTGGTAGTTTAAAAAATTAAAATTTAAGACCCCTTTTTAATTTTTGTAGAAAAAGATTTTTCAACCACAGAGTTTTTTTTTTTTTTAAACTGAAATAGAAAGTGCGGAAATGTAAAAACAGTAAAATAAATGACACCAGATTTATAGTGGTTCGGTCTATAACCAGACCTACATCCACTCCTCAGAGGCACCCTCTGAGTTTTGCACTAATACCAATAGTGACTCTCCTTTTGCACCCACAGCAAGGCGGAGAAGCCTTTACAACACACTCTTTTCACCACTCCCCGGTGCGGCAGAGAACCGTTCGTCCTTTTACACAATACCCAGTGTTGGCAGAGAACCGTCCGTCCTTTCACACTCTCCTAGTGTGGGCAGAGAACCCTTCGTCCATTCACACTCTCCTAGTGTAGGCAGAGAACCCTTCGTCCTTTCACACTCTCCTAGTGTGGGCAGAGAACCCTTCGTCCTTTCACACTCTCCTAGTGTGGGCAGAGAACCCTTCGTCCTTTCACACTCTCCTAGTGTGGGCAGAGAACCCTTCGTCCTTTCACACTCTCCAAGTGTCTGCAGAGAACCGAATCTCCTTGACAGATCTTCTCACAAGAATCTAGAAGGAAGAAAGAAAAGAGTGAAGTAATCCCAATTCACAAGTAGAGACTCTTACCTTTGAAATCCAAGTGAAGCCTTCTTGCTTCTATGGTAGGAATCCTCCATTGAATGCTCTCTTCACTTCTCTCCTTGGTTATTCTCTCAAGAGGCACGAAGATAAAATGACAAAAAGATTGGGTGGCAGTCTAATTTGGGCTATTTATACAAAAGACAAGAAAAACCGCCCAAAAACTGCGAGTTTTCAATTCTGTACGCAATGGATCGTCCTGTACGATCGTGGATCGTCCTGGACGATTTTACTTAAACGATCTGAAACGACCCTATTTGAATATGTGTACGAAGTGTCTTCGTACAGCTGATCGTCCTGTACGAACTAGGTTCGTCCAGTACGAACGGTTATTACAAGGTCGAATCTAGAAACTGCTGAAAACTGTCCTAAGTCGGTTAATCGTTTAGACGATAATTAATTTCGTCTGGACGAAAATTTTACAGAGAACCAATCGTACTGTACGATAGTTAATTTCGTCTGGACGAAAATTTTACAGAGAGCCAATCGTACTGTACGATAATTAATTTCGTCTGGACGAAAATTTTACAGAGAGCCAATCATACTGTACGATAATTAATTTCGTCTGGACGAAAATTTTACAGAGAGCCAATCGTACTGTACGATAATTAATTTCGTTTGGACGAAAATTTTACAGAGAGCCAATTGTACTGTACGATAATTAATTTTGACCTGGACGAATAGGACTTAGAAAATTTTTGGAGATAACTGTCTGATCGTCCAGTACGAACGAAAATCATCCTGTACGATCAATACAAAATTAATATGATCTCCTTATTTGTGTGTGCATGTTTTTATTCACTTAAGTTACAATCACTCCCTTTCAATTTGATTTCTAAGCAAAGTGCAAGCTTCAAAAATTTCAAAGTATCTCATGCTGATTTTAATTTGAAGTCTTCGTAGTCTGGAGTTCTTTACCTGAAATGTTAGTACACACAAGAGCAAATACAATTCTTCCAATATTGTTAGGAGATAACTACACATTTGAACAATAATGTTTGAAATCATCAAAACTTTATAAGTTGCCAAAAAATGTAATGCATGCAAATAGCAACTATCTTAACAATCTCCCCCTTTTTGATGATGGCAAAACAATTATTGTTTGTATGATTTCAATTTAAACAAATCTTTCTATCTCCTAAACTCCCCCTGAATTGATGAATACATGAAAATAAGGAGGCAATTTAAATCAAAAAAGAAATTTTTTAAAATTTTTATTTTTCAGACACACAAAACAAACACAATAACATACAAACATAAAGAACACAATAACATACAAACATAAAGATTTCTCCCCCTTTTTGACAACAACAAAAAGTGAAGAAGAAATAGACAAGAAATGTAAGTAATTGTATGAAAATTCATTTGAACATTTAATCTAAATGGTGATTGATATAAGGTATGCAATTTTAAAACTAAAAACATTAGGTCAATCATAGAAATTCAGGAAATTTAAAAAGTGATATAACATTGTAAGTAAGAAGAATTTAGCAAAGACATGATTCAATTTAGACATTTCAATATAGAAAATCATTACAAGAGAGATGAAGAAAAAAATTTATATTACAATATTCAAAAGAATATAAATGAACATAAGATCAATTTGAATTTAGAGATTGAAAGAATTTGGAAAGAAAAGAATTATCACATGTGGCGCTTTGCGCATCTTTTTCAAAATTTTGAGCACATTTTTGTGCATCTTTTGATATTGGCCTGATTTTGTGCCTCTTTTTTATATTTGCGAACCTTTTGAGCATTCCTTTTGATTTTAGTACTTTTTGTACAATTTTTCAAGAGTAATTTAGACCAATTCTTTCCAAAATCAATAATCTAAAATTTCAAATATTTCTAAGTGCATAAATATTATTTGAGCAAGGAAATACAAAATAAGAAAAACATCTAAATTGCAATAATAATTTTAACTTTTATGTGGTCTAAATGAATATACATGGATTTAAAAATTCTAATTATAACAAGTTATAAACAACTTTTAAATTTAGAAAGATTAGATTTTCTAATGTAGATAATCTCAAATTACAATCTAATTTAAGCACTATGAAGATTAAATAATTCTAATGAAATTCATAAAAATTAACGACATTTCAATAACAAATCAACATTGAAACAAGTACGAAATGCATTGATAGTTATGAAAGGATTACACATTTCATAATATCAAAATACAACAAAAAAAAAATACAAACAAAATACTTAACATAAGCACTTAACACAACAAGACATAAAAAATGAGAAACTAACACATAAAAAAAATACAACACAAATACAACAAATTCATTCAAAACACACAAAAATTCACAAAATAAAAAACAAAACATAAACATCAATGTTGCAAAGACATTTTGTTTAGGCATTTAAATCAATAACACCTAGCCTTGTTCTTAAAGTACTGAAGGTATCAAGGGCTAAAGGTTTTCTAAAAATGTCTGCAAGTTGATTTTCAGTTGAAACATGTGTGAGTTCAATTTCTCCTTTGGATACATGATCCATTATGAAATGATGTCTTATATCTATGTGTTTGGTTCTAGAATGTTGAATAGGATTTTTGGAAATGCAAATAGCACTAGTATTGTCACAATAAATTGGAATAGTGCCTACAGATAATCCTAAATCAATCAACTGTTGTTTTAACCAAAGTACTTGTGCCACACAACTTCCTAAAGCAATATATTCTGCTTCTGCAGTAGATAGGGCTACTGAATTTTGTTTTCTATTGGACCAAGAAACTAATGAATTACCAATGAATTGACATGTTCCAGAAGTGCTTTTCCTATCCACTCTACAGCCTGCAAAGTCAGAATCTGAATAACCAATAATTTCAAATGAAGAGCTAAACTTAGGATACCAAATTCCTAAGTTTTGAGTTCCTAATAAGTATCTTAAAATCCTTTTCACTGCTGTCAAATGTGATTCTTTTGGATCTGATTGAAATCTAACACACAAGCAAACACTGAACATAATATCTGGTCGGCTAGCAGTCAAGTAAAGCAAAGATCCTATAATCCCTCTATATTTCTTTTGATCAACAGATTTTCCCTTAAGGTCCTTATCTAACTGAACTGAGGAACTCATTGGTGTACTAACAGGTTTAGCATTGTCCATTTCATATTTCTTGAGGATGTCCTTAATATATTTGTTTTGACTAAGAAATGTCCCTTCCTCAAGTTGCTTGATGCTAAAGCCTAGAAAGTAATTTAAATCTCCCATTAGACTCATTTCAAATTCACTAGTCATTGCATTTGAAAAATCATCACAAAGATTTTTATTTGAAGATCCAAAGATGATATCATCCACATAAATTTGAACAATGAGTATTTCCTTTCCAAATTTCTTTAAGAAGAGAGTAGTATTCACACTTCCTTTTTCAAAAGATCTTTCAAGTAGGAAAGTGCTCAATCTCTCATACCAAGCCCTAGGTGCCTGTTTCAATCCATATAATGCCTTTTTTAACTTAAAAACATGATTTGGATATTTTGAATTTTCAAATCCAGGAGGTTGTTCTACATAAACATCTTCTTCAATAATACCATTCAGAAAGGCACTTTTGACATCCATTTGAAACAATTTAAAACTTTTAAAACAGGCAAAGACAAGTAAAACCCTAATTGCTTCAAGTCTTGCTACAGGGGTAAAAGTCTCCTCAAAATCAATTCCTTCAATTTGATTATACCCCTTAGCAACTAATCTAGCCTTATTTCTAATGACTACTCCTGAGTCATTCATTTTATTTTTGAAAACCCATTTTGTTCCAACAACACTTTGATTTTTTGGCCTTGTAGTTAATTCCCAAACTTTATTTCTTACAAATTGATTTAACTCTTCTTGCATGGCCAATATCTAAAATTCATCAGAAAGTGCCTGATCAATATTAGTGGGTTCTAAAGTTGAAATAAAGGCTGAATGATTGACTTCCTTATTTAATCCACGTCTAGTTCTAACACCCTCACTAGGTTCTCCTATAATCAATTCTCTTGGGTGATTTTTAGAAAATCTTAAATCTCTAGGCAAAGGGTTTTCTTTTTCAAAGTTTTCTTCCACATTTTCTTCCAAGTTTAATCTATCAATATTTTGGGAGTTTTCTTCAATTTCTTCTTCAACACTATTTGACCCTTCTAAATTTCTAGATTCATCAAATACAACATGTGTGGTTTCTTCAATAACTAAAGTTCTTTTGTTGAATACCCTATAAGATTTTCCAACACTTGAATATCCAACAAAAATTCCTTCATCTGATTTTGGATCAAATTTTCCTAAGGTAGATTTTCCATTGTTATGAATGAACACCTTGCAACTAAAAACATGCAAATGAGACAAATTTGGTGTTCTTCCTTTTAGTAACTCATAGGGTATTTTATTTAAATTTGATCTCACATTCACCCTATTCAGAACATAACATGCAGTACTAACCGCCTCAGCCCAAAAATATTTAGGAAGAGAGTATTCTGCCAACATTGCTCTGGCGGCTTCTATTAATGTTCTGTTTTTCCTTTCAACTACCCCATTTTGTTGAGGGGTTCTCGGAGCAGAAAAGTTGTGATCAATCCCTTTTTCTTTACAAAAACTTTCAAATCTTTCATTTTCAAATTCTCCTCCATGATCACTTTGTATAGACATTATTTCACATCCTAATTTTCTCTGTATCCAAGTTGAAAAATTTCTGAATTTCTCAAATGATTCACTTTTATGAAAAAGAAATCTAACCCAAGTGAACCTAGAGAAATCATCCACAATAACAAATCCGTATACCTTCCCTCCTAGACTTACAGTTCCTACTGGTCCAAAAAGATCCATGTGAAGAATTTCCAATGGTTTACTAGTTCTAAGATCATTATTGGACTTAAAAGAGGACTTCACTTGTTTTCCTAATTGACATGCATCACAAAGATGGTCCTTAGTAAAGTTTAGTTTTGGTATACCTCTTACTAAATTCTTTTGGGTAATTCTCCTAAGATTTTTCATACTAGAATGACAAAGTCTCCTATGCCAAAGCCAAGATTCATCAGAAACAGTTTTCAAACATAAGGCAATAGGAGTATGAAATGAATTCAAATCTAGCATGTAAACATTGTTTACCCTTTTTCCATTTAAAACTTCTTTCCCATTTAGGCTTAATATGCAGCTAGTAGGTAAAAATTTTACATTATAACCTTTGTCACATAGCTGACTTATACTTAACAAATTATGCTTTAAGCCTTCAACCAATAGCACATTGTCTATAAAAAAGTTTTTGAAATTACCAATCATACCTGATCCAACCACTTTCTTTGTGGTATTATCTCCAAGTGTAACCTTGCCTCCATTCCTGGCTTCTAGCGATATGAATTGTGTAGTGTCTCCAGTCATATGCTTTGAACATCCGCTATCCAGGTACCATATGCTCCCACGAGGTCTTGTGTGAGATCAATCCTGCAAAAATATCAAATGTTAGACATGGGAACCCAAACAAGTTTGGGTTCACCTTTTAGCAATTTATAATCAGATGCATGTATGATATGTCTAGGTTTATGCATCCTAGGTCTCCACACAAAATTATATTTTATCATCAAGGTACAGGTGTGAGCTATATGTCCCAATAATCCACAATTATTACAATTAACATTAGGAAAAATATTCCTAAGTTTTCTTCCTTGTGTTTGTCTTCTAAGGGATTTCATGAATTTAGGATAATATTTAGGATTTGTAAAATCTTCAAGTCTTGGGGGTTTCTTATTATCCTCTAGAGCTCTTATTGTTAATTTGTAAAATGAATTCATATCTTTCAAGATTCGATTTGTATAATTGATTCTGTATGCTTTGCTCTCAAATTCATCCTTAAAATTTTCAAATTCCTTTTCAAGATCAGTAAAGGATGACTTTAGATTTTCAAAATTCTTATTCAATTCATCATATTCATCAAGTAGTTTCATGTGGTTGTCATCTATTAAAGCATGGTCTTTCCTAAGGATTTCATTTTCTTTCTTGAGCTCTTCAAATTCTAAACTTAAACTAGCATGCATCTTTTTCATTTTCCTATATGCATCATGCATGTGTTCAGAAACTTCAAATAATTCATCATAGGATAAGTCACATACCTCTTCTTGATCTGAGTGATCTACATTGTCAGCCATCAAGCAAAGATTAGTGACTTCTTCTTCTTTTTCTGTCTCAGATGAGTCTGAAGCTGAGTCTGCCCAGAAAGCTCTTTGAAACTTCTTCTTGCCCTTCTTTACCATAGGTTTCTCTTCCATCTTCTCCTTAGCAGGAGTGGCTTTGAGTTTTGGGCAATCAGTCTTGATATGACCTGGTTTCCTGCATTCATAGCAAATCACTTCATTAGAAACCTTGTCATTTCTGTTAAACTTACCTCTATTCCATTGCTGGCATTTCTTCTGCTTCCTCCTTAAAAAGCTTATGAATTGTCTAGTCATTAGTGCAACATCATCTTCATCCTCAGGTTGTGAGTGTTTACTTTCTGACTCTTTCACTTTTAATGCTATATTCTTCTCCCTTCGTGGTTCACCTGCATCAATCTTCCTTTGACTTACTCCTTGCTCATAAGCAATGAGTGAACCAAGAAGATTGTCAATAGAATAAATGTTTAAATCTTTAGACTCTGTAATTGCAGTAATTTTTGCATCATAAGCAGTAGGTAAACAACGAAGAATCTTATTAACCATTTCAGCATTAGTTAATTCCCTACCAAGTGCATGCAAAGAAGTGACAATTTGTGTAAATCTTGTGTACATGTCGGAAATAGATTCATTAGGTTTCATGCGAAACAATTCATAGTCATGTAACAAGATATTGAGCCTTGATTGTTTAACCTCATTTGTCCCTTCATAAGTTATACAAAGTCTATCCCATATGTCCTTTCCGCTTTTGCAAGTGGAAACCCGCATGTAGTCTTCAGATTTTAAACCACAAAAGAAACTGTTTAAACATTTGGCATTTAATTGTGCTAAGTCACATTCTTCTACAGTCCAATCATTAAAAGGTATTTCTACCATTACTCCATCAACTAATCTAGTTGGTTTTGTGTAGCCATCCTGGACTAACATCCACATGCGATAATCAAGTGACTGTAAAAAAGTAGACATGCGTGTTTTCCAAAAATCAAAAGGAATATTGTCAAACAGTGGAGGTCTAGTAATAGAGTAACCCTCAGGTGTGTTTTAGTTTCCAAAAGTAGCCATCTACGTTAATCAAAAAGTAGTTCAAACTTATGATATTGAAACAAAGCTCTGATACCACTTGTTGAGTCTAGTAATTAGGTTGTTAAGCCTAAGTGAGTGTCCCAAGGCTACCAAGAGGGGGGTTGAATTGGTAGTTTAAAAAATTAAAATTTAAGACACCTTTTTAATTTTTGTAGAAAAAGATTTTTCAACCACAGAGTTTTTTTTTTAACTGAAATAGAAAGTGCGGAAATGTAAAAACAGTAAAATAAATGACACCAGATTTATAGTGGTTCGGTCTATAACCAGACCTACATCCACTCCTCAGAGGCACCCTCTAAGTTTTGCACTAATACCAATAGTGACTCTCCTTTTGCACCCACAGCAAGGCGGAGAAGCCTTTACAACACACTCTTTTCACCACTCCCCGGTGCGGCAGAGAACCGTCCGTCCTTTTACACAATACCTAGTGTTGGTAGAGAACCGTCCGTCCTTTCACACTCTCCTAGTGTGGGCAGAGAACCCTTCGTCCTTTCACACTCTCCTAGTGTGGGCAGAGAACCCTTCATCCTTTCACACTCTCCTAGTGTGGGCAGAGAACCCTTCGTCCTTTCACACTCTCCTAATGTGGGCAGAGAATCCTTCGTCCTTTCACACTCTCCAAGTGTCGGCAGAAAACCGGATCTCCTTGACAGATCTTCTCACAAGAATCTAGAAGGAAGAAAGAAAAGAGTGAAGTAATCCCAATTCACAAGTAGAGACTCTTACCTTTGAAATCCAAGTGAAGCCTTCTTGCTTCTATGGTAGGAATCCTCCCTTGAATGCTCTCTTCACTTCTCTCCTTGGCTATTCTCTCAAGAGGCACGAAGATCAAATGACAAAAAGATTGGGTGGCAGTCTAATTTTGGCTATTTATACAAAAGACAAGAAAAACCGCCCAAAAACTGCAAGTTTTCAATTCTGTACGCAATGGATCGTCCTGTACGATCGTGGATCATCCTGGACGATTTTACTTAAACGATCTGAAACGACCCTATTTGAATATGTGTACGAAGTGTCTTCGTACAGCTGATCGTCCTGTACGAACTAGGTTCGTCCAGTACGAACGGTTATTACAAGGTCGAATCTAGAAACTGCTGAAAACTGTCCTAAGTCGGTTAATCGTTTGGACGATAATTAATTTCGTCTGGACAAAAGTTTTACAGAGAACCAATCGTACTGTACGATAATTAATTTCGTCTGGACGAAAATTTTACAGAGAGCCAATCGTACTGTATGATAATTAATTTCGTCTGGACAAAAATTTTACAGAGAGCCAATCGTACTGTACAATAATTAATTTCGTCTGGACGAAAATTTTACAGAGAGCCAATCGTACTGTACGATAATTAATTTCATCTGGATGAAAATTTTACAGAGAGCAAAGCGTACTGTACGATAATTAATTTCGTCTGGACGAATAGGACTTAGAAAATTTTTCGAGCAAATTTCTATTCGTTCCATATGCTCTATAGGAGATAACTGTCTGATCGTCCAGTACGAACTAAAATCGTCCTGTACGATCAACACAAATTTAATATGATCTCCTTATTTGTGTTTGCATGTTTTGATTCACTCACGTTACAATCACTCCCTTTCAATTTGATTTCTAAGCAAAGTGCAAGCTTCAAAATTTTCAAGGTATCTCATGCTGATTTTAATTTGAAGCCTTGTAGTCTGGAGTTCTTTCCCTGAAATGTTAGTACACACAAGAGCAAATACAATTCTTCCAAAATTGTTAGGAGATAACTACACATTTGAACAATAATGTTTGAAATCATCAAAACTTTATAAGTTGCCAAAAATGTAATGCATGCAAATAGGAACTATCTTAACAATTATAAGTATTCCCCTGAATGTGAACAGTACTGATAAAATTCTTTGCTTTGCTTCTTCTAATGGTAAATTTCAAATGCGTAAGCTTTGGGATAAGTTTCGCTATCCTATGGAGAAATCTTCTAGATTTGCAGCCATTTGGCATAACTCTTTTCCTATTACCTACTCTACTTTTGTGTGCAGATGTTTTAAGGGTTTTTTACCTGTGGATAACCTTTTACAGAAGAAAGGTTTCATTTTAGCGTCCAAATGTTTATGTTGTTCTAATGTTGAAGATATTAATCATATTTTTATTAATGGTCAGATTGCGAAGAAAGTGTGGTTTTATTTTAATCAAATGACTAGTAAAAATGTGGTTTCTACTCCTGATAACTTATTTTCTATGGTGGATAGTTGGTTCATTCCTACGAAAGGCCACATTTTCAACCTTATTCCGATTCTTATTTTATGGTATATTTGGAAAGCTCGTAATGAGGCTAAACATGACAATATTAAGATGGATGCGATTCGTATTATTGATAATGTCAAAAGAAAAATTACGTATCTTTATACCTGTAAGGTTATTACCTGTAAAGCTTTTTCTAAATGTAGGAATATTGGTGTGAATTTGGGTATCCAGCTGGAGTTAGATAATTCTTTTTATATTGATTATGTTGTTTACTGGATTAAGCCTCAGTACCCTTATGTGAAATTAAACACAGACGGGTCGGTTGGTTTGTTGAATGCTGGTGCGCGTGGGCTCATACGTGACTCTCATGGGGATTTTTTAGCTGCTTTCGCTGCGCCTGTGCAGCAGCTGGATGTTTTCTGGGCTGAACTTAATGCTCTATTTCTTGGTCTCCAGCTTTGTTTAAAATGGGGCTCTTGTTCTGTTTGGATCGAAGTGGATTCTAAGCTTATTGTTACTAGTATTACTGAGAATTATAATGGTAATGCTCAGAATTTATATATTATGAGGAGTATTAGGAACTTACTGAGTTTGATGAATTTTAAGATCTCTCATATCTTTAGGGAAGGTAATGTATGTGCTGATTGGTTAGCTAATAAGGGTTCTCACCTTGTGGGTTATGAGGAAATTGATATTTCTAATTTAGATCTCTCTTTCAAAGGTATGTTGTTAGTGGATAAAGCTTCTTTGCCTTATATTAGACATGGGTGATTGTGGTTGTTTTTGGGTTATGGTTGTTCTGTTTGCTCTTTATTCTATATTTTCTGTCACTGCTTCGTTCGTGGTGGTTTTTGGCGACAAAACTGTTGTTTTTGGGTTCTGTTTGAGTTTGTTCTTTAGTTGCTGGGTGGTTGGGGGTTCCTGGGAAGGAGGTTTTTTTGGTTATGTTCAGTTGTGGATGCCTGGGAGGGTTGGTAAGAAGGTGTTTTTTTATTTGATGCTTTGGTATGGGACTGTTGGTGCTCGTTTAAAGTTTGTGGGCATTTGGTGTTTGTATTACAATGGGATGACTGGCTTGTTGGGTTGGCAGAAAGGTGATTATTTTCTTTGTTCTATTTTTGGTAATTATGTGCATCTGATATTTTTATTGAGGATGATCTGCAGGTTTTGCAACAATTGGATATGCTTAGTTTACAAGGTATGCTTTTTTGTTATTTTTCTTTCCTTTTTGCATTTTTTTGTCAAGTTTGCAGGAGAGCTGTGCTGAAAGGTTTAAAGATTATCTGGCTTCTCATTTTTTGGGTGCTGTTGACTCACAACCTGGATTTAGTTTTATATTATTTTTGTAACAGTAGGAAGAGGATCCTCCGGCTCATAGGTTTTTTGGTTTTATTTGATGTTGTAGCTCTTTTGAGCAGTAGGGAGCTGGAGGAACCTCCTAAGGACTCTGTAACCATTTCGTATCAACGCGTAGACCCCTAAGTGGGTTTCAACTAATAAAAAAAAATTGTATTCCATCTAATTTTAGATATTTCTCTCCTCTCTCTCTCTCTCACTACTGCTGTGATGCCCCAGATATCAATAGTGAAAGGATTCGTCTGACATTCTGATCGAACTCCATTCCAGTTGCCTTGCTCGGACCTGAAAATTTTAACCACATATAATGAGCTTACAAAGCCCAGCAGGTCACCAAAGCTTACAACTGAAATCAAAGCACGGCGATGCTATCAATATGCAGGTCAATCAAATCAAGTCAATCAATGGTCAATGAGTCTATGCAATGCGGAAATCCATAGTCAATGAAATCAAGTCTGTACAGCGGAAACCAAATCAGTAGTCAATAATCAATACAGCGGTAAAAACTACAGCGGTAAAAACATCGATAAATCAATACGTCTCAGCAATCAAATCAGTAAGTGACTGGAAGCCAATATCTATCCATCGTAGCAGTGTCTATCAATCAATATTATCAGTTCAGTCAATATCAGTTCAGTCAATCGTGTCATCTAGTCAATTCGTTGAATCTATATCATCTGTCCAATCAATAGAATGGAATCGTATCCGAACAGATACTTGCAAATCAATCTATCATTCAATCTCACTTATTTCTCGTCAATACGGCAGTGCATGTATCCATATCAATAAAGAGAACAATCCATTGACGACCACGAACGATGCTACAACAGTGGATCCGTATCAATCAATTCCTCCAGTCAATAGTATCAATTGGCTCAATATCTCAATAACGATCAAATCAATAATAACGATCAAATCAATACGTCGTAAAAGCAATTGACATCAAATCAATACAATCGGCGAATACAAGTGAAATCAATCAATACGATTACTCATTACAATAAAATCATATACGACAATCAAAACGATAATTCAATAAACAATTAACCCAATCAATCAATCAATCAATCAATCAAGGATCGGTACTATGAATCAATGTAAGGAATCGATGTATTAATGGGTCTGTAGTATCGGTATCAGTGTCAGTTCAGTAGTATCAATAGTGTCTATGAATCAATGAGTATCAGTATCAGTAGTATCAATAGTGTCCATGAATCAATGAATTTCATAATAACGATGAATCAATAATGTCGATGTCTAAATCCATGAATCCATACGATACGATATCCATATCCATAGCATCAATGAATCTATACAATATCTATACCCATTCCATCCATATCAATTTCAATAATCAATAGTACCCATGCTCAATGATCAATCAATAAAATCAATGAAATCGTACGATCTAGTAAATCCAATCAAAGTCGATAAAGCAGGAATCTATAAAACAATGAATCTATCAAAATCAATAAATCAATCAAAAATCAATAAATCGATGCATATCAAGAAATCCATACGATGCAATATCGTACACATGCAATTCCATACAATGGTCTTACTCGACAAGCACAAACACTAGCTATGATCAATAGTGCTGTTGTAGAATCCATATTGCTGTTGTAGATATCCGTACGTTGGTTTCAATCAAGAAGAGTCGTCACTCTTTTGCCCGTCGGCATATAAAACTCCTTATGACTCCCATCAATAGTGCTGTTGTAGAAATCCATGATCGATATTTAAAGGAAAGCCCGTCGGCCCACCATCCTGTATAGGTCAAGTTCTATCTCCAACCAACGTTCAACCAGGTTCCCACTTGTCTTTCAGTAACAATCAATTCAATCAATAGTCAATGCAATAATCGATGCAATAAGCAATATGAAAGAAATCTAGAACAATCATATCAATAGTCATATGCATATCAATTCAATCTATCAATTTTGGGAAAATCAGAAATCATACGAAAATCGGGCAGAGTAACGGCAGTCTATCAAATTTACACAAAAATCCTGCAAAAAGGCAAAAATTCCAAATTTCTCCAAATTACAGTAGAATATCCACGACATCAATACAAGACTATTATTCTATAGAATCCAAATCAAATCAAGTCCTGATATTTTTCTATTCGATTAAAATCGTGTAGAATCAATTCCGACCCGTAAAATCTTCGTAGAAAATAGTCAAATCGTGTACAATTGTCATATCTATAACATACTAAAAGTTGTGCGGTGAAAGTTGTGTCAATACAAAACCGGGTCAAAAGTTCGACTACAAAAATACAAAACAGTGCACAACTCGGTCAAAACTCAATATCTTTGAAAATAGAAATAGGATTCGGAGTCCTTACCACGAGATCTTCACTTTTCCCAACAGCGGCGTCGGACGAAAAGCGCTCCGCGGCCTCCAAAACCAAGCTTTTCCTTTACTTTTCCTCTCTTTCTCTCTCTTCAAAATCAGATATTTTGATTTTAAAATGATTTTCTCTCTCATCAAAACGAGCTGATTTTCTTACATCATTAAGCTGATCGGCCCGGCCGATCGCCAAATCGTCCCGGGACGATCAGACCAAAATCATCGGCCTGGACGGTTCCCAGAACTATTTTCAGGCCGATATTTTGAACAGTACAGATCGGCCTGGACGATCTCACTATCGTCCCGGACTGCCTTCTTAAGTTTTTAGGGTTTTATCTGTATATCTTGTTGTCCTTTTTTTAAGGACATTTTAATCAATTAAGACAGATTCACAAACACATCGCATACATAAGATTTAAACTCAAGATCCTTTAGTTGATAGCCTAAGCTCCCAACCAACATATCAAGATAGGTTATCTCGGTCGTCCTTTTCTTGACTAGGATCGGTTAGGATCTTTGCAATTGTTTCTTGACTCGGACAAAGATGAAATGTTTTTTATCATCATGATTATATTATAAGATATATATTAATCTTTGGGACGGCCTCATTGGCAACCAATATGGTTTTTATCGTTGTTTTTCAGGATTCTTTAACATATAGGTGTATTTTTTATGGTTATTGGTCCAGCAATAATTTGCTTCTCCTATCTTTCGGAATATTTCTTTTACTTTTGAATGTGGAATATAATCTTTCTTCTTGAGCATTGTTATGTTCTTGCTGCAGCTCCTCAATCTCATGTGAGTTGTTTTGGGCTTTTCCCTTTAAGTATAAATGTTATAGCTATGAAATTGGATTAGTCCCTAATTCCTCCCTAAAAAAATTATTTAGAAAGTATAGCATCGCTCGTTCACATTAAAGAAGAGGGCTAGACAAATCTGAAGTCTGTTGCTCTATCCATCCTAAACTGACAGGATTTGGACTATCTGCAGTTCTATGCAATTATTGAGGAAATTGGAGATTGGAGAGAGTAATTGACGTGATGAATCTCATTTATCTAATCCACTCCAAAGTGGACTGATGGATTGTGATTAGGCAAACTTTTTCCCCCATCAATTAGTTATATAAGTTCGAGGGGATTAAAATCAAAAAATAGCACTTTTGGAAAGAATCTGAATGTGATATATATATATAATGATTTGCCCATAAAAAATAAATATTTGGTCAACACATAAGGAGAAAAAATCGCATAATTTAATACACGTTAAATCTGCATTTCCTTTTGTTTTTAATTGTTAATGTGATGTTTAGTTTTTTATGATTAAGAACTCGAAAATATTACGAATTAATTTCTGATTTTAAAAGTTTAAATCTTTAAATTTTTTTTGGGACATTTAGGCAATTTAATGCAAACTCACACACACAAAGCATACACAAAGACTCGAACCCAAGACCTTTTAGTTGGAAGCATAAGCTCTCAACCAACAGGCTAAGATGAGTATTGTGTAGATTAAGCTTATCCTTTCCACTCGCCAATCAAGCAAAGACGAGGGAAAAAAATGCTAATTTCATTAAGGGGTTCCGCCCCTGTAACCAAATTTTTTAAAAAAAAAAAATTAATTATATGATTTTTTAGGTAATTTATTCATTTTCATTCATTTTTTAGTCTTTATTAAAAGGGTTTTTAGGCAATTGCTTCCCCCCCCCCCCCCCCTCCCAAAAAAAAAAATTAAAATACTACGGTCTTTAGGTAATTGCCCATGGAAGGTTGTACTCTGCCAAGGGGCGCTGCCCCCTTGGACCTCCGACATATATGCCTTATAAGTTTACTCCACCTGAAAATTAGGACTGGTTCCGCATTGCAATGACGGCATACAATTTCTGCAATATCTTCTTTAAAGTATAACATGCATCCATTCATATAAGAATCTATCTTTATGTATGTCAAACCAAGTTTGGAAACTAACTTCTTTGTCCGATATAGATCAGTAGGAATTAATTATCTGTCGGATTAGTTTCCTTAAGCAACCCAATGAATTGATTAAAACATTCACGAGCAACGTTATATTCAGCCTTGATGCTTAACATCTTCACATCAACAAATAATTCTGAGTGAGTCGTGCACCCTTTCCAGATTGGTTGCTGGGCAGCATGCAATAAATCATAAAAATTTTGTGCCTCCGTATTCGGTAACTCTTCTATATTTTGTTCAGTTTGAATTCCAGTTGCATCATGAACTAATTCCTCAAGATTTGGACAGATGTTTTCAGCCTCAGCAACATTACTACTTGTAGAAGGACCGCATTAATAATCAAATAGTGGCTCATACTCACCATGAGAAGTCCAATACCAATACCGTGGCATGAATCCTCTGCGATACAGATCAACAGTTACATCATCTGGTTCTAGGTGCACTAGATTTTTGTGTTTAGAACATGGACATCGAAACTTTCCTTCTGATATAAAGCTGGGCAGCTGTTTCTCTTGCTGAATGAAAAAGTTCACACCATTGATGAATTCATCTGTTAATGTCTTCCGACCTTGAGATAATCGGTTATACATCCAACTTCTTTGATTTCTAATATCCATAACCTATATATAAGAGTAAAAAATTAATGAATTTATATATATATTTAATTAGTATATCCAAGATGAACACTCACAAACTCGGCTGGGCTCGATTCATTTGCATTTGAATACAAGTAAAAACTTCTACATACATAACCTTAAAAACTTAAATATAGGTATTAAAAACTTAAATATAGGTATTATACATAAACTTAAAAACTTATAGAGTATACAAACAAAGAATAAATAAATAGTGCCCCACAAAACATAGCATGGGGGTATCTATAAGAGGGTTGGTGACCATGTCTTCATCATAATGGAACTAACTCATGTCTCATCATAATGAAAATGTTCGCTATCCTTCCTTTCACTCACTCTTTGTAGAGCTCTCCTCATGAAAAGAACAAGTGGTCACACTCACTTGGAAAATCTATAATTTGTTCTTAACTAATGAAGCATAGAGTGCCATCAACTAGATCTACAAAAATTAACTTTAACTCACTTTAACTAGCCTAAAACAAGTCTATCAAAGCAACTATCAAAGAGTCACTCCTAAACTAGGGACATATGCTAGTCTTCAATAACAATAATAGATTAGATGCAAAGAATTTAATGTATAAAGAAAATTGCATAGCCACTTCAAGAAGGTACACAAGAAAAAAAAGTCGAGTAAAGATAATATATAACTCGTCGAAATGTAAATGTTCAAAAAATATTATTGAATAGAATATTTTTACATTTATCAATTACATAATGTAAAATATATGAACATGTGATCTAATAATGACTTAGAAGCACTCCCCTCTCCACTAAGAGCTATAGGATAAAGTGATTGCATACTAGGAACTAACTTGATCATGCTGACTCAAGAATATTAAAAGCCACATAACCTTTGCTTTGATCTGAAGCACTCCCTTGAGTGAGATGGTGGCTCATGATAACAACCATGACTATAGCAAAAGATATGGATTAAAGGCTAATCTATATGTAATCCAACCGAAATCTCAAAAAAATTTGAAAACATATACCTTCGGTTCCTCGGCGGTGCGCGACTAGGAAGCACAGAGGGCGGGACGAGCGACTAGGAAGGAGGCTCGGCGAAGTCCGGTGATCGTCGACGGCGATGTCCGGTGACTGTCGGCGACGTCTAACCACGGCGAGCGACGAACGACGACGGAGGGCGACGAGTGAATCAATGGAAGTGAGAGAAAGAAAGGAAAAGAATGACGGCCAGAGGGGTTCGGGTTCGCGAAATAGGGCTTCTACCGGCGGAAGGTCCGCCGGTAATTTTAATATTGCCGTCGGTATAATTTCCGACGTATACTCCGCCGTTTTTTTTTTCGTTGAGTTTAAATAAGGCGGCGTACTATCCGACGGAACCATAAGCCGGAATAGTTCCGCCGTAACATGCGACGAAAATGGTTCAGGCATCCCTATACCGTCGGGTTTTTCGGCGGACACGGCGTCGGTGAATTTCCGACGTATGTTCCGCCGGTAATGTTGACGCAAGCCTTACGTCGAACAAATCGGTCGGTGAGTACGCCGTTTATTACCGTTTAAAAAAATCAGCCGGAAACTCCGCCGGTATTCGCGTGTTTTCCCGTAGTGTGAACAACTTTGAAACCAACTAACGAAAACTTTCAAGTCCAATTATGTGCCTCTTTATATCTTTCCTATTTATCAGAAATTTTACCTCTAAACTAATTTTTAATACAAATCTTCTTATTTTTTATATTTTCTTGAACATTTGGATGCCATCACCAACTATTTTTATTATTAGGAGTTTTTTTATTGATACTCAAAGCACATTGTTTGCAATATTCTTAATATCACTAGCAATTTTTTTTTCTCACATAACATTAACATCCTTATACCCAAAATAAAATCTAAAGATCTAAAATTTTACTCTCAAAAATTTTTTAGCTAATATTCTAAAAATGCCCCCATTTAATCCTAGAATAATGTTTTACTTCATTTTTTATTTTTTGTCCCTTCATCTTAAAGTCCAAAACTAATAAGTGATGGTGGGTACATAAAGTTTCAATTGGATGAATTTTATAATCTTTGTAATCTAAATGATCTAATTTTTTATAAGAAAAAATTAATCTAAGAATTACTATATCCATTCTTATATATGATGAGATGCTCGTCTCCTTTTTTAAATAACGTATTAGCAATTAAAAAATCATAAGAAATAAAAAACTATAAATTATAAATATAAATAATAACCAGCAAAAGTAACTAAAGTCATATACATGAATATATTTAACTATTTATTCACCAAAAATATCATTTGTATAACTAGGAGATCACTCTACAAAAAGATAAAATAGAATAAAGAATTAAAATTTTAAACAAACTTGAGAATCTTTTATAATCTCACTCAAACTAATTCTAACCCATTGCCTGACGTAAAATTATTAAAAATCCATATAATAAGCATAAAAGCCTAACAGTAATCCAAAACTCACTAAAGCTTTCAATGCAAGGAATAAAACATCAATACGATATGCTCAATCTAATATAATCAATAGCAATTAATATAGTTAATGACTAAATATTATCAATAAAGTTAAAAATAATGAATAACAGAAAAGGAGAAAATCCTTACAATAAATATAAAAATTAATAATTTATTTAAAATTCAGTATATCGATAAAATAATGGACCAAAAATGATCCATAAACCACTAAAAAATATATCTCATCTATTCATATGCATCAACTATTTAGGTATTATCAATGTATCTAATATTGTCAATGATATTTATATTTCTATCAATGGTATTAGTGATATCAATTCACCTTGCATCAATATATGATTTAAGAAGGCAAGACATCCAGCTTTAATATGGTGTTTTTAACATCTTTTAGCCCAACTAATTCTAAATGGGTCATAAGTCATATAAATTATCACTTATCCAATTAATAAATTATTATTACATGTGGCTTCATTAAATTAATAAAGAGTCATCACTCCCTACCTATCAGTGTAATTTGTCATCTAGTAAAACTACAATCAGGATAACACCATAAACTATCTTTAAAAGAAAGTTTATTGGCCCACCCTCCTACATATGATATTATGTTTTAACAGTCAACCCATTTTATAATATTAATATCCAAACTTTATTGCTTATGTAAATGCCACAATAAAATTGCTTTAAAAAATAATCAATTACATTCAATACAAAATAATTATATAATAATAAAAATTATTTAGAATTAAAATGAGATTTAAATTACATACAACAAATAGAAGAAATCTCTGAAAAAATTGACTAATGAAAAAGCCCCGAATAATCTTCTCTCTCTTCCACCTCTCTTGTTCGGTAAGACATGTCGTTGAAATTCAAAATTTTCATTAAAAAAATTAAAAAAATTTGGATTATTACAATATACCCATCTTAAAAAAATATCATCATTGACATTTTCCTTTAGTATTTGGGCACAAAATAAATACTAAAAAAATCCAAAAAATTAAAACTCAAATTGAATCAAAATAAATCACGAATCAAAACTCATCAAACTTAATCAATTAAATATAAAGAATGATAATTTTATACTACCCAACTTCTTCCCCACTCATAAATGAATTTCTATATATCTCGTTATAATCTAATTCTTTCATCAACTGCTGTGATACCAATTTATAATGCACCAATATTAAATTTAAAAGAATTAACTATTTATTATTTTAAGAATTTACTAGATCAACTATAAATCATATATATAATCAAAATTTAAAGAAAATCTAAGGATCTATAATAATCTCACTCCAACTGGTCTTAACTCATTTCTTGACTTGAAATCATTAAAAATACAAATAATGAGCTCAAAACCCAAAATCAAAATGCACTAAAGCTTTCAATACAAAGACTAAAGAGTCAATATGATATGATTAATCTAATATAATCAATAGCAGTTGATAACTTAATGATTATATATTATCAATAAAACTTAAAATGATTTATAATAAAAGCAGGACAATATTACAATGATTCTAAAAGACAATAATGGGTATAAAATTCAATAAACATGTAAAATAATGATGAAAAAGTTATTCATAAATCACTAAAAGAATTTATCTTATCTATTCATATGCATCATCTATTTATTTATTATCAATATATCAATGCATCATCTATTTAGTTATTATCAATGCTTGATATAACCTTATAGCTACCTACCAAATACATGTTAAGGATGAACAATAATGTATTTAGGACCATGATCCACTTGGTCATTTTATAGGAGAGTGATAAAAATGATGATTGAATGAAAGTGATGATTATTAAATGATATTATAAAATAGTATATAAGAAAGTAAATACAAATTTACTACCTTATTTATTAAAGCTTTCAGGATTACAATGCCCTGCATTAATGATGGTGATGTGACATCACTTCTTACTTGGACCTTATAAATATGGGGTTTATTTTGAGAAGGTTTTACTTATTTACTTTGGAAAGTTAAGATCTTGTGACTATAGAGATAGAAATCCTTCTAACTTAGCCTAATCTCATTTGAGAGTTTCCAAGAAAGTTGCCTTCCTTTGAGGCTATGAATAAATACCTTAGAAGAAGGTGATTGATGTGTTATTGAGTAAGGTTCTTAAAAGCAATCGCCTTCCATCTTAGAGGTCCATGAGCTTTCTATCATTCCTTCTATAAAGAAGAGCAGAGTAAAACATAAGGTGATAACTAAGGTTGTTAAAGTGCCAACTTCAGCTACTACAACTGAGCTCATTGCAGTTTGCGAGGATTCTAGCTCTTTTGAGAGCTATCCTAATGGTCTACAAGATTGTTATCATTCCTTCTACTAAAAAGGGTATAGCTGAATCTAAGGTAACAACTGCTATAATTGTGCTCATTATTACTAGCGAGGGTACCAACCCTTTTGAGAGGTTTAGCTTTACTCTTACGGAGGATAGTGAACCACTTGATGTATAGATGAAGAGGCAAGTGCCTCTAGAAGGTCCTATGTTAGTGATTCACGAGGTGGCCTTTATTGAGTTTATGGAAAGTTTTTAGGTGCCCTTTCATATGATAGATAACAAAGTAAATAAGTTCAAATATTTATAAATAATATTATCATGAAATTTATCTATATAAGGGAGAATGTAGTCTATGTTTTCTTGAGCGAGTTATTGCGGCATTTATCGAATGAGTAGAACATGTAAGCTTTGGAGTCATGGGCATTATACCAGTATACAAAGGGGATCACCCCACGTGAATGGATTCTAGAAGTTTGCTTAATCTTATTAGATAAAGAATTTTGTGTTGATCACCTTTTGTTAATGACCATAGGTCATCGCTTATATTAGTGTTTCAAAATGTCAAGTTTTTAAGAGTATTATAGCTCATAGAAGTTGGCTAGTAGGGATTGAATGTAGTAGCCAAGATCTCGATAAAATGGTTAAGGAGGGTCATGCACACATTAATGAGGAATATAAGAAGAAGATCGTAGACTCATTGATCATGACTTTTCTATCCTCCAACCAATTTACTAATGTGTTCCCACCCTCAGGGTCAATGTAGCTTGAAAAGGTCACCATGTAACAATTTTAAAGTCATTGTATAGTTCAACCCATTTTGACCCAAACATGTTCAAGGTAATCTATTAGATTTACGTTTTTAAACCCTTATGCACGTGTCTAACGATATGTTTTATATATGTGAAGGTTTGCATGTGTTCTTAAGTGAGTCCCTAGGGTCTATTTTCATGTTTGAAAAATATGAGTTTTTACCTTAGGCACCAAGACACTAGGTTTTGTTGAAACTCATTCACTAAGAATTAGGTTGTTAAACCTAAGCTTATGTCCCACGGCTAACCAAGAGGGGGGGGGGGGGGGGGTGAATTGGTAATTAAAAAAAATTTTACCCTCTTAAAATTTGGAAATGAAAACTAACTATAGTGAGTTTTATAGAAATAGATTTTTCAACCACAAGTTGTAAACGTTAAAATAAAAACAGCGAAAAAATAAAGAACATAAAATTTATAGTGGTTCGGTCAAAACTAGACCATCATCAACTCCCGGAGGCACTCTCCGAGTATTACACTAATGCCAATAGTGACTCTCCTTTTGCACCCACAGCAAGGCGGAGAAGCCTTTACAAAAACTTTTTCCACCACTACCCGGTGCGGCAGAGAACCGTTGTCCTTTTACACTATCCCCAATGTTGGCAGAGAATCGTCCTTCCTTTCACACTCTCCTAGTGTGTGCAGATAACCCTTCGACTGTTCATACTCTCCTAGTTTGGGCAGATAACCCTTTGGCTGTTCACACTCTCCTAGTGTGGGTAGAGAACCCTTCGCCTGTTCACACTCTCCTAGTGTCGGCAGAGAACCGGATCTCCTTGACAGATCTTCTCACAAGAAATCTAGAAGGAAGAAAGAAAAGAGTGAAGTAATTCCAAATCAAAAGTATAGACTCTTACCTTTAATCAGCAAGTGAAGCCTTCTCGCTCCAGTAGTAAGAATCTTCTTTCGAATGCTCTCTCACACTCTCTCCTTGACTCTTCTTTTAATAGGCACGAAGATCAATGGGAAAAAAGATTATGTGGTAGTTTAGTTTGGACTATTTATAGGAAAGACACAAAAAAAAACCGTTCAAAAATTGCAAATTTTCAAGTCAATACGTATTGGATCGTCCCGTACGATCGTAGATCATCCTGGATGATTTTACTTAAATGCGTTGGAAATGAACCTAATGTATATGGGTACAAAATGATTTCATACACACACATCATCCTGTATAAACTAGGTTCGTCCGGTACGAACATTTATTCCATAGGTCGGTTCCCAAAAACTGCAGAACGACACTTAATTTTCAGAGTCGGTTCACTTCGTCCTGGTAGGAAGTTAAGGTTCATCCGGACGAAATTTTTATAGAGAACAAATCCTCTTGGGATGAATACACTTAGTCCTGGACAATTGCAATCCATAGAGCAACTCATCTTCGAATGAACACACTTCATTTTTGAACAAAAAATTTCCATAGAACATTTCGTCCTGGGACGAATACACTTCATCTTGGACGATCAGGACATAGAAAAATTTCCTTCGACTCCTGCTCATTCCATTTCTCTTATGAGTACAAATTTCTTAAGATCTCCTTAAGTGTGTGTGTGTGTATTCACTTAATTACAATCACTCCCTTTCAAAACTTAATTAAAAAAATAATAAGTTTGAAATCCACAAAGTATCTCATGCTGAATTTGATTTGAAGTCTTTGTAGTCTGGAGTTTGATTTTCCTGAAATGTTAGTACACATAAGAGCAAAAACAACTTTTTCAAAAAGTGTTAGGAGATAACTATACATAAAACAATAATATTTGAAATCATCAAAACTATAAAAGTTGCAAGAATGTAAAACATGCAAATAGAAACTCTCTTAACAATCTCCCCATTTTCGATGATGACAAAATAATTATTGTTTGTATAATTTTCAAATTTAAAAAATCTCCTAAACTCCCCCTGAATTGATGAACACGTATAAATAAGAAGGCATTTTTAGAAATATATAACAAACAATAACAAAAATATAACATACACAAAATCCTAAATAAAATAAAAAATAGCACACACACATACAATATGAATGAACAAGAACAAAAAATACAACATACACAAAACCCTAAACAAAATCAAAAGCAGATAGACACACATAAACAATATGAATCAACAAAAACAAAAACTACGATACAAATAATTTCTCCCCCTTTTTGACAACATCAAAAAGTAAAGAAGAAAAAGACTTGAAATTTAAGTAGATATATGAAAATCATTTGATAAGTCAATCTTGAAAATGATTATAATATGTTATGCAAATAAAATTAAATATTAGACAAATCAAATTAATTCATAGAATTTAAGAAGAGATACAACATTGATAATATAAAGAATATATCAAAAGCATGAGTCAATTTAGACACTAAGATAAAGAAAATTATTGCAAATAGGATGAATAGAAAATTTGTATAATTCAAATGTCAATACAGAATATAAATGTAAAATATATCAATTTGAATTAAGAGATTAAAAGATAATGGAAAGAAATAATTACCACATGTGATGCTTTGCGCATCTTTTTCAAATTATTGGCACATTTTTGTGCATCTTTTTTATTTTTGTGCCTCTTTTCTACGTGCAAACCATTGCGCATTTCTTTTGATTTTTGTACATTTGTACATTTTATCAAGAGTAATTTTGATCTTTCCAAAATTAATAATAAAAAATTTTAAATTTTTTAAAGTGCATAAATATTTATTGATAAGTGAAATATAAAAAAAGAAAACATCATAATTGTAATAATAATATTAGAATTAATGTAGTCTAAATAAGAGACATGAAATTGAAAATTCTAATTATATCAAGTTATAAGCATAACTTAAATTTAGAAAAAATTTGATTTTCTAATGAATTTAATTTACACTTGCACTTTAAAGTATAACACTATTAAGATAAAAAATCTAATGATTGTCATAAAGGCTAACACACATTGGTACTGATATCATTTATCTGATCCCTCATAAAATTCATGTCATGCTGATACTGTGCGGCCTGCTGCTGAAGATGAGTCTCAATTTGATCAAAGCGTTGATGAAAATGAGTCTCTAAGTGATCAAATCTTTGAACCAAATCCTGATAATTTGGTTCATTAGCAGGTGCAGGTGCAGCTTCTGGTTCTTCCTCTGTACACTAATGAAATGAGTTTTACTTGGTTCTTCTTTGAAGATTGCTCTAAATGATCCGTCGTTATAGTAGAGCGGTTCTTCAAACTCTTGATCAGGATTAACTAAATTGTATTTCTTCTCCAGAATGTAGGCAACAAGATGTCCTAAGGCGATGTTCTTCTTTCTCTTATGCTCTACATGTCCAATTTCAGACAGCCCATAAAGATAGTCAAGGTTAAGTTGGGCTTCATTTATAGGTTCTTTAATCATGATCAAGAAAGTCACCATAGTAAGAAGAGGGGTAATGTTGATCCTATCACCAGCTTTAAGAATTATGGAAGTTCTAAGGACATGCTGTATGATTCGTGCATTACGAACTAGACCAGATACTCTAGCCACATGTTCGTTCACATTGTTCCCTCTCATCAAATTATTAATTTCAGACCATGAATAATCATGAGTGTTGATCAAGTGATGGGATCTAGCTCCCTCTATACTTAAATTCAAAAAGGCTCCTAAGTAATGCTTGGAGATTTCAACTTTTTATTTGAAGACAAAGGAACAAATTATAGAGTGGTCAGAATTAAAAGACATGTTGGCAAGGAAGAAGTGGAAGGTTTTTTAATCGTCCGGGATGAAATGTTGTCGTACGGGATGATTGTCACTCAAAATTTTTAATTTTTTTTTTCTCAATACAAAAAAAACTTAAACACAAACACACTAAAAATACAAAAAAAAAAAAACTCCAAATAAAGAAAATCACACAAACAAGTTCATGAACACATAAAAACATAAACACATTTAACTAGTAAACAAACATCAATGTTGTAAAAACATTTTTATTTAAGCATTCAAATCAATCATGTTGAATCTAGTAATTAGGTTGTTAAGCCTAAGTGAGTGTCCCAAGGCTACCAAGAGGGGGGGGGGGGTGAATTGGTAGTTTAAAAATTAAAATTTAAGACCCCTTTTTTTTAAAAATTTTGTAGAAAAAGATTTTTTAACCACAGAGTTTTTAAAACTGAAATATAAAGTGCGGAAATGTAAAAACAGTAAAGTAAATGACACCAGATTTATAGTGGTTCGGTCTATAACCAGACCTATATCCACTCCCCAGAGGCACCCTCTGAGTATTGCACTAATACCAATAGTGACTCTCCTTTTGCACCCACAGCAAGGCGGAGAAGCCTTTACAACACACTCTTTTCACCACTCCCCGGTGCGGCAGAGAACTGTCCGTCCTTTTACACAATACCCCGTGTTGGCAGAGAACCGTTCATCCTTTCACACTCTCCTAGTGTGGGCATAGAACCCTTCGTCCTTTCACACTCTCCTAGTGTGGGCAGAGAACCCTTCATCCTTTCACACTCTCCTAGTGTGGGCAGAGAACCCTTTGTCCTTTCACACTCTCCTAGTGTAGGCAAAGAACCGGATCTCCTTGACAGATCTTCTCACAAGAATCTAGAAGGAAGAAAGAAAAGAGTGAAGTAATCCCAATTCACAAGTAGAGACTCTTACCTTTGAAATCCAAATGAAGCCTTCTTGCTTCTATGGTAGGAATCCTCCCTTGAATGCTCTCTTCACTTCTCTCCTTGGCTATTCTCTCAAGAGGCACGAAGATCAAATGACAAAAAGATTGGGTGGCAGTCTAATTTGGGCTATTTATACAAAAGACAAGAAAAACCGCCCAAAAAAACTGCAAGTATTCAATTCTGTACGCAGTGGATCGTCCTGTACGATCGTGGATCATCCTGGACGATTTTACTTAAACGATCTGAAATGACCCCATTTGAATATGTGTACGAAATGTCTTCGTATAACTGATCGTCCTGTACGAACTAGGTTCGTCCAGTACGAACGGTTATTACAAGGTCGAATCTAGAAACTGCTGAAAACTGTCCTAAGTCGGTTAATCGTTTGGACGATAATTAATTTCGTTTGGACAAAAATTTTACAGAGAACCAATCGTACTGTACGATAATTAATTTCGTCTGGACGAAAATTTTACAGAGAGCCAATCGTACTGTACGATAATTAATTTTGTCTGGACGAAAATTTTACAGAGAGCCAATCGTACTGTACGATAATTAATTTCGTCTGGACGAAAATTTTACAGAGAGCCAATCGTACTGTACGATAATTAATTTCGTCTGGATGAAAATTTTACAGAGAGCCAATCGTACTGTACGATAATTAATTTTGACCTGGACGAATAGGACTTAGAAAATTTTTGGAGATAACTGTCTGATCATCCAGTACGAACGAAAATCGTCCTGTACGAACAAAATCGTCCTGTAAATTAAAATTATATGATCTCCTTATTTGTGTGTGCATGTTTTTATTCACTTAAGTTACAATCACTCCCTTTCAATTTGATTTCTAAGCAAAGTGCAAGCTTCAAAAATTTCAAAGTATCTCATGCTGATTTTAATTTGAAGTCTTCGTAGTCTGGAGTTCTTTACCTGAAATGTTAGTACACACAAGAGCAAATACAATTCTTCCAATATTGTTAGGAGATAACTACACATTTGAACAATAATGTTTGAAATCATCAAAACTTTATAAGTTGCCAAAAATGTAATGCATGCAAATATCAACTATCTTAACAATCTCCCCCTTTTTGATGATGGCAAAACAATTATTGTTTGTATGATTTCAATTTAAACAAATCTTTCTATCTCCTAAACTCCCCATGAATTGATGAATACATGAAAATAAGGAGGCAATTTAAATCAAGAAAAAATTTTAAAATTTTTATTTTTCAGACACACAAAACAAACACATAAAACAAACAAACATAAAGAACACAATTACATACAAACATAAAGATTTCTCCCCCTTTTTGATAACAACAAAAAGTGAAGAAGAAAAAAGACAAGAAATGTAAGTAATTGTATGAAAATTCATTTGAACATTTAATCTAAATGGTGATTGATACAAGGTATGCAATTTTAAAACTAAAAACATTAGGTCAATCATAGAAATTCAGGAAATTTAAAAAGTGATATAACATTGTAAGTAAGAAGAATTTTTCAAAGACATGATTCAATTTAGACATTTCAATATAGAAAATCATTACAAGAGAGATGAAGAAAAAATTTTATATTACAATGTTCAAAAGAATATAAATGAACATAAGATCAATTTGAATTTAGAGATTGAAAGAATTTGGAAAGAAGAGAATTACCACATGTGGCGCTTTGCGCATCTTTTTCAAATTTTTGAGCACATTTTTGTGCATCTTTTGATATTGGGCTAATTTTGTGCCTCTTTTTCATATTTGCGAACCTTTTGCACATTCCTTTTGATTTTTGTACTTTTAGTACAATTTTTTCAAGAGTAATTTAGACCAATTTTTTCCAAAATCAATAATCTAAAATTTCAAATATTTCTAAGTGCATAAATATTATTTGAGCAAGGAAATACAAAATAAGAAAAAAACATCTAAATTGCAATAATAATTTTAACTTTTATGTAGTCTAAATGAATAGACATGGATTTAAAAAATTCTAATTATAACAAGTTATAAACAACTTTTAAATTTAGAAAGACTAGAGTTTCTAATGTAGATAATCTCAAATTACAATCTAATTTAAGCACTATGAAGATTAAATAATACTAATGAAATTCATAAAAATTAACCACATTTCAATAACAAAACAACATTGAAACAAGTACGAAATGCATTGATATTTATGAAAAGATTACACATTTCATAATATCTAAATACAACTTAAAAGAAAATACAAACAAATACTTAACATAAGCACTAACACAACAAGACATAAAAAACATGAGAAACTAACACATAAAAAAAAAATACAACACAAGAACAACAAAACACAGAAAATCATCTCTACTGTTCTGGAGGAGGAGGAGGAGGAATGCCACCGAAAAGGTTGAAGTAGGAGGCCATCAACATTACATTGGTATTGATATCATGTACTTCATTTCTAATTATACCAATGTCATGTTGTTGCTGCACAAGTTGAGCATCAAATTGATCAAACCTTTGATCAATATGAGTCTCTAATCTATCAAATCTCTCAATCAGATTCTGATAATCTGACTGAGGTGCAGAGGTTTGCGCTCCTTCTCCTTCTTCTTCTTCTTCTGAACCACTAGCATGTGCTTTTTCTTTTTCTTTTTCCTCCCTGAAGAGCAGTCTGAAGGATGCATCATTATAATATAAACTGGCTCTTCATATTCTTCATCAGGATTCACCAAATTATATTTCTTCTCCAAAATGTAGGTAACTAAATGTCCCAAAGAAATATTCTTTTTCCTCTTCTGTTCAGCATGTCCTATTTCTGAAAGCCCATAGAGATGATCTATGATGAGTTGGGCTTCGTCGATAGGTTGACGATCCAAAATCAAAAAGGTTAGAACAGAAAGGAGAGGGGTTATGTTTATCCTATCACTAGCTTTAGGAATGATTGAAGATCTAAGGATATGCTGGATGATACGGGCATTTTTGGTCATCCCAGAAACTCTAGCAACATGATAGTTTAGACCACTTTTTCTAATTGTACTATTGACTTCATCCCATCTAAATATGTTTTCAGTCATTAAGGTATGGGCTCTATATCCTTCAGTCCTAAGGTTTAGAAATGCACCAATGTCATGCTTAGTGATTTCTACTTGTTGCTTGAAGATAAAGGATCTAATGCAAGAGTGGTCAGAGTTGAAACTCATGTTGGCTAGAAAGTAGAGAAAAGTTTGCTTGTTGTAGAGATGGACGAGAGACAGGATGAAATGGAATTGGGTTGAGTCAAAAAGGTGTATTACCTTAAAATTTTATCTCGCTTTGAATTAAGATGCGAGATGGAGTGATTTTTGCGGAAGCAAAACGAGGAAATGATTCCTCATTTGCTTTAGAAAGGAAGTTTTCCGAGGCATTCCTATTTGGCTTCTTCGCTAACACCTTTTGTCTTTTGCTTGAGGAGGCCATTGACAATTTGAAGTAGAAAGGGATTGAAAGAGAAGTTTGAAAGTGTGATTGTTAAGTTAGAAAGCCTTCATATTTAAAGAAAAATGATACGTTCGTCCTGGACGAAGAAGGTTCGTCCTGGACGAAAATAATCGTTCGTCTGGACGAACATTATTTCGTACAGACGATCAAATTCGTCCAAAATGTAACGACTTTTCGTAATCAACACAACTTACGATGCGTCCCTTCGTACAGACCTTTGACTTGACCGATCGTACATACGAACAAAAGTTCGTACAGACGATCAAAATTAATTCGTTTTAAATGTCTTTTGAAAACCTTCCCCTACACTGAAACGACATATGTTCGTCTGGACGAACCAAAATTTCGTACAGACGAAATCCATATTAAAAACTGTCTTATCCACTTAACCGCTGCATTCAATCGTCCCGACGTTTGAGAAAATAAAAAAGTTCGTCCTGGACGATATTTATATCGTACAGACAATTTAATTAAAAACTGCTCTCAAAATGGTTAAAATGCACGCAAACCAACTTTTCTCACATCGTCCCGTACGAACCAAAAGTCGTCCCGGACGATTTCCTCCAATTTTTGAATTTTTGAATTTTAATTTAAGAAAATCAAACCAAACTATAAAACACAGAAAATATACAATAAAAAACTTACACTCAAAAACAAATTCATTCAAAACACACAAAAAAATTCACAAAATCAAAAACAAAACAAAAACATAAACATCAATGTTGCAAAGACATTTTGTTTAGGCATTTAAATCAATAACACCTAGCCTTGTTCTTAAAGTACTGAAGGTATCAAGGGCTAAAGGTTTTGTAAAAATGTCTGCAAGTTGATTTTCAGTTGAAACATGTGTGAGTTCAATTTCTCCTTTGGATACATGATCCCTTATGAAATGATGTCTTATATCTATGTGTTTGGTTCTAGAATGTTGAATAGGATTTTTGGAAATACAAATAGCACTAGTATTGTCACAATAAATTGGAATAGTGCCTACAGATAATCCTAAATTAATCAACTGTTGTTTTAACCAAAGTACTTGTGCCACACAACTTCCTAAGGCAATGTATTCTGCTTCTGCAGTAGATAGGGCTACTGAATTTTGTTTTCTACTGGACCAAGAAACTAATGAATTTCCAATGAATTGACATGTTCCAGAAGTGCTTTTCCTATCCACTCTACAGCCTGCAAAGTCAGAATCTGAATAACCAATAATTTCAAATGAAGAGCTAAACTTAGGATACCAAATTCCTAAGTTTTGAGTTCCTAGTAAGTATCTTAAAATCCTTTTCACTGCTGTCAAATATGATTCTTTTGGATCTAATTGAAATCTAGCACACAAGCAAACACTGAACATAATATCTGATCGGCTAGCAGTCAAGTAAAGCAAAGATCCAATAATCCCTCTATATTTCTTTTGATCAACAGATTTTTCCTTAAGGTCCTTATCTAACTGAACTGAGGAACTCATTGGTGTACTAACAGGTTTAGCATTGTCCATTTTATATTTCTTGAGGATGTCCTTAATATATTTGGTTTGACTAAGAAATGTCCCTTCCTCAAGTTGCTTGATGCTAAAACCTAGAAAGTAATTTAAATCTCCCATTAGACTCATTTCAAATTCACTACTCATTGCATTTGGAAAATCATCACAAAGATATTTATTTGAAGATCCAAAGATGATATCATCCACATAAATTTGAACAATGAGTATTTCCTTTTCAAATTTCTTTAAGAAGAGAGTAGTATCCACACTTCCTTTTTCAAAAGATCTTTCAAGTAGAAAAGTGCTCAATCTCTCATACCAAGCCCTAGGTGCCTGTTTCAATCCATATAATGCCTTTTTTAACTTTAAAACATGATTTGGGTATTTTGAATTTTCAAATCCAGGAGGTTGTTCTACATAAACATCTTCTTCAATAATATCATTCAAAAAGGCACTTTTGACATCCATTTGAAACAATTTAAAACTTTTAAAACAGGCAAAGGCAAGTAAAACCCTAATTGCTTCAAGTCTTGCTATAGGGGCAAAAGTCTCCTCAAAATCAATTCCTTCAATTTGATTATACCCCTTAGCAACTAATCTAGCCTTATTTCTAATGACTACTCCTGAGTCATTCATTTTATTTTTGAAAACCCATTTTGTTCCAACAACACTTTGATCTTTTGGCCTTGTAGTTAATTCCCAAACTTTATTTCTTACAAATTGATTTAACTCTTCTTGCATGGCCAATATCCAAAATTCATCAGAAAGTGCCTGATCAATATTAGTGGGTTCTATAGTTGAAATAAAGGCTGAATGATTGACTTCCTTATTTAATCCACGCCTAGTTCTAACACACACACTCACTAGGTTCTCCTATAATCAATTCTCTTGGGTGGTTTTTAGAAAATCTCAAATCTCTAGGCAAAGGGTTTTCTTTTTCAAAGTTTTCTTCCACATTTTCTTCCAAGTTTAATCTATCAATCTTTTGGGAGTTTTCCTCAATTTCTTCTTCAACACTATTTGGCCCTTCTAAATTTCCAGATTCATCAAATACAACATGTGTGGTTTCTTCAATAACTAAAGTTCTTTTGTTGAATACCCTATAAGATTTTCCAACACTTGAATATCCAACAAAAATTTCTTCATCTGATTTTGGATCAAATTTTCCTAAGGCAGATTTTCCATTGTTATGAATGAACACCTTGCAACCAAAAAAAATGCAAATGAGACAAATTTGGTGTTCTACCTTTTAGTAACTCATAGGGTGTTTTATTTAAATTTGATCTCACATTCACCCTATTCAGAACATAACATGCAGTGCTAACCGCCTCAGCCCAAAAATATTTAGGAAGAGAGTATTCTGCCAACATTGCTCTGGCGGCTTCTATTAATGTTCTGTTTTTCCTTTCAACTACCCCATTTTGTTGAGGGGTTCTAGGAGCAGAAAAGTTGTGATCAATCCCTTTTTCTTTACAAAAACTTTCAAATCTTTCATTTTCAAATTCTCCTCCATGATCACTTTTGTATAGACATTATTTCACTTCCTAATTTTCTCTGAATCCAAGTTGAAAAATTTCTGAATTCCTCAAATGATTCACTTTTATGAAAAAGAAATCTAACCCAAGTGAACCTAGAGAAATCATCCACAATAACAAATCCGTATACCTTCCCTCCTAGACTTACAGTTCCTACTTGTCCAAAAAGATCCATGTGAAGAATTTCTAATGGTTTACTTGTTCTAAGATCATTATTGGACTTAAAAGAGGACTTCACTTGTTTTCCTAATTGACATGCATCACAAAGATGGTCCTTAGTAAAGTCTTATTTTGGTATACCTCTTACTAAATTCTTTTGGGTAATTCTCCTAAGATTTTTCATACTAGAATGACAAAGTCTCCTATGCCAAAGCCAAGATTCATCAGAAACAGTTTTCAAACAGAAGGCAATAGGAGTATGAAATGAATTCAAATCTAGCATGTAAACATTGTTTACCCTTTTTCCATTTAAAACTTCTTTCCCATTTAGGCTTAATATGCAGCTAGTAGGTAAAAATTTCACATTATAACCTTTGTCACATAGCTGACTTATACTTAACAGATTATGCTTTAAGCCTTCAACCAATAGCACATTGTCTATAAAAAAGTTTTTGAAATTACCAATCATACCTGATCCAACCACTTTCTTTGTGGTATTATCTCCAAGTGTAACCTTGCCTCCATTCCTGGCTTCTAGCGATATGAATTGTGTAGTGTCTCCAGTCATATGCGTTGAACATCCGCTATCCAGGTACCATATGCTCCGAATGGTTATTACAAGGTCGAATTTAGAAACTGCTGAAAACTGTCCTAAGTCGGTTAATCGTTTGGACGATAATTAATTTCGTCTGGACGAAAATTTTACAGAGAACCAATCGTACTGTACGATAATTAATTTTGTCTGGACGAAAATTTTACAGAGAGCCAATCGTACTGTACGATAATTAATTTCGTCTGGACAAAAATTTTACAGAGAGCCAATCGTACTGTACGATAATTAATTTCGTCTGGACGAAAATTTTACAGAGAGCCAATCGTACTGTACGATAATTAATTTCGTCTGGACGAAAATTTTACAGAGAGCCAATCGTACTGTATGATAATTAATTTCGTCCTGGATGAATAGGACTTAGAAAATTTTTCGAGCAAGTTCCTATTCGTTCCATATGCTCTATAGGAGATAACTGTCTGATCGTCCAGTACGAACGAAAATCGTCCTGTACGATCAATACAAAATTAATATGATATCCTTATTTGTGTATGCATGTTTTTATTCAATTAAGTTACAATCACTCCCTTTCAATTTGATTTCTAAGCAAAGTGCAAGCTTCAAAAATTTCAAAGTATCTCATGCTGATTTTAATTTGAAGTCTTCGTAGTCTGGAGTTCTTTCCCTGAAATGTTAGTACACACAAGAGCAAATACAATTCTTCCAATATTGTTAGGAGATAACTACACATTTGAACAATAATGTTTGAAATCATCAAAACTTTATAAGTTGCCAAAAATGTAATGCATGCAAATAGCAACTATCTTAACAAATCACACCAAGCCTTGTTCTTAATGCACTGAAAGTATCAAAGGCTAAAGGTTTTGTAAAAATATCTGCAAGTTGATTTTCAGTAGAAACATGAGTGAGTTCAATTTCTCCTTTGGATACATGATCCCTTATGAAATGATGTCTTATGTCTATATGTTTGGTTTTTGAATATTGAATAGGATTTTTAGAAATACAAATAGCACTAGTATTATCACAGTAAATTGGAATAGTGCCTATAGTCAATCCTAAATCAATCAAATGTTGTTTCAACCAAAGTACTTGTGCCATAAAACTTTCTAATGCAATGTATTATGCTTCTGCAGTAGATAGGACTACTGAATTTTGTTTTCTACTGGACCAAGAGACTAGAGAATTTCCATTAAATTGATATGTTCCACAAGTGCTCTTTTTATCCACCCTACAACCTGCAAAGTCAGAATCTGAATAACCAATTATTTCAAATGAAGAGCTAAACTTAGGATACTAGATTCCTAAGTTCTGAGTTCTTAACAGATATCTTAAAATCCTTTTCACTGCTGTCAAAAGTGATTCTCTTGGATCTGATTGAAATCTAGCACACAAACATACACTAAACATGATATCGGGGAGGCTAGCTGTCAAGTAAAACAAAGATTCAATTATCTCTCTAAATTTTTTTTGATCATCAGATTTTCCCTTAGGGTCCTTATCCAACTAAACTGAGGAACTCATTGGTGTACTAACAGGTTTAGCATTATCCATTTCAAACATTTTGAGGATGTCCTTAACATACTTTGACTGACTAAGAAATGTACCTTCCTCAATTTGTTTAATGCTAAATCCTAGAAAGTAACTCAAATCTCCCATTAGACTCATCTCAAATTCACTACTCATTATTTTAGAAAAATCATCATAAAGATTTTTATTTGAAGATCCAAAAATGATATCATCCATATAAATTTGAACAATGAGTATATTCTTTCCACATTTCTTCAAAAAAAGAGTTGTATCCACACTTTCTTTTTCAAAAGATCTTTCAAGTAGGAAGATGCTCAACCTCTCATATCAAGCCCTAGGTGCTTGTTTCAATCCATATAATGCTTTTTCCAACTTGAAAATATGATTTGAGTATTTAGAATTTTCAAAACCTGGAGATTGTTCTACAAAAACATCCTCTTGAAGTACCCCATTTAAAAAGGCACTTTTGACATCCATTTGATATAATTTGAATCCTCTAAAACTGGCAAAGGCTAGAAAAACTCTAATTGCTTCAAGTCTAGCTACAGGGGCAAAAGTTTCCTCAAAATCATTCCCTTCGATCTGATTATACCCCTTAGTAACTAGTCTAGCCTTATTTCAAATGACTACTCCTGAGTCATTCATTTTATTTTTGAATACCCACTTAGTTCCAACTACACTTTGATCCTTTGGCCTTGTAGTTAATTCTCAAACTTTATTTCTTACAAATTGTTTCAACTCTTCTTGCATGGCCAAAATCCAAAATTCATGAGAAAGTGATTGATCAATTTTAGTGGGTTCTATAATTGAAATGAAGGCTAAATGATTAACTTCTTTATTTAATCCACTCCTAGTCCTTATACCCTCACTTGATTCACCTATAATCAATTCCCTTGGGTGGTTTTTAGAAAATATCAAATCTCTAGGCAAAGGGTTTTCTATCTCCAAATTTTTTTCAAAATTTTTATCCAAATTCATTTTATCAATCTTTTGGGTGTTAATCTCAATTTCATCTTCTTCAACATTTAGCTCTTCCAAATTTTCATATTCATCAAATATAACATGTGTGGTCTCCTCAATTACCAAAGTTTTTCTATTAAATACTCTATAAGATTTTCTAACACTCGAATATCCAACAAAAATTCCTTCATCAGATTTTGGATCAAATTTTCATAAGGCAGATTTTCTATTGTTATGAATGAACACCTTACAACCAAAAACATGCAAATGAGATAAATTAGGTGTTCTTCCTTTTAGCAACTCATAGGGTGTTTTATTTAATTTAGATTTCACATTCACCCTATTCAGAACATAACATGCAGTGCTAACCGCCTCAGCCCAAAAATATTTAAGAAGTGAGTATTCTGCCAATATTGCTCGGGCGGCTTCTATTAATGTTCTATTTTTCTTTCGACTACCCCATTCTGTTGAGGGGTTCTAGGTGCAGAAAAGTTGTGATCAATTCCTTTCTCCTAACAAAATTCCTCAAATTTCTCATTCTCAAATTCTCCTCCATGATCACTTTGTATAGAAATAATTTCACACCCTAGTTTTCTTTGAATCCAAGTCAAAAATTTTTTAGATTCCTCAAATGATTCACTATTATAAAATAGAAACCTAATCCATGTGAATCTTGAGTAATCATCCACATTCACAAATCTGTATACCTTCCCTCCTATACTCACAGTACCAACAGGTCCAAAAAGATCCATATGTAATATCTCTATTGGTTTACTAGTTATAAGATTCTTATTAGACTGAAAGAGGACTTCACTTGCTTTCCTATTTGATATGCATCACAAATGTTGTCCTTAGTAAAGTCTAGTTTTGGTATTCCTTTAACTAAGTTCTTTTGGGTAATCCTTCTAAGGTTTTTCATGCTAGAATGACAAAGTCTCCTATGCCAAAGCCATGACTCATCATATACAGTTTTCAAATAAAAAGTAGTAGGAGATTGAATATAATTCAAATATAGCATATACATATTATTTACCCTTTTACCATTCAAAACATCTTTATCATTTAGGCTTAATATGCAGCTAGTAGGAAAAAATTTCACACAATATCCTTTATCATATAGCTGGTTTATACTTAACAGGTTATGCTTTAAGCCTTATACTAATAACACATTCTCAATGTAAAATTTATTAAGATTTCCAATCATACCTGATCCAACCAACTTCCTTGTGGTGTTATCTCCAAGTGTAACCTTGCCTCCACTCCTGGCTTCCAACGATATAAATTGTGCGGTATCTCCAGTCATATGCTTTGAACATCTGCTATCCATGTACCATATGCTCTCACGACATCTTGTGTGAGAGCGACCCTACAAAAATATCAAATGTTATACCTGGGAACCCAAACAAATTTGGGTTCACCTTTTGGCAATTTATAATCAGATGCATGTATGATATGTCTAGGTTTATGCATCTTATGTTTCCACACCAAATAGGTTTTCATTTTCAAAGTACAGGTGTGTGTTATATGTCCAAACAATCCACAATTATTATATTTTACTTTTGAAAATAATTTTCTTAGTCTTCTACTATTCATCTGTCTAGTTAGGGATTGCATAAATTTAGGATACATAATAGGATTAATAAAATCTTCAAGTTTAGGGGGTATCATATTACCCTCGAGAGATTTTATCGTTAATTTGTAAAATGAATTCATATCTTCCAAAATTCGATTTGTATAATTTAATTTATAAATTTTGCTCTCCGATTCATCCTTAAAATTTTTAAAATCTTTTTCAAGTTCAGCATATGATGATTTTAAATTTTCATATTTTTTATTCAAGTATTCAAATTCATCAAGTAATTTCATGTAGCTGTCATCAATTAAAGCATGATCTTTCCTAAGGATTTCATATTTTTTGTAATTCTTAAAATTCTAAAGTTAGACTAGCATGCATTTTCTTAATTTTCCTATATGCATCATGCATGTATTCAGAAACTTAAAAAAGTTCATCATAGGTTAAGTCACATACCACTTCTTGATATGACTGACCAAGATTATCGGCCATTAAGCACAGATTAATGACTTACTCTTCCTTCTCATCAGTCTTTGATGAATATGAAGCTAATTCCGTCTATAAAGCTCTTTGAAACTTCTTCTTGCCCTTCTTTACAATTGGTTTCTCCTCAACCATCTCCTTACTAGGAGTGGCTTTGAGTTTTGGGTAATTAGTCTTGATATGACCAGGTTTCCTACACTCATAGCAAATTATTTCATTTGAAACTTTGGTATTTTTATTAAATTTACCTTTATTCCAATGTTGGCATCTCTTCTGCTTCATCTTTAGAAAGTTTATGAATTGTCTAGTCATCAATGCGATGTCATCTTCATCCTCAGGTGGTGAGTGTTCACTCTCAGACTCTTACACATTTAGTGCTATGTTCTTCTCCCTTCGTGGTTCACCTACATCAATCTTTCTTTGGCTAACTCCTTGCTCGTAAGCAATTAGCGAACCAAGAAGATTGTCAGTAGAGTAAATGTTTAAATATTTAGACTCTATAATTACAGTAATTTTAGCATCATAAGCAGTAGGCAAACAACAAATAATTTTGTTAACCATTTCAGCATTCATTAGTTCCCTACTTAGTGCATGTAAATAGGTGACTATTTGTGTGAATCTTGTGTACATATCAAAAATGGATTCATTTGGTTTCATGCGAAATAGTTCATAATCATGCAACAAGATATGAAGTCTAGATTTCTTAACCTCATTAGTCCCCTCATAAGTTATACAAAGTCTATCACATATGTCCTTCCCACTTTTGCAAGTGGAAACCCGCATGTAGTCTGCTGATTTTAAAGCACAAAATAAGCTATTCAAGCATTTGGAATTTAGTTGTGCAAAGTCACATTCTTCTACAGTCTGGTCCGCAAAAGGGGTTTTAACTCTAACTCCATCAACTAATCTAGTTGGTTTTGTATACCATTCTTGAACTAAGTTTCACATACGATAATCAACTGACTGTAAAAATGTAGACATGCATGTTTTCCAAAAATCAAAAGGTATATTGTCGAACAGTGGAGGTCTAGTTATAGAATAACCCTCAAGGGTATTGAGGTTTCCAAATGTAGCCATCTATGTTAATCAAAAAGTATTCTAAACTTATGATTTTGAAACAAAGTTCTGATACCACTTGTTGAAACTCGTTCACTAAGAATTAGGTTGTTAAACCTAAGCTTATGTCCCACGGCTAACCAAGAGGGGGGGGGGGGGGGGGGGTGAATTGGTAATTAAAAAATTTTTTACCCTCTTAAAATTTGGAAATGAAAACTAACTTTAGTAAGTTTTATAGAAATAGATTTTTCAACCATAAGTTTTAAATGTTAAAATAAAAATAGTGGAAAAATAAAGAACACCAAATTTATAGTAGTTCGATCAAAACTAGACCTACATCCACTCCCCGGAGGCACTCTCTGAGTATTGCACTAATACCAACAGTGATTCTCCTTTTGCACCCACAACAAGGAGGAGAAGCCTTTATAAAAACTTTTCCACCACTACCCAGTGTGGCAGAGATCCGTCGTCCTTTTACACTATCCCCAGTGTGTGTAGAGAACCGTCCTTCCTTTCACACTCTCCTAGTGTGGACAGAGAACACTTCGGCTGTTCACACTCTCCTAGTGTGGGCAGAGAACCGTTCGGCTGTTCACACTCTCCTAGTGTCGGCAGAGAATCGAATCTCCTTAACAGATCTTCTCATAAGAAATCTAAAAGAAAGAAAGAAAAGAGTGAAGTAATTCCAAATAAAAAGTATAAACTCTTACCTTTAATCACCAAGTGAAGCCTTCTCGCTCCAGAAGTAAGAATCTTCTTTCAAATGCTCTCTCACACACTCTCCTTGACTCTTCTTTCAATATGCACGAAGATCAATGGGAAAAAGATTATGTGCCAGTTTAGGTTGGACTACAAATTTTCAACTCAATACGTATTGGATCATCCCGTACGATCATGGGTCATCCTTGAAGATTTTACTTAAGCGCGTTGGAAACGAACCTAATGTATATGGGCACGAATGATTTCGTACACACACATCGTCCCGTACGAACTAGGTTCGTCCGATACGAACGGTTATTCTATAGGTCGGTTCCCAAAAACTGTAGAACGACACTTAATTTTCAGAGTCGGTTCACTTTGTCTTGGTACGAAGTTAAGGTTCATCCAAATGAAAGTTTTACAGAGAGCAAATCATCCCGGGACAAATACATTGTTGAAACTCGTTCAATGAGAATTAGGATGTTAAGCCTAATTAAATGTCCCAAGGCTAACCAAGAGGGGGGTGAATTGGTACTTAAAAAATTTTAACCCTCTTTTAAAATTATTGGAAACTAAAACTTTAGTTAATGAGTTTTTCTAGAAAAAGTTTTTCAACCACAAAGTTTTTTAATCACAAAAAGTAAATAAGCAGCGAAAAATAAATAACACCAGATTTATAGTGGTTCGGTCAAAACCAGACCTACATCCACTCCCCAGAGGCACCCTTTGAGTATTACACTAATACCAAATAGTGACTCTCCTTTAGCGCCCACAGCAAGGCGGAGAAGCCTTTACAAACTCTTTTCACCACTACCCGGTTCGGCAGAGAACCATCGTCCTTTCACAGTCCCCTGATATCGGCAGAGAACCGTTCATCCTTTCACACTATCCCAAGTGTTGGCAGAGTATCATCATCCTTTCACACTATCACCCGTGTTGGCAGAGTACCGTTGTCCTTTCACACTATCACCAGTGTTGGCAGAGTACCGTCATCCTTTTACACCCTCCAAGTGCGGGCAGAAAACCCTTCGGTTGTTCACACCCTCCAAGTGTCGACAGAGAACTAGATCTTCTTCCAAGATCTTCTTCACAAGTCCAATCTAAAAGAAAGGAGAGAAGAGTGAAGTAATCTCAAACTTAAAAGTGGAAATACTTACCCTTGAGTACCAAGTGAAACCTTCACGCTCCGACAGCAAGAAATCTTGTTCAAATGCTCTCTCAAACTCTCTCCTTAACTCTCTTCTTAATAGGCACGAAGATCAATAATAATAAAAAAAAAAGATAAGTTCCAGTTTAGAAAGGCCTATTTATGGAAGAGACAAGAAAAACCATCTAAAAACGGCAGATTTCAAGTTACGTTGAACATGATCATCCCGTGCGATCTAAAATCATCCCGGACTATTTTACTTAAAAGCCTTGAAACGAACCTGTTTGTATATGTGTACGAAATAATTTCGTATACGCTAATTGTCTGTACGAACTAGGTTCGTCCAGATGAACAGTTATCAAAAGGTCGGTTCCAAAAATTTCAGAACTGACTCACAAAACTGTCTTAAGTCGGTTTGATCGTCTGTACAAAATTGCGATCGTCTGGACAAAATTCATCCAGAGAGCAAATCGTCCCGACAAATAATTAGTTTCGTTTTGGATGAAATTCTTACAGAGAGCAAATCGTCCCGATGATAATTAATTTCGTCCCGTACGAACATGACTTTGAAAATTGTCCGTGGGCAATTTTTGTTTGTTCCATGTGCTCTTATTGAGAGATAACTGACTGATCGTCCCGTACGATCCGATATCGTCCCGTACGATTAGTACAAATTTTTTTATGTTCTCCTTAAGTTTGTGTGTATGTTTTTATTCACTCAATTACAATCGCTCCCTCTCATTTCAAATGATAATTTTAAGATTCAAAAATCAAAAGTATTTTTTGCTGAATTTGATTTGAAGACTTCGTGTTTGAGAGTTTGAATCACCTGAAATGTTAGTACACACAAGAGCAAATAAAAATCTTCTAAAATTGTTAGGAGATAACTACACATTTGAACAATAATATTTGGAATCATCAAAACTATACAAGTTGCAAGAATGTAAAACATGCAAATAGCAACTATCTTAACAATCTACCCCTTTTTGATGATGACAAAACAATTATTGTTTGTATGATTTCAATTTAAAAAATCTCCTAAACTCCCCCTGAATTGATGAATACATAAAAATAAGGAGGCATTTTGAACTAAAGAACACAATTTTTATTTTTCAAATTTTTTTTTTTAAAATAAACAAACAAAAAAAAAATAAAAATAAAAAAATAAAAAAATTACCAAAATACAAGACAATACTAATAACATAAGGCAAATGAACACAAAACCAAAATACAATTATACTAATATAATAATTTCTTCCCCTTTTTGACAACAACAAAAAGTGAAGAAGAAATAGACAAGAAATGTAAGTAATTATATGAAATCCATTTGAAAATTTATTCTAAAAAGTGATTGACATAAGGTATGCAAATTAAAACTAATAGCATTAGGTAAATCATAGAAATTCATAAAATTTAAGAAGTGATATAACATTGTACTTAAGAAGAATTTATCAAAGACATGATTCAATTTAGACATTTGAGATAGAAAAATCATTACAAGAGAGATGAATAAAAATTGTATATTTCCAAGTTCAATAGAAATATAAATGAACATAAGATCAATTTGAATTAAGAGATTTAAAGAATCTGGAAAGAAGAGAATTACCACATGTGGCACTTTGCGCATCTTTTTCAAGTATTTGGCACATTTTTGTGCATCTTTTTTAAATTTTTGGCACATTATGTGCATCTTTTTACATTTACGAACCTTTGCGCATTCCTTTTGATTTTTGTACATTTGTATAATTTTCTAGAGTAATTAAATTCTTTCCAAAGACAATAATCTAAAATTTCAAACTTTTCTAAGTGCATAAATATCACTTGAACAAAGAAATACAAAATAAGAAAACATCTAAATTACAATAATAATATTAAATTTAATGTAGTCTAAATGAAAAGACATCAAATTAAAAATTCTAATTATAACAAGTTATAAATAAATTTTAAATTTAGAAAGACTAGATTTTCTAATGAAATTAATATCAAATTACAATCTAATTTAAACACAATTAAGATTAAAAAGACTAATGAAATTCATAAAGACTAAACACATTTCAAAAACAAATAATACTAAATCAAAACACAACAACATATATTGATATTAATAAAAGGATTACATGATCAATTTATAATATCAATACAACTAGAAATGAAAATACATAGAACTCTAAAAAGAACAAAAGAAAAGATACATGAAACCATCTAGTACTCAAACATATATCACCCTAATTTTGAGGAGGAGGCCGAGGAGGAGGAACACCACCAAATAAATCAAAGTAGGAACTAATCAACATAACATTGGTATTTATGTGATGAACATCATTTCTTATACTACCAATGTCTTGTTGATGCTGTTGAAGTTGAGCTTCAAATTGATCAAGGCGTTGATCAAAATGAATCTCAAATTCATCAAATATGTTAACCAAATTATGATAATCTGGTTGATGTGCAGAACTTTGTCCTCCTTTTTCTTCTTCAGAATCACCTGCTTGCTTTTTCCCTTTGTCCTCTTTGGAGATTGTTCTAAATGAAGCATCATTAAAATAAAGAGGCTCTTCATAATCTTGGATAGGGTGACAATGTTGTACTTTTTCTCCAAAACATAACAAACTAAGTGACCTAATGCAATGTTTATTTTTCTTTTCAAATCTCCATGCCCAATTTCGGAAAGCCCATAAAGATAGTCTAAAATGAGTTGGGCTTCATCAATTCCTTTTCCTTTCATAATTAGAAAGGTTACAACAGAAAGAAGTGGGGTAATATTGACTCTATCACCAGCTTTTGGGATAATTGAAGATCTAAGTATATGCTGGATGATTCGGGCATTTTGAACAAGTCCCGAAACTTTAGCAATATGATCGTTAACATCATTTCCTCTAATCACTCGATTTATTTCATACCATCTAAAAACATTAGAAGTGATTATGGAATGGGCTCTAAGTCTTTCAGTTCTTAATTGTAGAAATGCACCTAAGTCATGCTTTGTTATTTCTACTCTTTGTTTGTGGACATAGGAGTGAATGGCTAATCTATCCGAGTTAAAGGTCATGTTTGCAAGGAAATAGAGAAAGGTTTCCTTGTTGTAGAAGTGGACGAGAGTGAGGATGAAACCGAATTGAGTGGTAGCAAAAAGGTGCATTACCTTGTAGTTAATTTCTTCCTGAATCAAGATGCGAGATGGAGTGATCTTTGCTGAAGAAAAATGAGGAAATGTCCTCATTTTCTTTTGAAAGGAAGTTTTCTGATCTGTTTGGCTTCTTTGCTAGAACCTTTTGTCTCTTGCTTGAGGAGGCCATAGTTAATGTTAGAATTCGAAAGGATTAGAAAGAGAGGTTTGAAAGTGTGAATGTTGAGTTAAAAAGCCCACTAATTTAAAGAAAAATGATATGTTCGTACCAGACGAAATTGTTCGTCCTGGAAGAAATGTTAAGTTCGTCTGGACAAAACCATTTTGTACAGACGATCAAATACGTCCAAAATGAAATAGCTTTTTGTAATCAACACAACTTACGATGCGTCCTTTCGTACAGATGTTTGACTTGATCGATCGTCCAGATGAAAATAATTTTGTACAGACGATCCACTAGTCATCGTTTTCATAACAGTTTTAAAACCGTCCCTCGCAATGAACCGCCACGTTTTTGTCCATACGAACTTCAAGTTCGTACAGACGAAGTTCATTAAAAATTACCTTATTCACTCAACCGTTTTCTCATTTTCCAGCACAGTTTTAAAAAGAAAGTTCGTTCCGAACGATCTGAGAATCGTAGAGATGAAATAAATTAAAAACTAAAAAAAAACTGCACGAATCAGTTTTAAAATCTGTCAGTTTCACGCATTCCAACACATCGTCCCGTATGAAAAATTTTCGACCCGGACGATCAACACACAAAACATAATGAACAACGAAAATGTATAGACTCTAAATAAAAATCACTCAAAAACAAACAAAAATCACAAAAACGTAAACTAAGAAAATAAAACATCAATGTTGCAAAAACATTTTTATTTAAGCTTTTAAATAATTCACATCGAGCCTTGTTCTTAATGCACTGAAAGTATCAAAGGCTAAAGGTTTTGTAAAAATGTCTGCAAGTTGATTTTCAGTAGAAACATGTGCAAGTTCAATTTCACGTTTTGAAACTTGATCCCTTATGAAATGATGCCTTATATCAATATGTTTGGTTCTTGAATGTTGAATAGGATTTTTAGAAATGCAAATAGCACTAATGTTATCACAATAAATTGGAATAGTGTCTATTGTTAATCCTAAGTAAATCAAATGTTGTTTCAACCAAAGTACTTGTGCCACATAACTTGATAATGCAATGTATTCAGCTTCTGCAGTAGATAGGGAAACTGAGTTTTGTTTTCTACTGGACCATGACACTAAAGAGTTTCCTATAAATTGACATGTACCATAAGTGCTTTTTCTATCCACCCTACAACCTGCAAAGTCAGAATCTGAATAACTAATTATTTCAAAGAAGGAAGCGCTAAACTTAGGATACCAAATTACTAAGTTTTGAGTTCCTAAAAGATATCTTAAAATCCTTTTTACTACTATCAAATGTGATTCTTTTGGATCTGATTGAAATCTAGCACGTAAACAAACACTAAACATGATATCGGGTCGGCTAGCAGTCAAGTAAAGTAAAGATCTAATTATCCCTCTAAATTTCTTTTGATCAACAGATTTTCCCTTAGGGTCCTTATCCAACTGAATTGAGGAACTCATTGGTGTACTAACAGGTTTAGCATTGTCCATTTCATACTTTTTGAGGATGTCCTTAAGATATTTAGATTGACTAAGAAAAGTACCCTCCTCATTTTGCTTAATGCTAAAACCTAGAAAGTAACTTAAATCTCTCATTAAACTCATTTCAAATTCACTACTCATTATTTTAGAAAATTCATCACAAAGATTTTTATTTGAAGATCCAAAAATGATATCATCCACATAAATTTGAACAATGAGTATGTCTTTTTCAAATTTCTTTAAAAATAGAGTTGTATCCACACTTCCTTTTTGAAATGATCTTTCAATTAAGAAAGTGCTCAACCTCTCATACCACGCCCTAGGTGCCTGTTTTAATCCATACAGTGCCTTTTTCAACTTAAAAACATGATTTGGGTATTTAAAATTTTCAAATCTAGGTGGTTGTTCTACATAAACATCTTCTTGAATGACCCCATTTAAAAATGCACTTTTAACATCCATTTGAAACAATTTAAATCCTCTAAAACAGGCAAAGGCTAACAAAACCCTAATTGCTTCAAGTCTAGCTACAGGGGCAAAAGTCTCCTCAAAATCAATCCCTTCAATTTGATTATACCCCTTAGCTACTAATCTAGCCTTATTCCTAATGACTACTCCCGAGTCATTCATTTTATTTTTGAAAACTCACTTAGTTCTAACTACACTTTGATCCTTTGGTCTTGCTGTTAATTCACAAACTTTATTTCTCACAAATTGATTCAATTCTTCTTGCATGGCCAAAAACCAAAATTCACCCAATAATGCTTGATCAATATTAGTGGGTTCAATTGTTGAAATGAAGGCTGAATGATTAACTTCTCTGCTTAATCCATGCCTAGTCCTTACACCCTCACTAGGTTCACCAATTATCAACTCCTTTGGATGGTTTTAGAAAATCTCAAATCTCTAGGCAAAGGGTTTTATATTTTCAAATTTTCTTCCAAATTTTCTTCCAATCTTTCTTCCAAATTTTCTTCCAAATTTATCTTTTCAATCTTTTAGGAGTTATCTTCAATCTCATCTTCTTCAATTTTTTGGCTTTTCAAAATTTCCAATTTCATCAAAAACAACATGTGTGGTCTCTTCAATTTTCAAAGTTCTTTTATTGAACACTCTAAAAGATTTTCCAACACTTGAGTATCCAACAAAAATTCCCTCATCTGATTTTGGATCAAATTTTCTTAAGGCAAATTTCCCATTATTATGAATAAACACCTTGCATCCAAAAACTTGCAAATGACTCAAATTTGGTGTTCTACCTTTTAACAATTCATAGGGTGTTTTATTTAATTTTGATCTCATAATCTCCCTATTCAGAACATAACATGCAGTGCTAACCGCCTCAGTCCAAAAATATTTTGAAAGTGAGTATTCTGCCAATATTGCTCGAGCGGTTTCTATTAATATTCTATTTTTCCTTTCAACTACCCCATTCTGTTGAGGAGTTCTAGGTGCAGAAAAGTTGTGATCAATTCCACTTTCTTTACAAAAATCTTTAAAATGTTCATTTTCAAATTCTCCTCCATGATCATTTTGAATATTTATGATTTCACACCCAAGTTTTCTTTGAATCCAAGTTGCAAAGTTTCTAAATTCCTCAAATGATTCACTCTTATGAAATAGAAATCTAACCCAAGTGAATCTCGTGTAATCATCCACAATCACAAATCCATATACCTTTCCTCCTAGACTTACTGTTCCAACTGGTCCAAAAAGATCCATATGAAAAATTTCCAAAGGTTTACTTGTTCTAAGATCCTTATTGATTTGAAAAGATGACTTCACTTATTTTCCTAATTGACATGCATCACAAAGGTTGTCCTTAGTAAAGTCTAGTTTTGGTATTCCTCTCACTAAGTCTTTTTGGGTAATTCTCCTAAGATTCTTCATGCTAGAGTGACAAAGTCTCCTATGCCAAAGCCATGACTCATAAGATACAATTTTCAAACAAAAAATAGTAGGAGAATGTAAGCAATTCAAATCTAGCATATAGACATTGTTTACCCTTTTTTCATTTAAAACAACTTTACTATTAAGGCTTAATATGCAGCTAGTAGGAAAAAATTTGACACAATACCCTTTATCACATAGCTGACTAATACTTAACAAGTTATGCTTTAAGCCTTCTACCAATAGCACATTTTTAATGAAAAAGTTATTAATATTACCAATTATACCTGATCCAATCACCTTCCTTGTGGTGTTATCTCCAAGTGTAACCTTGCCTCCACTCATGGCTTCTAGCGAAATGAATTGTGTTGAATCTCTAGTCATATGCTTTAAACATCCGCTATCCAGGTACCATATGCTCTCATGAGGTCTTGTGTGAGAGACATCCTGCAAAAATATCAAACGTTAGATCTGGGAACCCAAACAAGTTTGGGTTCAACTTTTAACAATTTATAAAACGATACATGTATGATATGTCTAGGGTTATGCATCTTAGGTTTCCACACCATATAATTTTTCATCCTCGAAGTACAGGTGTGACCTATATGACCAATCAATCCACAAATATTGCATTTAACATTAGGAAAGGGTTTCCTAAGTCTTCTACCATTCATTTGATTTTTTAGGGATTGCATAAATTTAGGATACAAAATAGGATTAGTGAAATCTTCAAGTTTTGGAGGTATCCTATTATCCTCGAGAGCTTTTATCTTCAAAATATAGTATGAATTCATATCTTCCAAGATCCGATTTGTATAATTTGATCTATAAAGTTTGCTCTCTGATTCATCCTTAAAAATTTTAAAATCTTTCTCATGTTTCTCAAAGCATGATTTATAATGTTTAAGGTTCTTATTCAAGTCATCAAACTCATCAAGTAATTTCATGTGATTTCTATCAATTAAAGCATGATTATTCCTAAGGATTTCATGTTCCTTTTTAAGATCTTCCAATTCTAAACAAAGGCTAGCATGCAATTTCTTTGTCTTCCTATATGCTTCATGCATGTGTTCAGAAACTTTAAAAAGTTCATCATATGCTAAGTCACATACCTCTTCTTGATCTGAATGATCAAGTATGTCAGCCATTAAGCATAAATTTGTAACTTCCTCTTCTTTCTCTGTTTTCAATGGATCTGAAGCTGAGTCCGCCCAAAAAGCTCTTTGAAACTTCTTTTTGCCCTTTTTCACAAATGGTTTCTCCTCTACTTTCTCCTTGCTAGGATTGTCTTTGAGTAATGGGCAATCAGTCTTAACATGTCCAGGTTTCCTGCATTCATAGCAAATAACTTCATTAGAAATTTTGCATTTATATTGAATTTACCTCTATTCCATTGTTGGCGTCTCTTTTGCTTTCTCTTCAGAAAGTTTCTGAATTATCTTGTCATTAAAGCAATGTCATATTCATCTTCAGGTTGTGAATTCTCACTTTCAGACTCTTCCACATTCAATGCAATGTTCTTCTCCCTTCGAGGTTCACCTGCATCAATCTTTATTTGGCTAACTCCTTGCTCGTAAGCAATGAGCGAACCAAGAAGATTGTCAATGGAATATATGTTTAAATCTTTAGACTCTGTAATTGTAGTAATTTTAGTATCATAAGCAGTAGGCAAGCATCTCAAAATTTTATTAACCATTTCAGCATTAGTTAACTCCCTACTTAAAGCATGCAAAGAGGTGACAATTTGTGTGAATCTTGTGTACATTTTCAGAAATTGATTCATGTGGTTTCATGCAAAATAGTTCATAATCATGCAATAAGTTATTAAGTCTAGATTTTTTAACCTCATTAGTCCACTCTTATGTAATATAAAGTCTATCCCATATGTCCTTTCCACTTTTGCAAGTAAAAACCCGCATGTAGTCTTTAGATTTTAAAGCACAAAAGAAACTATTTAAGCATTTGGAATTAAGTTGTGCTAAGTCACGTTCTTCTACTGTCCAGTTCATAAAAGGTGTTTCAACTCTAATTCCATCAACTAGTCTAGTTGGTTTTGTATATCCTTCTTGAACTAAAATCCACATGCGATAATCAAGTGACTGTAAAAATGTAGACATGTGTGTTTTCCAAAAATCAAAAGGAATATTTTTAAACAGTGGAGTTCTAGTTATAGAATAACCCTCAGGTGTATTTCTATTTCCAAATGTAGCCATCTACGTTAATCAAAAAGTAGTCTAAACTTATGATTTTGAAACAAAGCTCTGATACCACTTGTTGAAACTCGTTCAATGAGAATTAGGATGTTAAGCCTAATTAAATGTCCCAAGGCTAACCAAGAGGGGGGGTGAATTGGTACTCAAAAAATTTTAACCCTCTTTTAAAATTATTGGAAACTAAAACTTTAGTTAATGAGTTTTTCTAGAAAAAGTTTTTCAACCATAAAATTTTTTAATCACAAAAAGTAAATAAGCAGCGGAAAATAAATAACACTAGATTTATAGTGGTTCGGTCAAAACCAGACCTACATCCACTCCCCAGAGGCACCCTCTGAGTATTGCACTAATACCAAATAGTGACTCTCCTTTATAACCCACAGCAAGGCGGAGAAGCCTTTACAAACTCTTTTCACCACTACCCGGTGCGACAAAGAACCGTCGTCCTTTCAAACTCCCCCGATGTCGGTAGAGAACTGTTCGTTCTTCCACACTATCCCAAGTGTTGGTAGAGTACCGTCGTCCTTTCACACTATCACTAGTGTTGGCAGAGTACCGTCGTCCTTTCACACTATCACCAGTGTTGGCAGAGTACCGCCATCCTTTCACACCCTCCAAGTGCGGGCAGAGAACCCTTCGGCTGTTCACACCCTCCAAGTGTCGACAGAGAACTGGATCTTCTTCCAAGATCTTCTTTACAAGTCCAATCTAAAAGAAAAGAGAGAAGAGTGAAGTAATCTCAAACTTGAAAGTGTAAACACTTACCCTTGAGTACCAAGTGAAACCTTCACGCTCCAACGACAAGAAATCTCCTTCAAATGCTTTATCAAACTCTTTCCTTAACTCTCTTCTCAATAGGCACGAAGATCAATAATAAAAAAAAGATAAATTCCAATTTAGAAAGGCCTATTTATAGAAGAGACAAGAAAAACCATCTAAAAATGGCAAATTTCAAGTTATGTTGAACATGATCATCCCGTACGATCTAAAATCGTCCCGGACGATTTTAATTAAAAGCCTTGAAATGAACCTGTTTGCATATATGTACGAAATAATTTTATATACGCTAATCGTCTATACAAACTAGGTTCGTCCAGATGAACAGTTATCATAAGGTCGGTTCCAAAAACTTAAGAACTGACTCAAGAAACTGTCTTAAATCGGTTTGATCGTCTGTAGGAAATTGTGATCGTCTGGATGATATTCGTCCATAGAGAAAATCGTCCCGACGATAATTAATTTTGTTTGGGACGAAATTCTTACAGAGAGCAAATCGTCCCGACGATAATTAATTTCGTCCCGTACGAACATGACTTAGAAAATTTTCCTTGGGCAGTTTCTGTTCGTTCCATGTGCTCTTATTGAGAGATAACTAACTGATCGTTCCGTACAATCCGATATCGTCTCGTATGATCAGTATAAATTTTTTTATGTTCTCCTTAAGTTTGTGTGTATGTTTTTATTCACTCAATTACAATCACTCCCCCTCATTTCAAATGATAATTTTATGCTTTAAAAACCAAGATTATTTCTTGCTGAATTTGATTTGAAGACTTCATGTTTGAGAGTTTGATTCACCTGAAATGTTAGTACACACAAGAGCAAATGCAAATATTCTAAAATTGTTAGGAGATAACTACACATTTGAACAATAATATTTGGAATCATGAAAACTATACAAGTTACAAGAATGTAAAACATGCAAATAGCAACTATCTTAACATACACTTCGTCCTGGACGATAGCAATCCAGAGAGCAACTCATCCTGGAACGAATACACTTCATTTTTGAACAAAAATTTTCCAGAGAACATTTCATCCTGGGACGAATACACTTTATCCTGGACGATCAGGACTTAGAAAAATTTCCTTCGACTCCAGCTAGTTCCATTGCTCTTATGAGGAGATGACTGACTTGGTCGTCCAGTATGAACTATGTTCGTCTCATACGATCAATAAAAATTTCTCAAGATCTCCTTAAGTGTGTGTGTATTCACTCAATTACAATCACTCCCTTTCAAAACTTAATTCAAAGAAAAAAATACAAGTTTTAAATCCACAAAGTATCTCATGCTGAATTTGATTTAAAGTCTTTGTAGTATGGAGTTTGATTTTCCTGAAATGTTAGTACACACAAGAGCAAAAGCAACTTTTCCAAAAAATGTTAGGAGATAACTATACATAAAACAATAATATTTGAAATTTTCAAAACAATAAAAGTTACAAGAATATAAAACATGTAAATAGCAACTCTCTTAACAGGTTTGACGACAATGCGGCATTGGTGCTCTTACAAAATTTAGAATTTAAGTCTGCAAGGCAACACTTGCGAAGAAAGTGTGATACTATGGGCCTCCTAAGGAAGCACTATAGAAGGCATTGCATAGCGTAATGGCACTAGGAAAAAAACTAATATTTAAAATATATATTTCCACTATGAATTCTCATTTGGTTTCTTTTAATTAACGAGCTAGTGACAGAGAGAGGTAACTTTCTGGAGATAAAGTTTATTTTGGGTGAGTTTGGTCCATTTTTAGCTGATGACTCAGTTCTAAAAGTCATCTCGTTAGTGGCATGATACATTTTTTCAGTTTCAGTTTCAAAAATATGAACATTTTCTATTTTTTTTTATTTAAATTATTTTTTCATATTATAAAATTGATGATAACTTTACTCCTACAAAATTTTACCTCATTACTTGTTGTATGTTAAAGTGATAAAAATTATGGACATTTAGGTATTTTTGGGAAATTTAATACTTTGGTTTTTGAAAAATGTGTCTTTTGAATTATCTAAAAAGGAATCCTAAACCTAAAAAATAATGCTACAATATGAATAAAGTTTTAAAATCATGTTTGGCACAATCTTTAATATTTTTTTTTGTATTCTGAAAGAATATATTTTCTCAAGAATACATTCAATTGTCTTCCATTGTAGTAATTTATGAAATTATAAAATGAGCTTATTTATATTTGGATTAATATAAAGCCATGAACTATATACTTAATTTGATAGATTATATGATTTTGAGGTGATATAGTGAGTGTGGAAGAGCTTATGTTCTAGTGCCTACATGTATGTAATGGTGCCTACATGCATGTTTTGGTGCCTACATGCATGTTCTGGTACTATGTACACAATTTGTTCTCGTACTGGCATTGGGAAGCATAAGGACGTGAGGAGAAAGTTTTAATTTTTTATTTTGATATACAAAGTGCTTATTATTTTACTTTTCTTAAATACTAATTAAGTTTTCATATGACAACAAGTAAGATTCTATTTAGTGGAGGGATTTAATAAAAATTATTTTAAATTGATCGCAAAATAAAGCTATAAAAAGTGTAAGTGATGTGGTTTAGGGTCTTCATGCACATTAATTTATGTTTGTTTTTTATGTGCATATGCATTCAATTGAGTGTTACATGTGATTTGGGATCTACCAGACCCATACGTAATAGTCTGACAGAGTGTTAATCAAGCAGCACCTACATATAGTACTGATCCTATAGTTAGTTCTAATACTAGTTCAAAGTTTATGAGTTTGGTAGCACACTTGATGGCTTAGCAGGAGGAAAGGTTTTAGTGGAGAATAAACTCTTTTATCACCTAGGAGGAATTTTTTGATGAGTTATGAGCCTTGATCGTATTACCTTCTACACTTCAGTAGATGCATGAGATATTTTAAAGATTATTTTAGGTGGGAAAGATTATCATGTAGTATGAGGCAGATCTTGTTTCTCTACTTAGATGTACTCCCTAACTAGTTTATACTCATGAGGATAAGTACTATAGGTTTTTAAGGGGACTTTTAGATAATATGAGGCTGTCTTTGGTTCCATTTCATATTTCTAACTTCTTTGAGCATGTTGAGAGAGCTCATTTGTTTAAGAACAACCTGATAGCCACTCAACAACAGTGGAATACTAGTAGGAATCGATTTAACTATGAGACTTCTAATGATGGATTTTTTGAAATAACATCAGATTTGGACTTGGAGAGTCCAAGAGAGGTGAATCATCGATATTTGTTACTAACAGAGGAAGTGTTTCTAGTTATAGGAGTTTTAAAAGTGGGGCACCTATATATGATATGTTGTAAATCTATTTTCATGACTTATGTTTTGATGATTGACAAACACTATTGATTTTCTTGGACTGCATGTTGCTATTAACTTTTCAGGAATCGGAGATCGGACGAATAAACAAAGCCAGTTCATGATTACGTAGGTTTAAGGGTGAGTCAATCTGTACTTTATTTTTTTTCTTCTTGAGTCTATTTGTAATGGTCAAAGAGACTGATGCTAATTAACCCTACACACACACACTTGAGAGAATTAGATATTTACATCGTCCTGGACGATCAGGCTTAAAACAGAAAGTCTAAATATGGATTCTTAATTAAGGCAGCCGTCATTAACAGATCAGCCTGGATGATATGTGTATCGTCCAGGACGATAAGCTCAAAACAGAAAGAAGTTTCCATCATAGATAATTAAGGTATACTGTATTTTAAAATAATCGGCCAGGACGATCATTAATCGACCTAGACGATATTCACAAATTATGCCTTAATTGGTCAGGAAATAAAGTGAGTAATTAAGGATGATTGATAAGATCATATCATCCTGGACGATCGTAGGATCGACCAGGACAATCTTTCAAAAACCTTAGTTACTTCAGGACAATAAATATCAGCCAGCTCAAATTCAGGGCGATGCTCTGGACGATTTTCCTCTGATTTGAACTGATCGACCGTGACGATCGTGAGATCAGCCTGGACGATGAAGCCAATTTTAAATCGTCCAAGTTTGCATTCAGGGTGATGCTTTGACCGATCTTTTGAGTTTTGTACTGATCGGCTAGGCCGATGTCCATATCAGCCTGGATGATATTGTCAGCAACTTGCAATTAATGAGCTCCTTTGAAGCTCTTCTATTTAAGAGCTCTTTTAACATTTTGAACAACCTTTTGGCTGCTGCCTTGACCTGAGAAGGCCTTGAGGGGAGAAAGAGAGAGAGGGAGAGAGAGAGAGGATCTTATGAGGGGGAGCTTGTGAGGGGATTCATAAGGATTGCTTCAACGATCGCTCTGCTTCTTCTTCGTCTAGAGTTTCTCATCCATGGAAGGATCGGTAGAGGTAAGGAGTAAGCATCTAGTTGTGGTTCTCTGTCAGCTTTAGGAGGAAGCAAAAGGAGATAGGTTCTCTGCCTTGCCGGGGTGGCAAAAAGAGGTTCTTTATGAGGGCTTCTCCGCCTAGCCGTGGAGGCTAAAGGAGAGTCACATTTGTAGTGCAATACTTGGAAGGTGCCTCCAAGGAGTGGACGTAGGTCGAGTTGACCGAACCACTATAAATTTCTATGTTCTTATTTCTTGCTTTCGCACTTTTATTTCCTCATTTATTTTTTACGTGGTGTGATTTTGGTTTATGTGTTTTTATTCTTTGTGAAAAGAAATTTTTTAAAATACCAATTCACCCCTTCTCTTGGTTAGCTTGAGACTAAGATCATAGGTCTTAACATCCCTAACGAACTTTCATGATAGTTATAGTAAATGATAATTTAATTAGTGGTACAGAACGCCATGGCAATATTTTTAATGTGGGCATATAGCATATAGGATAACTAAGGGTCCACAATTTAATCATAGATCTAAGAGTTTACCTATATATGTAAGGATATTGAGCACTATTACACTTCATATATTATCATAGCGATCTTCTTATACAGGCAGAGGATCTTATCCTCTAACAGGGAGACCACCATTAGGTTAGAAAGAGCCTAGTAGTTCTATTACAATGGCTCTTTTTTAGGCATGTGTATACAGTTTAACTCAATATGAGGCTTGAGAAGATTCGATGTTGTTGTAGGTATAGTTTATATTTCATATCATCCTTTACATATTTTGCTTAATTCTAAAGCCAACCACTCATTTATTATTGAGTGCTGTTTTGATTTACTACACTTACCATCAATATTACTACCTTATACTTTATTCACTACTTTACTAATTGGAGATGGTATGATAGCCAATAGAGTTTGTTTCTACGATATAGAGATTTTTGAAGTGAGTTGATGGTATAGTCTTATTTTTATACACATTTTTTAGTTTGATGTTAGTTAAGTTGATATGAGGCATGGATTGGTTGCTTAAAGAAGAGAGTCACTTTATTTGTGTGTAGAGAGAGTTACTTATTTCATTGAGTCTTAGAAGTTTGTCTTTCTTGATCTTTAATATAGAAGTAGATAAATTATGGAGGAAGGTTGTGGGGTATTTCTATCTTTTTTTCAGATAGGATTATAGATTCTTGTTCACTTTTTAATATCCTAGTAATATAAGAATTGTAAGATATTTTTCCTGAGGAATTGGTTAGTTTACCTCTAGATAGAGATATAAAAATATGTATTGATGTCTTTTCGAGTGTGGCCCAAATATCCAAGGCTCCATATAGGATGGGTCCTAAGGAACTTTAAGAATTAAAATAATTGCTTCAAGAGTTAGTGGAAAGGAAATTTGTTCATCTTAGTTTATCTTTAAGGAGAGACCCTATTTTATTTATGAAAAAAGAGGATGACATAATTCATTTGTGTATAAATTATAATGGATTAAATAAGTTCACAATTAAGAACAGCTATCCCCTACCAAGGATAAACAACTTATATAATCACCTTGGTTGATCTTTTAATTTTTTTAAGATTGATATGTGATATAGCAATTATCAGGTTAAGGTGAGAGAGGCAGATGTGATGAAGACTTCTTTTAGTACTTGATAAGGATACTATAAGTTTTTGTCACACCTTTTGGTCTGACTAATGAACCTACGATTTTCATGGATTTGATGAATAGGGTGGTTTGAGATTATCTAGATCAATTTGTGATTGTCTTTATAAATAATATTTTAGTGTATTGTACTTCTAAGGAAGAGGATGATGTGCATCTAGGGATTTTTTCAGAGTGTTTAATATGCCATTAGTTATATACTAAGTTCTGCAAGTATGAGATTTAACTGCGGAGTATTTCTTTTTGGGATAAGTAGTTAGCAGTTAGGTATTTCTATAAATCACTAGAAAGTTCAAGCCATTACTGATTGGCTGAAACCTACTAATGTATTTGAGGTACATAATTTTTTAGGCATGGACATGTATTATAATTAGTTTGTTAAAGAATTTTCTCAAATTTTTATATCTCTAACAAGATTGGCTCGTAAGCTAGTTACTTTTATTTGGACATCTAATTATTAGAATAGATTTTAGAAGTTAAAGGACTATTTAACTTCTGTTTAATTATAACTCTTCCAAATAGTATTAAAGGATTATATGTATTCAATTATGCTTCACTAAAAGGGTTGAGATGTGTCCTAATGCAGCATAGGAAGTTAAAATATATTCTTTCAAATAGTTGAAGTCACATGAAATGAACTATTTAATATATGATTTGGAGCTTATTATAGTGGTATTTTCTTTAAAGATCTGGAGACACTATATGTACGGCATCATGTGTGAGATATTTATAGATCATCAGAGTCTTAAATATATATTTACTCAAAAGAATCTACATTTGAGCAGAGATGGATTAAGTTGATTACTAATTATGATTTTATTATTCACTAAGTAAGGCTAATGTGATAGTATATGCTCTGAAAAGAAAATCTTCTAGAATGTCCTGTATTCACCTTTCTTCTGATGATTCTATTGTACAAGATATTGAGAAGCTTCATTTGGAGGTGATATCTCCTATTAATTTAGATTTTAGTATTTTGGCTCAGATGATTATATAACTATCTTTGAAAGGAAAGATTTAAGAATCTCATTTATTAGATACAAAATAACTAAAGCTAATTGATTAGATTAAGTCTTGTAAGAAATATTAACTGTGAGTATTAAATTTTGATAATATCTTCTATAAGAATAGATTATGGGTTCTAAGTTCTAGATATTTGAGAATAATTATTCTATATAAGGCTCACTATTCATGCTACACTAGTCATCCAAGAAGTGATAAAAATATAGAAAGCTACAAAGTATATTGTTATGACCTAGATCAAAAAAAGATGTAGAAAATTTAATTTTAAATGTTAATTATGTTAGTTAGTTAAAGAAGAAGATCAACAAGTCAAAGATTTTTTTCAATCTTTGCCTGATCTAAAGTGGGAATGGGAACATGTAACAATAGATTTAATTATGGATTTTCCCTAGTTGAGATATGGATAAGATGCCATTTTGATTATAGTGGATCATCTAACAAAGTGCTTATTTCATGTTGATCTAACAGTATGTCCCTATAAATAGATTGGCATAGGTGTACATATGTCAGATTAACATATTACATTGAATATTGAAGGTGATCATTTTACATAAATATGGTAGATTCACTTCCATATTATAGAAAAATATTCAGCAAGGTCAGGGCACAAAATTGCGTTTTAGTATATCATTTCTTCTTCAAACAGACACACTGTCTGAGAGGGTTATTTAAGTACTAGAAAATCTTTTGAGATTGTGTGTTTTGAACTTTAGTGGAATTCAGAAAGAAAGCATTCCTTTGATCAGGTTTGCTTATAACAACAACTTTTAGTATAATATAAGTTTGTCCCTTTATGAAGCTTTGTATGAAAGAAAATGTGCAACATCATTTTCTTAGATAGAGGTGGGTGAGAGGAATTTGATTGGGAATGCATTAGTTGATGATGCTATTTAAAATTTATATCCATCTGATCAGAGATAGATTAAAAGTAGTACAAGACATCCAAAATAATATTTTGATGCTAAGCATTGGGCAGTGGAATTCCAGATAGGAGATCTTGCATATGTGAAAATTAGGCCAATGAAATCCATCGACAGATTTAGTAAAAAAGGAAATTTGAGTCCAAATCATTTTAGAACCTTTGAGGTTATTGAAAGAATTGGAAAGTTTCACTAACGATTATAATTGATAAATCATATGTATGAAATCCATAGTGTATTCCATGTATGTTTCTGAGGAAATGGGCATTTAATTTGAGAAATATAATATATGTTTAAGACATTGAGGTACATCCCAATCTGAGCTATAGAGAAGAGTTAGAGAGAATTCTAGCTTATGATATTAGAAGATTAAGAAACAAAGTTTAGTGGAAGAATAGAACTAAAAGAAGGCTACTTGGGAGAAGAAGTCAGAGATGAGGCATTTGTATCATGATCTATTCGTATAATCTGAGATCTAAGTTTTGAAATATGGAAGATGATATTTTTTTTAGGAGAGAGTTGTAACACCTATAAAGTTAGTGTATAACTCAACCCGCTTTGACCCAATGAAACTCAAGGTAATTCATTAGATTTTTGTATTTAAATCCATGTGCATATGTCTAAGAATGTTCTATATACATGTGAAGGTTTACATATGGTCTGAGGCAAAACCCAATGTTGGGTTTGATTGTGACGGGCATTGGTGCTCCTGAGAAAATATAAAATTTAAGTAAGCATGGCTGCACTTGAGGAGGAAGTACGACGGTGTTGGCCTCATGAGGAAGCGCCATGCACCTCATAACACTACTGCAGTAAGTTGAATTTTAATATTTAAAATATCAATTTCGAATATGCATTTTCATTTGGTTTCCTTTGATTAGCTAACTAGTGTGATAGAGGAAGAGTTTTCTAGAGAGAGAAAGACTATTTTGGTCAACTTTAGTTCATTTTAACTATCAGCCCGGTTCTAAAAGTTGTCGGTTTGAGGTAGGTTACATTTTGCCTATCTCAAATTTTACAAACATGATAATTTTTGAAATTTTATAATTTAATTTATATTTTGTATTTAAAAACTAAGGAAGACCTTACACATGCAAAACCTTCTTTGCATAACTTTTGTATTTTATTTAGATAATAATTCCAAATATTTAGGGTTTTTTTTGGGAATTTTATATAGGGTTTTGAATAGTGCAGTATTTTAGTTATTTTAAAAAATTCTCGATCCCAAAAAAATAATGCAATGGTATAATTAAAGTCTTAAAATAATATTTATGTAATATCTAGTAATTTTGTTAAATTCCAAAGTAGTAATTTTACTGAATAATACATTCAGTAGCTTACCATTATAGTAATTTATGAATTTATGAAATAAGATTATTTATATTTGGATTAATGCAATGCAATAATTTATGTGCTTAATTGGTTGAATGTATAATTTTGAGGAGATCTGTTGAGGGTGGAAAAGTTATGTTCTGGTGCCTATAAGCATTTTCTTATGCCTACGGGAACATTCTTGTGTTATGTGTTGATTTTGTTTTGGCACTACCATTGGGAGGCATAAGGGTTCTTATATATGAAGTGCTTATTTATTTATTTTCCTAAAATGCTAATAAAGGGTTTTGATAATCGTAAGTATGAATCTATTTAGTATGGTGATTTAATATGAATTATTTTGAATTCAGATGCAATTATGATAAATGAATTATTTAGAAATTTAGATAGGTAAATGTTGACTTCTAAGCTATGTAAACACATAGCTATTTTGTCTTCTATTTTCTGGGTATGGAAAAGAGAAAGAGCCAGTTGAATAGCAATTTCAGTATCTGATTTGAGTTTATTTAGGTATTTCTTTCTTTTGTTTTTTTATATAATCATGGAAAGTTATTATTCTTATCTATTCTTTATGCCTATTTGTAACCATATGTTGTAGAGTAATCAATGTTAATTTTTTAGATGATGAAATAAAAATAGTTTGTTGGTGAGTTAATTTTTAGTATATTAGATGTTATTAGTAGTTCTGTGGTCAATTATTGATTTTAAATTTTATATTATAAGAATTTTTTTAAAAAAACTTTAAAAACTTTTATTTTGGGATTTGATGTTGTAAACCAATATGATATAACCTATCCAATCCTTGGGTCTTATCCGGTTAGATTGTGACACACCATGCTACTGACTATTTTAGAGAAAATGATGATCCTGCATGGGGTAGTTGAGTCCAATGACTTTTTAGATACACCAGCTTTGTAGGATTTTGCTAAGCTAAGAGGGGGTTGTCAAGTTAAATGAGAGGTTATTGGGCTGAAAGGTAAAGTTGATGATTTGAGGGGTGAGCTCTTGAGTTAAAGATTATGATGATCTACCTATTATCGTAGGTTTGTGTGGCTCAATATTAAATGAAGTCTTCCAAATTCATAATGGGTGCCAAGTTTATACCTGAGTTGAATAAACTAGTTGGCTCTAATGGTGATGTCAAAACTCATTTGTAAGGCCTTTTATGATGGTGAATGGGATCATGCCACGTTTTTCCTTTTTATTATAATATCATATTATGTGTGTGCCTACTGAGTATATTTTAAAAGTCTAAATTTATTAATAATTTTTTTTATTTATGCAAGCTTATTAACTTTTAAAAATTTCTTTCTTTCTTAAATTGTAAGTACTGCATTACACAATGAGTATGACTACTTTGGGTATTATAATGTTGTCATAGTTGTGAGAAGCAATGTGTACGCTCCTTGAGTGATAATTAGAGAATATGGAGAGATATCTTTTTATTTTTCATTAATGCTGCAAGTGATAACGAGTTATTTATTATTTATGGTGCGTTAGGCATGTGTGTGTGAGAAATTCTTAAGTGACTATGTGATGAGGTAAGGGAGTAAGGAGAAATTATTCTATGCAGAGTCTGGACGTAGCTATTATGTAATTACTTCATGTTTGCTATGTACCTTTTGTGCATTTTCTACATACATGTTGTGTATTTTCTATGTATTTTATAGGATGTGTATGAGAATGAGAAAGAGACATAAAAGGTTTACTATAGTTATGCCCATAATCTTTGTTTTAGTGTCATAAAGATCATCTTAGTAATAGACCAAATTCTAGAAAGATAAAATGTAAGGTCTTTGTCTATTTAAAATCTGGTTTTAAGAAATTACCTGATTTGAATTCCCAAATGAAATATAAAAAATTTGACACTAGAATGCGTTGTCTAGCGGTGATTAGGTTTATAGTGGATGAAGGTAGAAATTAGAAGGTGAAAGACTTATTGAAACCCATAATCATGAATTGGCTAGTCCAACAGACCGACATCTCTTGAGATTGTGTAGGAATGTATGTCATAAGAATGGTTCTATTATTAAATCAATGACAGAAGCCGGGATAAGAGTAATTAATGCATTTTCCTACCTTGCATGTAAAGTTGGAGGTGTCCAGAATATTAGATTCTTTAATAAGGATGCATACAACTTTATTCAAAATGAGAAAATAGTTAAGATTGAATATGTGGACACTAATACTTTGATTCAATTATTTGAAGATCATCAACTTAATGACAACATGTTTGTATGGGATGTCCAAATTGATGAATTTGATATAATTTTTTATGTATATGGGATGGGTAGAATATATTATGACTTCTTTGGAGATGTTGTAATTTTTTATACCAATTATAGGATTAATAAGTATAATTTAGTATACACACCATTTATCAAGGTTAATAATCATAGGCAAAACATTCTGCTTGAGGTGGCCTTCTTATTCGAGGAAATAATTGAACCATTTATGCGAATGTTTATAACTTTTATACAAATAATGGGTATTAAACATTAAAAACTAATATTTAATAATCAAAACCAATAAATGGTTAGGGCCATAGTTTTTACATTACCTCATACTCACCATAGAGTGTGCCAATGGCATATTTATAAAAAGGTTCCATCAAAAGTGTGGTGCTTCAATAACAATAACAAAGTCAGAGGTCTCTTCCATAAGTGTTTGAGCAAGTGTGACTATGAGGAAGAGTTTTAGAAAATATGGACTAAAATGATAACATAAGGGAACCTCCAAGATTATGGTTGGTTGGATGTTCTTTATTGCGCAGATAGATAAATAAAAATCTTTATAAGTGCCCTACTGCAGCGATGGAAGAAAAGAGCTCATATCTATATACATTATATATATATATATTATATTGTTATATATATATATATATATATATATATATATAAATGTAGTCAGTCTGAAATAGCAATGTAATATATAGAATAATATATAAAGCAAACGCGATTACTCAAGTTTTAGAAACTTAAAAAAATAATTATGTTTGTCTAGTGATTATATCAAATTAGCACACGAGCGCAGAGGAATGAGGAGTCTGAAAGAAATATTCATTTTGGCTACAATGAAGGACATGTCTTATAATATTAATTTATGATCTTCTATAGTAAGAGGTAAACAACCATAAGTTTATATATAAGGTAGCATTGCATTATAAGTATAAAAGATCCACTAAGTGATGGCCTAAAGGCATCTCAAAATTAGGCGCAAGGCTAAAAAGCCAATGAAAAAAAAAGAAGCTAAAGAGTTTGATTTAACTTCCTAACTAATTACCTTTAATTATATATTATGGCATAATGTAACTTTTTTGTGATTAATTTTTTTATTACAAGGAAATCTCCATGAAGGAACAACACAAATGTCTTCACCATCATTAAAGTTTAATTTTTCAAACATGCCTAAAAGCTTTACCGAGGAATTCATAACCGACGCACCCTCCAATCAGATAAAATATAAGTACACGAGTATGATGATGAATATCATTTCTATAGGGTATGGTGTGTTCTATCTTTTCATTAGTTTTTTGTTGCTTGGTATCTTATAGGTTCCCCGATAAAGTTGCTTATCTTTATGGTGATTTTTTGGGGAACTGACTTCTTACTTTTTGTTTCTATTTACATTTATAATTAGTAAGGAATCTTAAACTTATTATATTGCATTTTCTTCTTAACTATAGCACTTTGAGCATTAATCAAGTTTTTGATCCCTTTTAAGGAATTTATAACTTCTTTTATATAAACACGTAAGCCCCATTGTTAGTTTCTACCAAATAAAAAAACAATTTACTTACAAATACACACATGCACAAAATAATACATACTTAAAAAATCTGGACTTAAATTTATATACAACATTTTTTATCCTAAATGTATATAAATTTAATATACTCATCCAAAAAATGCACATGCACAAAAGCACACCAACTCATGCTACATAGAGAAATTTTGTATTCTAATCTTTTATTATATGTGATTTGAAAGAGTAAAAAATTATGATACTAAATAATGGCACATCAAAATATTAAAACGTATTTATTTCAATTTTAATAATATTCTAAAGGGATTTGTTATAATGAACTTTTATCACGTGTATTTTAAACTATTCTCCTATAATTATTCTTATCCTTAATGACAAATTCATGCAAACTATACATGCACACACAAGCATAAACACTCATGCAAAATAGACATAATCTTATAAATTGCTTTCGAATTTTATGAGAATTTAAAAAATAAAATTTGCCTTATTAACCTATCGATTTCATGAAAGATTAATAATATTTATTTAAGAGTTTTAGAAATATTATAAATGGCACTGTCACAATGATATTTTTTCAAGTGATTTGTTTATATTATATTATGCAAGGTAAATTTAATTAAAAATTATTCTCTTATAATTATTTTTATTTTAAAAGAACATATAATTCAAACACTCATGCATACAAACAAAGAAAATGGCTTGTTTAAATACTGAGCATAAATAATTTGTATAGCTTATATTTACAAAACTAAGAAAATAATTTCAATTTTTTTAAATGCATCTTTGAATCGAATAAAAATTATATAATGTAATTCACACTCAATCAAGCTCATATAATTCACACTCAATCAAGCTCATATAATTCACACACATATACACACAAGCACACACACTAATTGAAGATGGAGTTAACTTTATACAACTCTCATACAATTATTTTTATCCTAAATACACATTAATTTCACATACTTATGTAAAGCATACACATGCACACAAGTATATACACTCATGCAAAATAGAAAAATTTGTTTTTTGTTATTCAATTATATGATATTTTGAATAGTAAAAAAATGTTTTGCCAAAAAGAAGCATTTTAATAAAATTTAATATTATTTTTTAAAGTTTTAAAAATATTAAAAAAGAGTTTTATAATAATGGTGTTTTATCCCGTGAATTTTATATTAGTCTCCTATAATTCTTTTTCCTAAATGCACCTAAAGTTCACACATACATCTAAAGCATACACATACACACAAGCTTTAAAAATGACATATTCAAAAACCGAACATAAATAAATTTGATGGTCATATACTTATGAAGTTAACGAAATAACTTCAATTAATTTTTAAGCTCTTTTTGAATAATAATTGTTTTCATAAATAAAAATTTATATAATACTATTGAAACTCAAGTAAGCACATAAAATTCAAATACAAATACACACATGTACTAAAGCACACATACTCATGAAAGGTGGAGTTAATCTTATACTAAACTCCTATATTTATTTAAATCCTAAACAATAAAGTTCACACACTCATACAAAGCATACACATGAACAATGTACACAAACTCATACATGTTAGAGTAATTTTGTATTTTGCACAGAGTTCATGAGAATTAAAATAGTAAAAATTAATTTATAGGTCAAAAGGCTTTATTACAATGATCTTATTTTGCATGAATATTTTACTACTCTTCTACAATTATTCTTATCCTAAATGTACGTAGAATTCACACATTCATGCAAAACATATACTGCAGATAATCATGCAGAATATAGTTAATTTTATATTTCTCTCTTGAATTATAAGAGATTCAAAAAATATAATTTTTTTTTAATAAATAATGGATGTATAAATGATTAATAATATTTAACCAATGTTTTATAAATATACTTAAGAGCTTTATCACAATGATCTTTAATCAAGTAATTTTTATATTCAATCATGCAAACTTGATTTCATTATATAATATTATCTTCTAAGAATTTTTATCCTATATCTACACAAAGTTCACATACTCATGCATGACATACACATGCACCCAAACTAAAAAAATGACTTATTTAAATATTGTGCATAAATAATTTGTATAGGCTTATATTATGAAATAAAGAAAACAAAATCACTTTTTTTTTTCTATGTACCTAGAATGATATTTTTTTAATAAATAAAAAAATTTATAAAACATAATTCACACTCAAACAATAACATATAATTCACATATATATGGTTTCTGACAATGTGCTTCTTGCTTTTGAAACTATTCATGATATCCATCATAAGGTGGATGTTCATAATATGGTTTTGAAGATGTACATTTCTAAAACATATAATAACATAAATTAGTCCTTTCTGTGTAGTATCTTCAATCATTTTGGATTTAAAGAGAAATATATTACTTTGATTAGCAACATTATTAAGAATTTTTGGTACGCTTTTATTATCAATGCCAAATCCCATGGTTTCTTTAAGGCATGTCAAGGTGTCAGATAGGGTGATCCACTTTCACCTGTAATGCATATGATTGTTGATGAATATCTCTCTAGAAGCCTTCATGATTTATTCTCTTAATATAAATGCTTATCTTATTTTTAACTTTGGAGGTCTGAATATTTCTCATTTATGTTTTATTGATGATATCATTATTTTTTGCAATGGTTCCATTAAGAATGTGAAGAAAATTTCAATTTCCTTACTCATTTTGATAAGGAAAGTGTCATACCTTTTAATAAAAAGGAAAGCTCTTTTATTCTTGGTAAAAGTATGGGTCAGACAAAATTAATTCCATTTTCCATTATGTCGGCTTTGTTAAGCTATATTTTCTTATATACTACTTGGGTATTGATAAGGGTTCAAGAAGGGCCAACTTCTATTTGAGCTAGAATTTGCAAAGTTAAATGTCAAGGTGAGCAAACTATGCAATCGTGTATTGATAAGGGTTCTTCCTTTTTTTGGCAATATGACTTGATCGGAGCTATTCCATTAATGAAATTTTTAATACTCACTCTTAGTTTAACATGAGAGTTTATAATTTTATTTTATATGATACTTGGAATTCTATTCTTTAGTTAGATTATGTTCCTATTGATGTGATTGATGCTATCTATGAAATTTTGATCAATATGTCAACCACTGATCAACCTATTTTAAAATTCTTTCACAATGGGGAGTTTAGCATGAAAGAGGTTTGGAAGTTTTTTAGAACAAAATCCCCCACTAACTCTTTTTTTTTTTTTCAAATCTAGTATTCAATTATTCCCACCAATATCACCTTTTTTATTGGAGACTTTTGTATAATTTAATCCTTGTGGATGACAACGTTAAGAGCAAAGGCTAATATATTCCTTTTAAATGTCAATGATGTTTTAATTATGAGACTATTGAACATGTATTTTTTGATGGGCCTATTGCTAATAATGTTTGGTATCCTCTTAATAATACCTCTGGGTTTAATATGAACTATATTAATCCTTTTTGCTTTTCCCTTCTATCTCATTTGTTTCATAATAAATCTACTGGCCATATTTCTACTGTGGTTCCTATGAAAGTTCTTTAGCTTATTTGGTTAAAAAGAAACAACTGCAAACATCTTAATATCAAGATGAGCTCTAAAATCTATTTACCAAGGATTTTTTCTCCAAAGAAAAAGAAGAATCGAACACCACCAAAGGGAACATGCAAGAAACCAACAATAGGAGAGAAAAGCTCGTAGAAGAAGAAGAACAATAACAAAAACACCAACCATACAACCAACAACAAAAACAAACAACTGGCAATCCAATCCAAACCAAGACAAAACCATCAGTTAAACCTATAAGAAAAGAAAACTCAAATAAAAAATAGAACTAGAATAACAAAATGAAAACCACATAATGAGAAAAAGAATATAGGAGCACCTAAAAAAAAACCTACATGACCAGAAATAGAAGCAACCAACCAATCACCAAACCACCAAAGTAGCATATTTGATTCAAATATCTTTGTTAAGATAATATCTTTTAAATCTTGTTACATTACAAGTTTATTTTACCTTGTTAGAAAAATTATGATGTATCTCAATCATTTTGAGTATAAGATCTCTCAAAATTGGAGAGAGGGGAATATTAGTGCTAACTAGCTTGCCAAACATGGTGCTGCTTTGGATAATTTTGTTTTTTATGAAAACTTAAATGACATTCATGAGCTAGTTGGCATGGTGAGGATGGATATGTTGTGCCTTTGGTATATATGAAATTGTAGATGACTTGGCGACCGGGGGGGGGGGGGGGGGGGGGGGGGGGGGTGGTTTGGTTTTATGCTTTTATTGTATGTTGTTGCTCTTGAATTTTTTTTAGCAACTATTTTTCTATTTTTTTTTTCTTTCTTAGAGAGTGGTGTATGGTTTGGGTTTTATTTGTTTAAAGTGGCCATGTTTGGGCTATTTGATGACTATTTCAGTCGGTGTTGTAAGTTGGTTTGGTTGTTTGTGAGTATCTTGGTTATTTGTTATATAATTTCTTTGTGATGGGTTATTCTATAACTTATTCAGATTTGATTGATCGAGGAAGAAGAATGTGATGGCCTATTATTGTTGGAGTCAGGAATAATGAAGGAGAAGATCATGTTAATAACTCTTGGTCTAAGGAGTTTTGGTTGGCTATATACAAATGAGAAGAGGAGGAAGGTTAACTACATTAGGGAGGTCATATTTTAGTGCTTACATCTATTGATGTTTTTTGGGTTTTTAGTAGTTTGGTTTTGGATTCTTAATTTTAGGTTGGTGGCTGGTCTGGTTATGATTGCCAATATACTATTGGAAATTGCATCCTTCTTATTGGGTTGCTTATTCTTGTAGTTTTTTTTTTTTATTTCTATAGAGTTTAGCTAGTTTTTTCTTTGTCAAGTTCTCTGGCTCATTTCAGGGTGTTTATGTGATTTTTTCTCTATTTTTGTATATGATATTCTTGGTTTAGGGTGTTAGTTCTGAAATAATTTTGGTTTATGCTATTTTAATCATGGGTTATGGTGTGTCTTTGCAATTGGTGGCATCTTTTTTGTATATATTTATTTTGATATCCTTTCCCTATTGGATCAATCACCTTATGTTGTGGTTATGTGTTGTGGGTTATTTATCAAAGTATGAGATGCGCCGAGAGGGGAGGGGTGGGCGTGAATTGGAAAATTTTGTAATAAAGAAAAAAATCCTAAACATGAGTTCTAATTTTTTTAAAACTTTTTTAAACAAAATTTGATGCGAAAGCAAATGATCAAAACATGATTGTAACATAAGTGGTGAAATTTTAAATCACACAACCAAGATCTAGAATAGAATTTTCACCAACAGTTATAGCAAATGTAAGATGCAAAACATAAGTAAAGTGCAGTAATCTAAAAAAGCACACCAGAAGATTTATAGTGGTTCGGTCACTTGACCTACGTCCACTCCCTGAAGGCCTCCACTCCGGGAATTTCACTACTCAAAAGTAATTCTCCTTTTTCCTCCACAGTAAAGCAAAGAAGCCTTTACAAAATCTCTCTTTCACCTTCTCCGGTGTGGTGGAGTACAAACCACTATGTCACCCTCCCGGTGATGGAAGCAAATCTTATTATTTTTCTCCCTCCTAGAGAAGGCATAGTACCTTTGAGGACATGGACCTTGAGGTCTCTCCTTCTTAGAGAGATCCCATTAGTTTTTGTTGGGCCAAAAGAGGAGCAAGCGTGCAAAAGGCTTGGAGCAACCGTGTGATCCACTCACACTGCTCCCTCACAAACTCACCTTTTCCTTCCTATCACAAACAAAAAAATCTCACCAAGTAGCTCCCTCTAAAGAGTTACCCTTGTTTTGTTTCAAAAGACAAAAGTATCATATATAAATCAGGCTCCAAGAAACCCTAAAATTTTAATTCAGTCATTTATGTTTGTGCAGTATGATCCAAGATCGTACAATATGATTAGTTCAAAACAACCTTTGTTCTTGTACAAAGGAGTACGAATAGGCAATTTTTTTGAACACTATCGTATAGTACGATACAAATATCATCCAGTACAATATGTTATATTTCTTCTATTCATACAGGATGAATGCTGGGACGACCAAAACTAATATCTATTAATCATCTGGAACAATCCAATTCATATAGTATGATCTGTTAAAAGCTTCAGGTCGTCCAGTATGATATTTACATCATCTAGTATGATTAGTTCAAAAATCAAAGGATAGCCCAGTACGATGTTTGGGATAATAAAAAATAGCCTTTGTTTATTATACAGTACGAACCATGTCATACACTATAATCACCAATCAGTAATTAATCCTTAATTTATTTAACTAATAATAATGGTTTTTTTAAGTAGGTATTCAAATATTCATACTTTATGATTTGATTGTACAGTACGATCAGTTCAAAATTCAAGATTTAAAAACTTAAATTAATTTGACAGCTAAGTTTTCAAATTAAAAATACATCATACAGTATAATGATGATCGTATAGTATGATTAGTTTATAGAGAATAGCCGTTGAGTCACAGTAGTTCATACAATATGATCTATAAAAATAAAAAAATTTCCCTTAAAAAACTCTCCCCCTGTGTGTGTACATGGTTGCTCAGTTTGCATACACTTTGTGACCTGAATCAAGAAAAGAAAAAAAAAATAAAAATACAAAGTTACAGACTTCACATCCTATTCTACCTAGCCTCGAGTCTTCTTGTTATTTTGAGCAATATGTGATATCCCTGAAATGTTAGTACTCATAGATAAGAGAAACATTCAAAATATTCAATGAATAATGAGATAATTTAATTGACATTATTTTTCATCATCAAAATTTCAGGATAGGGGTCATAGACTGCAACAATCTCCCCTTTTTTATGATGTCAAATAATATTATTTATAAGCAAGTTTGCATAATTTTTTTTATTTTCTTAAGTAAACATAAAACATGGAAGGAAACATGAACAGATAAATAAGCATGTATTTCATTGGAAGTAAATACTAAAAAAAAAGACATTATAAACATGACATCTAAATAAAGCATACTAACAAAAGTAAATAATAAACTTCTACCCATTTTGACATCACCAAAAAGAGGACTACCAAAGAAAAACTTAAAAAAAATTAAGACAGTGACATAGTTAATAAGTAAGATCCTGATCTAATGGTGGTGGAGGTGACTAAAATAAGTAGTGGATGGATGTGAACTATTGATTAATTAAAGAAAATATTTCCCCAAACCATCGCATGTCCTCCTTATACTGTTGGTATTATTCTTAGATGAGAGAGTTAAGTCTGGTTTGGAGTTGGTCAAGTCATTTGATTATATTATCGTGAGGATAAGTAGGTGCAGGTTCTCGTTGTGGTGCATATCTTCTTAGTGGAGCATGTTCTCCTTATAGAGTGCATCCTCCTCTTCTTCATCAAAATCTAGCTCATCCCGCACTTGGCCAAGATTAAACAAAATATGGAAGCATGCATCCGTATAGAAAATAGGTAGATTGTTAGGTTGATTAGGATAGGTTAACTGTTATTTATGGTGAAGACTGTATTCTATGAGGTGGCCAAGAGCTAAATTTAGTTTTCTGTGGGTACTAGGAAGGCGAACTAGGGTTATATTCTGGATATAGTCAAGAATTAAGTCGGCTTCATTAAATTTAGTATTTGACATGATTAGGTAGGTGATAACAGATAGGATTGGGGTCAAATATATAATATCTCCAGCTTTGGTTATGTTTGATGTTCTAAGCACAAGTTGAATGACGTGAGCATTTTGGGTTAATGACTGAATAAGTGGTTGGTGTTGGTTCCAGAAAATATTCCTATGAACAATATTGACGGAACTCCTGTTAAATTTATTTGTAATGAAAGAGTGGGCTCTAGGACCTTCAGTAGAAAGCCTAATATATTGTGCAAGGTCTGCCTTGGAGATTTCTACATTTTGTCGGTAGATAAAAGAGGTGAGGGTCAAGGTTTCTACACTGAACGTTAGATTTTTAAGGAATTAAAAAAAGAGCTCAAAATTGAAAGGGAATGCCAGGGTGAGAAGGAATTATAAAGTCATGGAAGCAAAGAGAGGCTCATCCCCTCAAAGTTTAAGGCTACTTGATTTAGCATATAAGAGGGGGTTATCTTGTAATCCTTGAACTTATGGTATGCTTCCTCATCCTTAGCGGACAAAAATCAGTCATCATGGCAACGAGAGGAAGAAGAGCTTCCTATAACAAGTCGGCCACTTTTGCTTGACATTGAGTAAGAAAAAGTGAGGGCAAATGTAGTGAGGAGAGGATGAGTGAAGTGAACTTAGTTCCTCTCAGATTTATAGAATTTTTGGCTGATCGTACAGTACAATCGAGAATCGTATAGTATAATTAGGCACTTATATCATCTGGACGAATGGTTAGGAAAAGATGGTCAAATCATATAGTATAATCAATATCATACATTACAATTTACAAAAAAAAAAATCCCTTTAAAACAAAAATCTCCAACTGTGTATATGCGTGGTTTCTTAGTTTGCATACACTTTATGGTCAGACTCAAGAAAAGAAAAAAATAAAAAGAAAAATATAGAGTTACAGACTTCACATCCTATTATATTCAGCCTTGAGTCTTCTTGTTGTCATGATCAATATGTGATCTCTCTGAAATATTAGTACTCACAGATAAGAGAAATATTTAAAATATTCAATGAATAATGAGATTATTCAATCGACATTATTTGTCATCATCAAAATCTCAGGCTATGGGTCATGGCTTGCTACAGTTTATGTCTCTCTTAGCTATGGGGTTTTTCTTAGCTGGGTTGTTTGTTATTCCTAGTGTTGGGTTTACGGATCATTATTTTGGAATTTGTATTTTTGTTGTATATTTCACTCATTGGTTTGTTAATCTTTTCTTCTACATCTTTGGTCTATCTCAATGCAGCTTTAAAGAATTTTTTTTATCTCCTTACATCTTGTTATATAATATTTTTTGTAGGATGTTGCTTGTCCATCCTGATTGTTCTTCATGTATATTAAACTTTGGCTCTGCGTTAGATCCTTCTCATTTTTAGGCTTAAATTCTTGTCTTCATTTTCTTTTGCTAGGTTTTCTTTTCTCTTATTTTGAATTGTCTTGTATTATAGTCGGGATCGTTGGCTCATGTTTTTGGATGTAGCTCCTTGAGCTTTACTGGGTAATTGTTTTTGTATTCTATTGATGATTTAACACGTATGCATGTTGGTGATTTTAACACATATATATATATATATATATATATATATATATATATATATATATATATATATACTTGCACACACAAGCATACATTAATACAAAATATTGTTAATTTTATATTTCACTCTTAATTCTATGATAATTGAAAAAATAAAACTTTTTTTTACTAAGTAATGAATATCATAAAAGATTAATAAAAATTATTCAAGGTTTTACTAATATTCTGAAGGGGTTTGTCATGATGATCTTTTATCAATTGATTTAGTTATATCAAATAAAGCAAAACACAATTAATTATAAATTATTCTCTTTTAATTATTCTTATCATAAATGCACGTATAGTTCATACTCATACACAGCATACACGAGCATACAATTTAAAAAATAACTTATTTAAACACTAAACATAAATAATTATGATGGGCTTTTATCTATGAAGCTGAGAAAATAACATTCGTTATTTTTTAAGTTTTCTTTGAATGATAGTTTTTTTTAATAAATAAAAATTATATAATACAATTCACACTAGGCAAAAAAAAATAATTCACATACATATGCACACACCCATGCAAGATTAAGTTTATTTTATACTACACTCTTGAACTATTATTATCCTAAATGCACATAAAGTTCACACACTCATGCAAAGCATACACATGCATACACACTCTAACAAAAATGAATAGGTCTTCATTTTCGTCTTAAATTTTGTGAGAAATAAAATTTTGTGTTACTAAGTAATGAATTTCATAAGAGATTAATAATATTTATTTAAAATTTTATAAAAACATATTTATTACGTGAATTTTATACTACTCTTCTAAAGTTTATATATTCGTACAAAGCATACGCTATCACACACAGGTACATACACTTGTGCAAAATAGAGCTAATTTTATTTTCATTCTTGAATTCTATGAGAATTAAAAAATAATATATTTTTTTTTTCTTTCCAAACAATGGATTCCATAAGAAAATTAATAGTTTTATTTAAGGTTTTGATAATATTATAAAGGGGTTTTAATAGCTTATACAAGATAGAGTTAATTATATACTATTTACTTATAGTTATTTTAATCCTAAACGCACACTCGTGCAAAGCATACACATGCATACACGCTAATAAAATGATTTATTTAAATACCAAGCATAAATAGCTTTTGTAAGCATATATTAATTAAACTAGAAAATAACTTCAAATATTTTTAAGTTATCTTTGATCGAGAGTTATTTCAATAATTAAGAAAATTATATAATGAAATTCACCCTTAAGCAAGTATATATAATTTTCATACACATGCACGCACAAGTATACAAGCACACAGAAAATCTATCTTTTCTTTGTATTGAGTGCTTTACTAGGATTGTAAAAACAAGTGCTCTACTTTCTAATATGAAGTTTTCCCTTGTTGGGAAATTTACGATCTGTTGACCCTCACTGGATGTTATTCAAAATTTTTTCTTTAAAATGAAGTTATTTGGTGAATTTTATATCACTATCATGGATCCTAGGCATGTGTTAATTAAACTAATTAATGACTTCGATTACATGCACATTTTTGCTTGTCGATCTTACTATATTTTCCATTGCTTTATGAAATTATTTAAATGGATGCCTTATTATGATTTATCGAAGGATTCTGTGGAACTTCTGATTTGGATTTCCTTTCCTAAATTACATCCGCATCTTTTCTCACATTAGATTTTATTTGAACTAGGGTCTCTATTCGGATGACCTTTGCAAATTGATAATGCAACAGCTTCTGGTTCTAGGCCTTCAATTGTTCTTATCTTAATTGAGTTAGATATTACTAAAAAGTATATAGATTCTATTTGGCTAGGGCCTAAAAAAGATGGCTATGCACAAAAAGTGGGTTTTAATAATTTTCTTCTTTTTTTAATGCTACAAATGCATTCGACATGTTAAATATGAGTGTTACCATTTGTATCCCCTCTTAAGGAAAGATCACAAAAACTATAAACCCTAATTTGGATAGGATCAGAATGAGAAGGATATTGAAGCTAATAAAAATTTGATCTGACAAATTTTCAAGTGGATACGATTATCCTTGCAACGGGTTATCTATTGTTAATTTTAAGGGATTGGATCTGATGGTTGATCTTCCTACTCTTCTTAATGGTGACAATGATGATCATGACAATGAGCATGTTGATAAAAATGAGGTCTTATCAACTTTCTTAGAAAATAAATCTCTTAATTTTCATATTGACACATCTCAACTAATATTAATCTTATATAAACTATTGGTATTGTTGTGAATGATTCCAATATTTCAATTGAGCATAATGTGAATGTAATAGCGCCTTTTTCTGATGAGGTTGATCTTAGTGATCATTCAGAATCTTATTGGGAAAAAGGAGAAATTCAATCAGAGGAGGGTGTGAATTGGTTGGTTTTGGGTTACAAGATGAATCAAAAGGTTTTGCATAATTTTAGTTGATGATGTCAACATGGTTACTTACAAAAACAAGGGTAAAACGATAAAAAAAATCAACTCTATGTCTAAATCTTGGTTCATTAGTTCTATAAATTCTTACAAATTGGTTAATTAAGGATTAGTTTAATTTTTTTGGAATGTCTAAGGTGTGAGGAATCTTAACACTACTATAGAATCCATAATCTTTGTAGAAGTCATATAAAATTTATTTCTTTGCTATTTTAGAACCTATGGTTGCTGCCTCTAATCTTTCTACTTGTCAACATCAATGGGGTTGTGATTATCCTTATGCTAAAACTAATAAAAAAATATGTCAAACATTCCATAATTTGTTATTTTGGTCAAGTTGTTTATTGCAATTTATCTATTTTTAAAGTAAATGTCTTGGGATTTCTTATTAACACGAACTATACATATCTGGTTGTCTTCCTCTTTGACAACATTTAAAAAAAAATTATAATATTTATAGTGGGCTTTGTTTTTTAGTGGAACTTCAATATTATTTCTAAATGTGATGAAAGGATTGGAGGTTCTCCTCCATATTTGGTTGCGATTGATGATTTTAATAACATGATTCTTCAATGTAGTCTCTCGGATATTAGTTTCTTTGGACCAATATTCCCTTGTTCCAATTATAAATTATGGGAGATACTATATCGAATCCTATTTAATAATGCATAGTTATCTTATTTTATCAATAATAAAGTTGATCATCTTCGTAGGACATCTACATATCATATACCTCTTTTAATCACTATTAAGTCTATTAATAATCCTTGGGGTTCTCCTTTTATAGTACAGATTTTGTGTCTCCTTGCCACTGATTTCTATAATGTCATGGAGAATAATTGGAAGGCTCCTATTATTTATCTTGATGGTTCTAATGACATGATTTTATTTTCCCTCAAGATCAAATGGTTGAAACAAATCCTTCGTTGGTGGAACAACAATAACTTTGGTAATATTTTTGACAATATTACTAAAGCTGATCATGAGGCCATTCACTTGGAGAATATTTTCATTGATAATCCTAATGATTTTAATAAATCCAACCTCTTATTGATAAAAACCATCTTATTGACCTTTAGTTAAGAGAGGAGTTTTGGCCTCAAATGGCTAACGTGAAACACACTTTTGAAGGAGATATAAATACTAAATACTTCCACATTTTAGTTATAAAAAAAGCTTCTAGTTTTATTAAAAAATAAATAAATTAGAGACCAGTGTGTGGATTGGTGATCAATATACCTTTTGCAATTTGGTAGTCTAATTTCCAATCCACTTTTGGTACTCCAATATTTTGGAAGACATTTATAATTTCAAGTTATTCCCAAGCTTATTTGTAGTGAGGATAATTGTCTTCTTTGTAACACTTCATACATGAATAAAATTTTTAATGATATTATATAAGTTTGAATAAGGACTCTGTTATAGGTTCGATGGTTTTACCTTTAAGTTTTATCATACTTATTGGAATATTATTAAGGGTGAGCTTTTCAAGCCTATTCAATATCTTTTCAAAGGTTATTCTATTCCCAAAATTCTTGCCAACACTTATATTATTTTGATTCCCAAATGTGTCAACCCTGAAAAAATTGGAATGATTTTAAGCCTATTAGCCTATGCAATACTTTTATAAAAATATTTCTAAAGTTTTAGCTTCTAGAATGGTCTCCATTCTACCCAATATTAATATGAAAATTATACAAGGTTTGTTAAAGGTAGATTCATTACATATAATATCTTGTTTCCTTAAGAGATCATTAATGATATTAATCTTAATGTTCCTTGTCATAAAACTTCAAGATATTTTTGGTTTTGATAATCAGTGCACGTCTTTATTTAGGAATGCCATTAAAAATGTTTGGTTATATATATTATTGTGAATGGCATCTCTCATTGATTTTTTAAAACTGAAAAATTTTCTTAGACAAGGTGACCCCAATATCTCCTGCTCTTTTTATCAATGGAGTTGAATATCTTTTAAGAGGTTTAAATTTTTGTTTCTAAATATACTAGTATTTTTTTAAAGAGACCACATTGGGTGATGGAATCATGTAGATATGATTAACTTTTGTTTAGTATGTAATACTATAAATTTTTTTGGAATAACATTATTAAATAAAAAAAGTTATTTTAAAGTTAATTTAATATTTAATAAAATATTTTTCTTCTTACTGAAAAGACTATAGAGGGAGTTCAAGGTAAGTTTGAATTTTGGAGGTCATCCTTAGAGTCTGAAGGCTTTCGTTTGAGCAGATATGACACAAAGTATATGGAGTGTAATTTAGTAATAATAGATCTAGTGGAGGGAATGTGACTTTTGGTAATAAAGTCATTAATATGAGTATATGTTTTAGCTATCTTGGGTCTATTGTTCAAAGTTATGGTCAAATAGATGGGTATATTATTAGTATAATTCAATTTGGATGGCTGAAGCGGATGAATTCTTCAGACTTACTGTGTGATAGAAAAGTACCTCTCAAACTTAAGGGAAAATTCTATAAGTTGGTAGTGAGACCTACAATGCTTTATGGTGCAGAATGTCTTTCATTAAAAGAGAAGCATAATATAAAGTTAAGTGTCATAGATATGAGGATGGTTAGGTGGATGAGCGGCTTTACTCTTAAAGATAGGATATGAAATGAGCATATACATGAAAAGGTTGGAATAGCTCAAGTAGAAGATAAGATTAGAGATTGCTGCCTTAGATGATTTGGTCACACAAAATGGTGGCCTTCCGATGACCCGTTTAGGAAAATAGATGTATTATATTTTATTTATGTTAAGAAAGGTACATGTAGACCTAAAAAGAATTTGTTAGAACATATTAGAAATGACCTTTCTTTATTAGATTTAGATGAGAATTTGACTTTTAATAGGACACAGTATAAAAAAAAGGATTCATGTAGCCGACCCCACATATTGGTAAAAAGGTTTGTTGTTGTTGTTGTTATTGTTATTGTATACTAGTCATTCCTTCATTAACTCTGGTGGTTTTAATGTTTCTCTCTTATGTTTTGAAGATAACTTCATTATTTTTTTTGTAATGGTGATATTATAAATGTGAAAAGAATTAATTAATTTTTTGAGATCTTTGGTTTAGAAAGTGGGCTTCATTTGAAATGTATAAAAAAGGCCCTTTTTTGGGAAAACCCATGGAGGGGCATGCACGTTAATATAAGAAAAAATTACATAGTCCTTTAAGGGCCCTCAAGCTCGTTAATGATAAGAAGAGCTACAAAAAGAAACCAAAAAAAACCTAAGAGCTCGAGGTCCCTACTAAGAAAAATTACATACAAACCTAAGTAAAATCTATGGTGCACAAGAATGAGCACCCAAAAAGAAGGAAATCACCAAAAACCTGCATTTAGCTCCAGCTTCCCATCCAAAATGGTAGCACCACAAATACCTGCACTAAGAGCATTCTGCAAAAAAAGATGAGGTTCAAAGTAGAAGAAGCATAAATAAGCACACGAGATAGAAAGTTGATAAATCCAGTAAAGATTCATTAAGCATATATAAGGGAAGCAACAATAGAAAATCAAACAACTATCAGCAGAGCAACTAGAAAAGATAGAAACAACCCCAAAATCCATCTTAGCAAAGCCATCAAAAACACTAGAAAAATCCCAACACTTATTCTCCTCCACCATAGCAAAGATAGCCCAACCATCAGGAAACCAACAGCACCAGAAACCAGTGAACCAAAAGTAACAGCAATAGATCCAATGCATCCAAGCATGAGAAACAACATGCTAAAACCCAACCAGCTAAGGTGACTAGAATAATAGTTGGTAGATAAAGAATACCCAACCTGGTAGTCCAGGTTAAAGGACAAAACCCATAAAAAACAAAAGGCACCCAGCAAACAAGTCCCAACACCACCCTGGGAATAACCACCAACACCACCCTAAACAAAACCTACCACAGGTAACATAAAAATAAACTACAATTCACCTTACCAGAACCCAACATCCAAACCTAGGAAGGCCAAGATAAAAAGCATGAATACACACCCAAAACTACCCAACCATTAGTTACAGAACACCAACCCGAAAACAACCTTACCCACAACCAGCAGCCCAGCCAAGAAGAGCCAAAGGAAAACTTCCAGCAAACCCCTAAAAAAACCCTGGCAGAAGTAACAGGGAAATGGTTAGAACCTCCAGCACACCTCCATATAGGCACCCATAAAAATGGGACTAGACGAGCAACTTATAAGAGAAATGTTAGCATCAAAATAGAACCAGGAATTCAAATCAAAAGGACCCCAACCACACAGAGACCAAAAGTACAAAAATTAGCACAACACCACTCAGCAAAACAAAAATAAAAGAGCTCAAAAAAAAAAAACCTTTTAACCTAACATTAAGACCAACCATGTAAATCCTTAAGGTGATTACTAAGCAACACATAGGAAACTTACCAAAGTAGAAAAGTATATGAAAAAACAATTGGCAGTTAAGAAAATATTCAAAACATAAACCTAAACATCATGGAAGCCCCAAGTCAAAGGAAACAGAAAACACAACCAAAAGACTAAACAAATGACCATGTGAAAAACTGGGCTTCCAAGCAGTTGGAAGCCAAATCTATAAAACGGGTGGCCACAAAACCCAACAAGAACAAAATTTCTTTAGGAAAACCCCTCCAGCAAAAAAACTCCATAAGACAAACTAAAGGCACCCCCAAGGACAAACACAAGCACCAACCACCCAACCACATTAAACTATAACATAAGGAATACCAATGTCAACAAATCTTAAAATCCCTTTTAAAGGAACATTTAAGTTCTTAGCAGCAAGATCAGTGAAACAATCTAAATCACAACCAAAAATAGCAAGCCATTCGGCACAGGCATTCCCTTCCCTATACATATGAGAGAAGGAGAAGTTAACAAAATCAGAAAATGTTTAATATCCCTCACATGATAAAAAAGAGTAGAATTGCAAACATAATCATCAAGATTTTTTAAACATTGAATACTGTAGGTAAAATCAACTTCGATTCCAATTTTAGAAATATCAAGAGAAATACATAATCTAATCCATTAAAGAATAGCCGAGAGCTTAGCAAAATTCACATCACAATTTTGTAAGGGACCCATAAAAGCCATAACAATGCTACCATAACTATGCCTGATAATCCCACCACATCTTGAGATGGAATCATTGACATTACCCTTCACATTCAGTTTATAAGAATTATTAGGGGGTTTGACCGAGCAAACAATCCTAGGTTCTTAAGGAGGATGATCACCATCCAACTTGACACCTAGTTAGAAGCCAAAAATTAATAATTCTTAAAGTTCTTACATAAAGCAGATTAATAGAGAAAAGTTTCATAACTTTTTTTTTTCATATTATTGATAATTCTATGATGGTTCATACCAACACCATTAAAAAGGGAATTATTCCTCTCTAACCATAAATACCACAAATGAGAGAAGGAATAACATTTCTTATATGACATTTGGACTTAACAAACCAAGACTTAATCATACCATTAATATAAATTTTAGCATTAAAATAATTTAATATGAAAATATCATCAAGATAAGTCCAAGTTTATGCATATTCTCCGCATGATAACAACATTTACTTTTGGATGAGAAAATAAAACCTCTATTAATGACAATATCATAAGTAGGAATGAACTTATGTAAAATCCTCCAGATAAAAATAGTAATAGTGGAAGGAGTAATTTTATGCCAAATCATAGAAAAAATATTAGAAGAATCATTCTTGGTTCTAAAAGCATCCCAAGCATCCTTTAATCTAGAAGCACAATCTTTGGACAAATTGTATAATAATAAATCCTTCAATTCAGTGTTTAGGGGAAGATTAAAATTTTGTTGAAAAATAGAGTCTGCAACCACATTCACAAGTTTATCATAATCCCAAAAATTTTTAGTAATTAAAAATTTTACCTTAACTATAGCAGCGGAAGAAGTATTAGTAATAGAGTGAATAGAGTGAGGACCTAACCAATAATCTTCCCAAAAGAAAATGTTCCCACCATCAAGCCCCCAAGAAAGATGCAGCTCAACTATCCATTTAACCTTGTAAAGTCTCTACCACTCTTTAGAGTTATCTTTTTTAAAAGAGAAAATAGTGGGGTGTTTACCCACATAATATTTGTCAAACATAAATTTAGCACAAAGGGTCACTTTAGCATGAAAAGTGTACCACAACTTGAAAGAAAAAGCATAGGGAAAATCAAACATGCTCTTACACCCCAAGGCACCCTTATTCAACACACCACAACACTTATCCTAAGAGGATCAGATAAATTTAGAATTGATATTAGCCACTTTCAAAAAAAACTTATTGATAAGTTTATCAATTCTATTACAAACAGTTTTAGTAGGTTGAAAAGTTTGAAAAGTATAAACAATGAGAGAGCAAAGAACACTTCTAATGAGAATAAGCCTACCACCAAAGCTCAAAAAATTAGAATCTCAGGACAAAAGCTTGTTCTGCATCGAAGCAATCAAATCATCAAAATGAAAAGATTTCTTTCTACCTAAGATATTTAATAGGCATTTGAGCTTGCACAAAACCAGTCAAGGATTTGATATGGCCATAATACGAGCATTAGGCATATTGTTGAAGGAAATAAAGTAACATTTATGCTTTTTTTCAAAGATTGCCCACTAATAATTTCAAAATTATGAAAAAAATCTAAAAGTTTATTAATCTGATTTAAAGAAGCATTCGTTAAAAAAAATAAATTCATCAGCAAAACATAAATAAGATATAGGAAAACCACCCAATGTTTTAAAATGGAGGCTAAGGTGATTCTCGAAGAAGTTGTCAAGGCCTCTAGATAAATACTCAGCTGCTATAATAGAAAGGATAGGAGATATAGGATCACCTTGTCTTAGGCCATGAGAGGATTTAAAAGAACTAGTGTTTTTGCCATTGACAATTATAGAAAAATAGGATCCTTAAATGCAATTTCTTATAAGCTTGATAAAAACCAAATTAAAGCCAAATAAATATAAAATATTGTAAAGAAAATTCTAATCAATGTTTTCATAAGCCTTAGAAATATCAAGCTTCATGATAATGTTGCTTCCTCTCACCCTAACATCCAGGTGATGACAAAATTCTTGAGCCAAAAGAATATTATCAGCAACAACCCGGCCCTAACAAAACCCATTTAATAGGGATATATATTTTAAGGAAGAATAGAAGTTAAGTGACTCAAAAGAATTTTAGAAATTAGCTTACTAAAAAAAGTTCAAAGACTAATAGATCTAAAATCATTCCAACTAGTAACAGAGTTGCTTTTGGGGATGAGAACAATAGGAGTAGAAGTAAAAATTTTAGGGATATTGTGCCCAGCAAAAAAATCCAAAACAATAGAAAAAAGGTTATAACTAATAATATTCCAAGCTTTCTAGGAAAACTTAGTTGTAAAACCATCCGGCCTAGCCACAAAATCACCATTCATTCGATAATCAATCTCTTTAATTTTCTCTAAAGAAGGGGGTTTTGATAGCAAATCATTCTTCTCTTGAGATATAAGATTAGGGATAATACCAGGGTTATTAATATAACCTGGGGTAAAATCTTTATTAATTCAGTTTTGAAAATGTTGAAGTACCAAATTAGCAATTTTCTCAACATCCTCAGTAACAGAACCATCATCAAGATTGAATTTATTAATAGACTTTTTGGCTCGCTTCCTCTTAACCAAAGAATGAAAATATTTGGTGTTATTATCACCTTCAACAAGGTGTTTTGTAGTCACTTTTTATTTCCAAAAAGATTCCTCCTGAGCTTGTAATTTAAAAAGATAATCTTTAGCCTCCCTAAGCAAGCTGAAATTATTATTAGAATGAAACAATTGATAGTTAAACTTAATAGTATTCACTTTGTCATCAAAAATAAAAATATTAGTGAAAATATTTTACAAAACATTGTTATTCCACCAATTGATGATTTATTTAAGTCTTTTCAGTTTGAACCAAAATTTTTTCATGCCAAGAACTGAAATATCAGGATGCAAGAGGCATGCCAATTTTCCTGAACCACATCAAAAAAGGAATCATGAAGCAACCACATATTTCAAAATCTAAATTGAGGCAAAAAAACTCATATGCCTAGTCTTAAGAGTAATTAGCACAGAAGAGTGATCAGAAAGAGTTATGCAAAGATGCTCAACAAAAATAAAATTAAAAGAGTTTATCCAACTATCATTAAATAAAACAAGATCGAACCATTGCAATAAAAAATCATGGTTTCAAGTGAATTTATTACTGGAGAAATCAATATTAACTAAATTACAATCCATAATCATATTATTAAAATCTGCTATAGAGTGATAGTTAGGAGTAGAACCCCCAATACACTCAGAAGTATTAGAAATAGTGTTAAAATTATCACCAATAAGCCACGGTAAGTTACAAATACTATGAAAATTAGTAAGTTGCTCCCATAAAACGTTTCTAGTATTACAAGAAGACGTAGCATAGATAAAAGAGGCATGATAGTTAAAATTTTAAAATTCAATATTACAATGCAGAACATGAGTGAAATCTTCAAAAGCATCAATATAAATAGGATCCTTCCAAAAAACCTAAATCTTATTGGCAGAATTTGAAACAGAATGCTAAAAATAAAAAAATCTAGGAGTACTAAATTATTTAGAAGCAGTAATTAGAGGTTCAAGCAAAACAAGAATAGAGACATAGTAAATACACCATAAGTTCTCAACTCTCAACCTAGAAGAGGGGCAACCAATCCTCCTAACATTCCAAATAATAGCTTTAAATATAAGAAAATGATGTTAATGACTAGTTTGCAAATGGGTGGTTCTAAGAGATTATAAAACGATGTTCTTATTTTTCCTACCTCACATTTTTTGAAACTGAGTAAAGCTAGTATCATTATCATCTTTGGAAAAACCTTTAGCAACAATATCCATATCCTCCGTATTCGTAAAATCATCACTATGATAATGAGAGTTAGAAGGAATCTCACTATCAATTTGTATGCTCACCTGCCTTGACTTTTGAGGAAATTCACCCTCCTCAAACATACAATCATCCTCCATTCTTCCTGTATTACTCATGACAAGTTCACCATTGCCTTCCCCAAAGGGTTTGCCATCCTCCTCCCTAGCCAATTCACCCTCTACCAAGGTGTGGCCATTCCTCACAATTTATTACAATACATGCATTAAATTCCCCCACATTATCATGATCATTCAAAAAAGAGGTATTAGTATAATTAGCATAAAACAATATAAAATCCATGTCAAGTAAGTTTTTGTTAATAATATAAGATGAATAGAATCAAAAATAGAATTATTATGATTTGTTGTAATATACAACATTTGCTAATCCTTATTTTCAAAACCTGTGTTTAAGAAAGAGGTAGAATTAGCATTATCTCTCTGAGCATGAATAGGATCATCAACATTGATAAAGGATGGTTCAGTATTAAAAGAATAAATTTGTATTGGTTCCTCAATATTCACAAGCGGTTTAAGAATATTTCCCAAAACCTCTCCAAGATTATGAATCTCATTTATCATAATAATCCAAAATAACATCATTTCCCTATGATAGTTTGGAGAAAACCTTCTTCCTGCAAAGATGAGGATGCAACCTATAAAATTCATTTAAACCATGACCATGCATTTTACAGTGAGAGCAAAAAATGGAAAAAAATTTTCAAAATCAACTTTTTGGAAATAGCCATCCAAACTATGACCCAATCCAAATCTCATTAGGATGTTTCTTAGAGATATCCAACTCAACTAAAACACAATCCACAGATGGACGAGAAATAGACGTAATAAATTGGTCCATCTGCAAAGGCCTACAAAAAATCAATGCCAAAAAAAATCAAATTTGAGAATTAATGAAATGAAGTCTCATATTAGAAAATGAAATCCACATAGGAGAAATTGGAGATTCATCCTAAACATCAAAATCAGGTGTCCATTTGAGTAAACGCATATGACAAGCTTGAATATAATAGGATCTCCTAGAAAAAATACGGGTATAATCAAGATATTTAGAAAGTCTGATCACAATATACCATTGATCCAGCAAGATGATATGAAAGGTGCCCAAAAGCTTCATGTTACAAAAAAATTGTTGATAACATCAAGATTTGGTCGCCTAAGGAGAAACTTGCCAACAAGCATTAACATAAAAGGAGCAACTAGTTGAGAAACCACAGAGTCATCGAACATCAAAGCTGGACATCCCATAAATAAAGTTTGAATAAAGTGAAGCTTAGCAGTAGAGGAAGAGGAACCAGCCAAAACATCCTTAAAAACTTAGATTTTCCATCAGGAAATGATGAAGATGAGGGGATGGATGATGATGGAGTCGTCATCTCCCAAAGCCATAAAGCATGAAAAAAAAACCTCAAACTAAAGCACAAAAAGAACAAAGAGAAGAAATAGGAAACAAAATAAGGGAAACATTACAAGAAATCCATGCCATCAGAGCAAACAAGAAACACTTAAGAAGAAACCCTAAATTGCCACCAAATCGCTAAAGCACGACGGGAAAGAGACGTTGCATTTTATGATCTAATGAAATGTATAAAAAGCTCTTTTATTGTTAGAAAAGGTATGACTAGGGTTAAAAATTAAAGGATTACTTATATCAATTTCTTTAAAAATCAATCCCTTCCCCTACATTATATTGGTGTTCCTATTCGTAAAGGTCATTAAAAAAAATTTTATTAGATAAAAATTTTCTAGCATGTTTAACAAATTTGCTACTTTGGATTCTAATTTGATTTCTATGAAAGCCAAGTTGGTTTTAATTAAAAGTGTCTTATTCATTCTTCCAATCTACTTAATTCATTATGTTAATCTCTATTTAGAGGTTTGCTTTAGGTTCGACAGGCTTATTAATAAATTTCTTTAAGTCTCTTCCCAATATAATAAGAATATCCATTGGGCTTCTTGGAAGTCATGTTGTGAATCTTTTAGTGAGAAGGGTTTTGGTTGCAAATCAATTTCTAATATGGTTAAATGCTTCTTTTGTAAACTATGGTGGATATTTAGAAGCAATAACTCTCTTTGGGCCAAGTATATGAACCACAAATATTGTATGAACTTTCACCCCTTTAAGAATGATCAATATCCTACTTGGGATAGAATGTGAAAAGTCAAATGGATTGGGGAGCCTCATCTCAAATAGGGTATTGATAATGGATTTTCGTATTTCAAGCAAGATGACTAGGTGGGGTCCAGCTCCTTAGATTCTTTATATAATACCCACTTTATATCTAACCTTAAGGTTTCTTTTTTTTTTTTTTTTTGAATGGTAGATGGAAGAGAAATCATCTTTTGGAGTATATTCCCAATCATATTATTTCCCTTTATTTATGATATTCCTATACATATTCATACTCATGATCATATCAGTTTTAAGCATTATACTAATGGAAATTTAAATTTTAATGAGGTTTGAAATGGTTTTAGAGATAAGAAGGTTCACAACATTATTTATGATCAAATTTGGAATTCGATGAATCCTAATAATATATTGTTATTTAATTGGAGGCTTGTCAAAGACTTTATTCCTATATATGAGAAACTTAAAAGAAAAGGGTTTGTATCCCCTCTAAATGCCAATGTTGTACTAATATAAAATATTTTAATTATGTTTTTCTTAATGGCCATACTCTTCCAGAGTTTGGCTATATTATGTTATGCTCTTAAAATTTTATTTAGGCTTAACATTTCTAATTATTTTAATATGCTCTATTATAGGTTTTCTAATCACATTAAGGGTCACATTATTATTATTATTGTTCCTACGATTATTTTTTGGCTTTTATGGATAGAGAGGAATAATAGTAATTACCAACACATTAAAATGAATGTTGACGGAATCATCATTGGTCTCAAAAAATTAATTCACCAACCTCATACTGTGAATCTCTTTAAAACTAAGCATTTGAGGGGAAATTCTTCTTTGCTTTCTTTCTTAATCTTACACCATCGGAATAATAACTTTGATGGTCTCCCTATTTTTTTTGTTGGAGAAGGCCTATTTTTAATAAATATAAGATTAACTATGTTCTATTAATAGAATGGTTGTTGGGTGTGGTGGTATTATTAGAGATTTCAAAGATTCTTTTATTCTTCCTTTTGCTTCCCAAATACCCAAATGTTATTATGGCTGAAATGTAGGCTCTTACTCTTTAGATTTGAGTAGACAACCAATAGTGGAACATTTGGACAGAGTCAGATTCTAAATCGGTGTGTCTCCTATATCCAAAAGTCTTATAATAATGCTTCTTTATACTATTTGTTCAAAAAATACTTATGCAATTTTTGGAGCAGTTTTGGTATATCATCTCTCATATTTGGAGAGAGGGCAACATGATTGCAAATTGATTTGCTAAAAAGGTAAACTCGATTCCTAACTCTATGTACCTTAGCGTGAATAATATTCATGGTATTAATTGAATTCTAAGGATGGATAGCATTGGTTTTCCATAAATCAAATTGAAATAATCTCAATTTTTTGGATGAGTTGGTGGTTTTCCTCTCTCTTTTGATGAGGGTTCTTTTTTGGGGTGTTGTATCCCTCTTTTTTGTTTGAAGCTGGATCAATGCTCCAGGAGTTTTGGCTGGCTGGGTTAGTGGATGGGTATTTTCATCTATTAATTTTATTTGAGTCAACTTTAGTTTGTGTCTTCTATGTTATTTTTGGGTTGTAGCCAGATCAAGTTTTGGTGTGCTATAGGTTATTTCTTGCTTCACACTAGACTTGTTAGAATGGTAGGCATGATTTCTTTTCTTTGCCTCAGTCTAGGAGTTTCCTTGAATTTTCATTGCTTTCTGGAATCTCTCTGGTATATATGCGATTATTCATTTCACTGCTGTATTGGTTGTTATTGGTTCTTTTGGGTTTTTTTTTTATTATCCTTCTTGATGTGGGTATATCTAGTGGTTTATCTAGTTGGTGGTTCTTTGTCTTCCATTTATGTTTTTTGAGTCATGTTTTTTGGTGTTTTCCCTTTGGTTTTTATATTGTGGCCTTCTCTAGCTATAGTCTATCATATATTAGTGTTTTCTCTTATTGGTCTTTTTGTTGTGTGGTCCTCTATTACTCAATATTTGTGCTTTGTTCTTTTAGTTCTAATGGTTGTACGGTTGTTGTCATGGTTATTGTTGGATATTTGTTTCTCTCTTGGTTGTTGGTGACAGGTTGGATGGATTCTTCCCTTAGGTTAATGTTCATTCTCTAGGGTTTCTCATTTTTTTGTCCTAGTTTATTTTTTGGTGTTACTCATTTTTGTTGGTTGATTAACTCTTTGGTTTGCCAAGCTTATCTTGTGCATGCATAGATTCATTTATTTGTGGCATTTGGTCCTTTTGTTTCTACTAGGTTTACTCCACTATATTATTTTGTTCCTTATTCAGGCTATTTCTTTTTAACAATTGTTTTGTAGGATGTTGCTTCTTCAACATGGTCTTTCTTCATGTATATCAAACTTTGCCTCTGGAGATGGATCATTTTCATTTTTTGGGCTCAGCTTTTTGCCTGCCTTTATTTCTTTGCTAGGTTTTCTTTTCCTTTCTTTTTTTTTATCTTGTATTATAGTTGGGATCATTAAATAAATAATTTTCTTTATTGTCTTTTCTATAGCTTTTTGAGCATTTGAGAGTATTTGATCCCTTTAAGGATTTGTAATTCTTTCGATGAATTAACTCACAGGCCCATTGGTGGGTTTTATTAAAAAAAAAAGTATCCAAGCACTCACACTCATGGAAGATGGAGCAAATTTTATATAACTCTCCAATTATTACTTTTATCCTAAATGCATATAAAGTTCACACATAATTGCAAAATTTACACAAGCAGGCTATCTCATATACTCATGCAAAATAGAGAAATTAATATTCCACTTTTAAATTTTATGGAAATTTAAAAAGTAAATATTTATATTACTAATTAATAGACATCATAAAAAATGTAATAATATTTATTCAACTTTGATAAATATTCTGAAGGGCTTTGTTACGATGATCTTTTATCTTGTAGATTTTATAGTACTCTTTTACAAATATTTTTATCATACATACACAAAAAGTTCACACATTCATACAAAATAAAAACATGCACATACAAGAACAAAAATTCAAACAAAATAGATTTTTTTTTTAATATTTCATTTTTTAAATTTATGAAAATTCAAAAAAAATAAGTCTTTAACTAGCAATAAATTTCAAAAAAATATTAGCAGAAATTATTCAATGTTTTACCAATGTTCTAAAGGGTTTTATCTCGATGATCCTTTTTCAAAGGGTTTGCTTATATTAAATTGCGCAAAATGCAATTAATTATACACTACTATTCTTAACCTAAATGCATATATAGATCACACCCTCGTGTAAATCATACACATTCAAACAAGCTAAGAAAATTGCTTATTTAAACATCGAGCATAAAAAATTTTGACAAGTTTATATTTATGATGCTATGAAAAAAAATCAATTCTTTTTTAAGATATCTTTGACTGATAATTTTCTTCAATAAAGAAGAATATCATATGAAGTATTTCTCACTCAAGTAAGGATATACAACTCGCATACACATGCACACAAGCACACAGGCACACACACTCATACAAGATGGAGTTAATTTTATACTACTATCATACAATATTTTTTATCCTAAATTCACATAAAGTTCACACTCATGCAAATAAAATAAATGCACACAAGCACACATTCATGCAAAATTAAGAAAAAAAAAATTATTTCACTGATAAATTTTATAATAATTTAAGATTTTAAAACTATCTTACAAAGTAATGAATTTCATAAAATATTAATAGCATTTATTCATTTTTTTACAAATAATCATAAATGCTTTATTATGATGATCTTGTATCACTTGGATTCTATGTTACTCTCATATAATCATTTTTATTCTAAATACACAAAGTTCACACAGTTGTGCAAAACATTCACATGCACACAAGCACACAAAAATACTGAAGAATAATTTTATATTTTTTCCTCTTGAATTTTATGACATTTCTAAACAAAAATATCATACTAAGTAATGAATTTCAAAAATATTGATAGTATTTATTTAAGTTTTTAAAATATTTAGAAGAGTTTTATTGCGATAATCTTTTGCATGTGAATTTTAAGTACTTTTCTACAATTAATTTCATAATTTTGTTTTTTTTGGAGAAAACCTTCCAATTAACCTACACAATAATTAAAAGATAAATTACAAGTCCTTAAAAAGTATCCAATGCTCACTTCTTTTCCGAAGAGTTACAATAAAAATAAATCTAAACCCAAAGAGCCAAGATCCTAACTAATTATAATGAAGAAAAAAATATAGGTAAAAAACCATGGGAAGTGAGCCATCACCAAAAATAGAGAAGGTGCGAAAAAGCTGAAAAGCTTAAGTGAGCACTTGCAAAAAGAGAGCAGATATAAATGTGTAATGAGTAGCAAAAAAAAATCAGCCAAAAGGATATAAAGTAGTTCCTTCCCAACAAAGCTAGAAAGATCAAGGATCCACAACATCCAGACAACCTAGAACCTAGAAGAATGATCAACAGTCCAAAACCCATACAATCCATAATGTATAATGGCACAAATGAGCAGCAACCCAATACCCAAATGACCAAGACACAATAAAATCCAGTAGGGATAATATCCAAAAAATATTGCAATCCACAGGCCAAAGGACTAATCACATGAACATCCACCATCAGTATCACAATAAGTAACAAAGATAGCAGAAAATTGAGGCTATATATATATATAATATATATATATATATTATAATATATAATATATATATATATATATATATATAAATACCAGATAATATATAAAAACAATGCCATCCTTTGTCAGCAAAATAGAACATTGTTTAGTGACCTTGCAAATAAAAAAAACATATAAAAAAATTACTGAGAAGGCCTTTGATATTCTGATATAATAAAGATTATCATTGAGGCAACAACCACTCTTATTATTTGGGGTTAAATACTGAGAATCAGATTAAATCCACAAATAGTGAATATTAAGACCCACACAATCCTTTAAACCAATATACAAGGTAGAGAAAAAAAATTGCTAAAGTATATGTGGGCTCCAAAAAATTCTACCATGGCCTCCACCCGCTTTAGCTATTTCTTCTACGAGGGAGTTTTAACAGAATAAGTTCTGGGGTAAATTTTGGAAGAAAGATGGTTTGTAGATAAAACACTACCCGGAGATTTCACCCTCATTTTGCGAGGACTTTATGATTTGAGTTCTGGTTTCCTATAGGAGTAAAGCCCCTATAGTTAATTTCCCCTCCCGATAATGAGAGAGAACTATCGATTAAGGCTAGTCATCAATCAGATACATATAAATACATATTATCTACCCTATAGTACCAGCATGGGTATAAATATTTAGAAATTGTTTGGAAGTTTGGAAATAGTCTTGAATTAGAATATTTTGATATTTAAAATTAGAAATTTCACCATATTGCAGTTAAAGCTGATGGTGGGGAATGGATGATGGACCCGATCAATATCCTATGGTTCCGTCATCCTGGACTACCTGGACTACCGTGTCAGTCAACCCGGTCAGAACTTAGTCGGCCACCACGGTTGCTTTGCTTCGTCCAAGGATACCTTATAGTGGGGTGGGTATTTGTCAAATTTGAATCTACCTTGACAGAGGGTTTTGTGCCCTACGACATACTGTGAAAACCCTTTATTGATTCCTAGTTCTGCTTTGTTTTTTAGGGGCCTCGGGTCATTTTATCCTTCCATTTGCTGGATAGAGGACTGTACAAAAATTGAGTTCTGTCCGGGATTTTTCCTTCCAGTTGAAAGTTTTTGTCCGGGATAGTGAGTTTTTTATAGTGAGCATCATCCAGGGATGAAATTAATTATTGTCTGTATGATGGAGACCCAAGGAGATATTACCTGTATGAAGCTTAATTTTTGTTCATATGAATGTTGTTTATGAATAAATCGAGCCGATCGTCTCGGGACGAACCATAAATATTATCCTTACAATCAGGAAATATCTCAGCCTATTAAATATCTATTTCTCATTTTGAAGAGAAAGAAATGGCTGGTGAGAGAGAGAAAGAGAAGGAAAGAGGAAGAAAAGTCAGTCTTTCGTCGCAGTTGAGAAAGTTAATCTACTCCAAGTAAGGAAAATTAAGCCTTTCTCAATTTTCAGAAATACGAGTTTTGGTGAATATTCCGATTAATGTTTTGTTTTCGTTAGCGAAAAATGGGTATAACTTTGTACCGGTAAAACTTTTACCACGTAACTTTTGGTATGTCATAGATATTATGATTTTGCACATTTTGAGTATTTTCTGGAAATTATATACTTGTTATTTTGCAATCTGTGGGGTTTTTATTGAATAGAATATTATATGGATGTTGAAAATATTGCTTCAGTATAATAAACGTTTTGAAATGTTGTTTTATACGATCTATGGTAATTTGGTAATTTTCTGCAATTATGCATTTTTGTTTCGTTGTCTTTATATTGTCGATCACTGTATAAAAAGGTAAAATTTTAATATGTACTCAATTACTCCACATTTATTATGATGCGATGATTTGATGTTTGATATTATTTGAATGATATCAGAAGGGAGTTATAAGGGGCCATAATCCTTTGCGATTCTCTCTATGTCAGGGAAGGGAGGCATAAGGGGTCAGAATCCCTTGAGATTCTATCTGGGTCTGGGAATATGAAAATGAAATCTAATTTGATTCTGTATAAGTACTGGTGTTGTAAGCACAAAGGGAGGCATAAGGGGTCAGAATCCTTTGAGATTCTAACTGGGTCCGGGAAATCTAATTTGAAATGTGATTTGAAATTTTGATTTTAACTTTGATTTGAACTATGATTTGAAATCTGATTTGAATAATTTTATGATATAAATTTGATTCAGTTCTTCTGTATCTATTATTAAATTATATTTAATTATCTATTCTATATGAATATCTGAACTCTGTTTGATTATATAATTTCTGTACGATTATTTGAATTTTGTACGACTATTTGAATAAACTATTTTTAAAGTTTTTATGATTTATTTTGAATGAGAGAATCTAGGAATTTAGATCGGCTAGTGTGATATTGCTGAGTTGTTAGCTCGTTGTGGTTTTCTTCATGGTTTTTAGGTTCTGGGAAAGGGAAGGAAGTTTTGGACTAGCCGTTCATGATCTAATTTGAAGTCATATGTATTTTGTACTTTTGATTTTTGTACAGTCATGGCTATTTTTTTTATGTTGCTCTGTACTTTGTATTTGTAGTCATGCACTATAATGTATGATTATTTTGATGATGAAAGAAAGTAAGATGAAAATTTTTGATGAGTTTCTATATATCTAGATATTTATAGTAGCTATGTGTTACTATTTTCCTTTGTATATTAGAAGAAATTCTAAAAGCAAATTCTAAAGCTAGATCCTAGGGTTCATCCGTCATGACTCAACGCGATGGGATCCGTCCTAGTCGGGTTGGGTCGTGATAATTAATATAGTATCAGAACAATAGTTTTGGAATTTGGATTATAAGACAGAGCTATAATAATTGATCTGTAAGTCTGGTGGGGTAGTTTTAGTTTGTCCGGGTTTTTATTATTCTTGTTTTATGTGCATAGTTATGAATTCTGTGTGATTATGGATCCATTAGATATAGATATGACTGATGGGCAGAGTGCCAGTCAGGCAGCTCCTGTGAATAGTTCTGCCCCAGTAGTTGGTTCAGATACAATTTTTGCAGTTTGCTATGTTGGTAGCTCAGATGATGAGCGAGATGCAGAATATAATTTCTGCTATTAAATCTGAGGATATAGATAGACATTTATAATTTTTTTTTAGATTGAAGCCTCCGACATTTAAGGGCACTGTTTAGCCCAGAATAGTAGAGGATTGGTTGAGGAGGTTGGAAAAGACCTTTGATGGTATGCAATATCCTCCAGATAGAAATGTACAAATAGCAATTTTTCTGTTGGATGGTAAAGCAGAGTGCTGGTGGTTCGGCTGCAGTGTCAGGTAGACTACCTAGTAGAAATCTAAGGGAGCCTAGTAGTTATGTAGCTCCAGCTCCAATTCAGCCACGTGTATATAGTTTGAATCATAAGAGGCTTGAGATGCACTAGATGTTATGATAGGTATGCTTTATATTTCTAAACATCCCTGTAGTGTTCTATTTAATTCCGGGGCTAATCATTCATTTATTTTTGAGCACTTTTTTGATGCATTACAACTGGCTTCAGTTACGTAACCTATTTCATTTTCTGTTATTTTGCCTGCTGGAGATGATTTGATAGCCAGGAAATTTTTTTTGTATGAGATTAAACTTTCTGGTAAGAAGTGGGGTCTTATTTGATTTTATTGTTGATTTCTTTCTATGATATTATTTTTGGTATGAATTGGATGAGTCTGTATTGGGGCTCAAATTGATTATTTGAAGAAGCAAGTTGCATTATTTATAGATGGTGAAAGTTATGTATTCCAAGGATTAATAGGTGTTTTTATCTTTCCTAATTTCTATGTTGGAAGTGAGAAGACTATAGAAGAAGGGTTGTATAGTTTTTTGGCTTCAGTAAGGGATATGAATATAGATGCGGGTTCTATTTTATATATCCCAATAGTGCGAGACTTTTTTGATATTTTTTCTTAGGAGTTAGTTGGTTTTCCTCCAGATAGAGATGTTGAGTTCTGTATTAATGTATTTTGTGGATACGACACTGATATCTAAAGCTCTGTATAGGATGGTACCCAAGGAACTTGTGGAGTTAAAAGTCCAGCTTCAGGAGTTGGTTGAAAGAGGATTTGTTCATCTGAGTGTCTCTCCCTGGGGAGCACCTATTCTGTTTATAAAGAAAAAGGATGGTACAATCCATAAATATATTGATTATAGAGAATTGAACAAAGTAATAATTAAAGAATAAATATTCATTTGCCACAGATTGATGATCTATTTGATCAGCCTGCTAGATCTTCTGTATTCTCAAAGATTGATTTGCGATCTGGTTACTATCAGGTGAAGGTAAGAGAAGCTGATGTGATGAGAATAACTTTCATAACTCGGCACAGACACTACGAGTTTTTGGTTATGCCATTTGGGGTGACTAATGCACCAGCTATTTTTATGGATTTGATGAATAAAGTGTTCAAAGATTATCTAGATCAGTTTGTGATCATCTTCATAGATGATATTCTAGTATATTCTACTTCTGAGGAAGAACATGCCACACATTTTAGAAGTATATTGGAGACCTTGAGGCGGCATCAGTTGTATACAAAATTCTCCAAAAGTGAATTTTGGCTAAAGTGTATTTCTTTTCTTGGGCATGTCGTAAGCGGTGAAGGTATTTTTGTTGATCTCTTAAAAATTCAAGCAGTTGCTAATTGGCCAAGGCCTACTATGGTGTTTGAGATACATAGTTTCTTGGGTATGGCCAAATATTATAGGAAGTTTGTGAAGGGATTTTCTAAGATTTCTTCACGTCTAACAAGACTGACTCAGAAGTCAGTAGTTTTTTTTAACACCAGAGTGTGAAGCTAGTTTTCAGAGGTTGAAAGATTATTTGACTTTTGCTGCAGTGTTAGCACTTCCTTATTGTATGGAAGGATTTCAAGTATTCTGTGACACTTCACTGAAAGGTTTGGGATGTATTCTGATGCAGCATGGTCGAGTAGTAGCTTATGCTTCAAGAACAGTTGAAGCCACATGAAAAGAACTACCTGATGCATGATTTGGAATTGGCTGCTGTTGTATTTGCTTTGAAAATTTTGCGTCATTACTTGTATGGTGTCAGATGTGAGATTTTCATGGATCATCAGAGTTTGAAATACATATTCACTCAGAAGGATTTGAATTTGTAGCAAAGGAGATATCATGAGTTGATCAAAAAATTATGATCTGACTATTCAGTATCAACCTGGTAAGGCTAATATGGTGGCATATACTTTGAGTAGAAGTCTTCTGAATTGTCATGTGTACAGCTCACTTCTAATGAGTATTTGATACGAGACATGGAAAGACTATGATTAGAGGTAATTTCATATACTAATTTTACTGGTATTATGACTCAGATGATCATTCAGCCCTCTTTAAAAAGAAAGAGATTCATGAAGCTTAGAAGTCAAATGTACAATATTTGAAGTTAATTGATCAGATCAAGTCTGGTAAGACATTTAAACTATGAATTTTTTGATTATGGTATTATTTTTTGTAAGGATAGACTTTTAGGTTCCTATGTTTGGAGATCTGAGAAAAGGGATTTTGTATGAGGCTCATTACTCATATTACACTATTCATCCAAGAAGTGATAAGATGTATGGAGATATAAAAATTTTATTTTAGTGGTCTGGATTGAAAAAAGGACATAGCTAAATTTGTTTCAAAATGTGAAGCCTGTCAGCTAGTGAAGGAAGAACATCAGTGACTAGGAGGACTTTTGCAGTCATTACCTATCACTAAGTGGAAGTGGGAAGAGGTGACAATGGATTTTTCCTACGGGTTTTTGCCCAGATCGAGGCAAGGACATGATGCCATTTGGGTGATTATTGATTGGTTGACAAAAGTCTGTACATTTTCTTTCGATTAGACAGACGGATCCAGTGGATAAATTAGCTCAGATTTATGTTAAAGAAATTGTCAGATTACATGGTATAAACGAAAAGTGATTGTATCAGATCGGGATGGCCGCGTTTACCTTCAGACCTTTGGAGAGGAATTCAACAAGGACTAGGTACGAAGTTGCATTTTAGTATGATTTTCTTTCGCAGACTGATGGACAGTCTGAAAGAGCTAGTCAGAGTATTGAAAAGATCTTTTGAGATTATTGTGTTTTGGACTTTGAAGGAAGTTGGCGAAGATCATACATCTCATTGATTGAATTTGTATATAATAATAATTATCAGTTCAGTATTGGTATGGCACCATATGAACTCTGTATGCTAGAAAG